>CM026889.1:24813249-25142092 GCA_015227895.2 Colaptes auratus | reverse complement strand
GAACTAGATGATCCTTGTGGTCCCTTCCAACCCTGACTGAAACTATGAAACCAGGTTGGAAAGACCTTTGAGATCATCAAGTCCAACTATCACCCAAAACCATTTTAATCAACTAAACCATGGCCACCAAGCACCTATCCAATCTCTTCCTAAACACCTCCACCGCCTCCCTGGGCAGCCCATTCCAAGGGCCAGCATCCAATCTGAATCTACCCATCTCTGTTTCTGTTCCATTCCCCCTAGTCCTTCAGTCTTTGTACCACATCAGCCTGTGTCCAGGTCAGCTTCTTAAACTTTCCTAGAAATGTTATTGGGGTTCTATTGATGTCGCTCTGGGAAACTTATAGTGGTTTCAGTATCCGTTTCTACACTGTTCTGGGAGTGATTACTTTTTCAGTTGCTGTACTATTGTTTTTAATTTTACTTAGGACTGTTGTCTTTTCTTGCTACTTTGTATTGTAGAGTTAAGAGTGCTGCTTTCAGCACAGCAAGTGCCATACTGCATTTGAAGGATAGGTTGGGAAGTATTGTACAATATGATTCTACTTGGTCCACGTTTTATCAAACAATCACCATCACCTGTGCCATCATTGCATTCTAGAGCACAGCCCTACAGCTGTTTTTTTCCAATATCAAGATATGAAGATGATGAATGGAAGTGCTTGCGTGTTTTTTGTCAGTGTGCTTTTATAGCTCCCATGGACAGTGACAGATTGGCAGCCTAGAGACTAAAATCCTCTGTTTAATCACAGGTAGGTATAGTACAGCAGAAAGACATAGTTCTATACACAGTCCCTGTAGCATGTCTAAGCCTTGAGCTAGGGAGCCTATCTTCCATAAGTGAAAAAAGCACTCAGGCCAGTCAGTCCCTCCTGGCCTCATCTCTGGAACTGTCGAAAGACATCATGTCACTGAGTTTCTGTGACAGGTGCTAATGTCTTGTCTGGAGTGAACTGAGAGTGCCCTTCACCCATTGGGACTTTCTTGCTGTAGTTACTGAGAAATGCAGGGTTCTATCCAGTTTGAAAGTTGTACATTGTGTGTGTGTATCTCTCACATTCGTCTTCAAAAGGCAGTGGTGTGTTCAGGTCAGCTTGCATTTAGCCACAGGGCTCAATCCAAAGCTCATTAATGTATGTGTGTTTGGGGTTGTTTTTTCCTTGTGTGAACTCTCAATAATCTTCTATAGCACCAGAGAGAACTAGTAATGCATGGAACCTCATTCTATTTTTAGAATGTTGTGAGTTTTTTGAAACCAAAGCAAAACTCAAGTCCTTCAGCAGACTCACCGCACATAGACTTAGGTCCACAGAAAAAGTACTGAACAGAATTCGTGTTGAGTGATCATAAATCCTAATATCTTACCATTTTATGTGTAATGTTTTATTTACAAAGCCTAAGGCCTAGGTCCTATTTCTTTTCATAAAGATGTGTTTTGGGGTTTTACTCATTTTCCCCTGATAATCCAATGAGTGAAAGCGAGTATTATTCCAAAGAAGTGTTGGCTAATAAATCTGCTAGAAGTTATTTGACTGTTTTGGATTTTCTTGTATTTTGCAGCTGACTGGACAAGTGGCTTTGCAAATCGCCAGCGAACCAGTTTTGCCTTTAATGCCCTTGACACGATTGGAAGTTCTAGAACAATCTTAAAGGTAATGTGTTTAGAGCAATCCTGTTTTCCATTAATTAGGGGGGGGTGAAGGGGAAATGGATCTTTTGCTGTGACACCAATTTTGTCAATTTCTACTGGAATATAGCAGTGATTTTACTAGTTAAATAGCATCATTATATACTGCTAAATAAACACAGTTTTCCTTGCTGACTAAAGCCATAATTGGTAGGTTTGTTTTGCGGTTTGTGGTTTTTTTTGTTGTGGGGTTTTGTTGTTGTTAGTTTGGTTTGTTTTTTTTTTTTAATGTTACCATGTCAGTTAAGCACTAATAGTATTAAATATCATAATTACAGTTGAAGATGACAGTTAAAGATAACACCCTTTATGACTGAACTTGACTTGAATTTCCTTCAAGGCTTGCAAGCAAGAGAGTGCCTCTAATCCCTGTATAGCTCCTTAGTCTTCACAATCATCATCTTGTTTTATTTTTCCACTAACTCACCCTGCTGGCTGAGCCTGCTAACTTTTCTCCCTTTCAGACATGATAAAGCACGACCATTTACCAAGGCACACTGATTGAATTGGTTAAGCTCTCATACCGAAAGCTCTGTATTTGAAACTGGTGATACTGTGATCTTGTTGTATTTGGTGCAGTGGGTTGGGGTGAGAGATAAGGACAAAAAGGTTCCTAGTTAGAAAGCAGACAAGTGTCTATTAACTTGGAAATGAGGCAGATATAATTCTCACAGATTCTAGATCAGATCCTGTGTGCTAGATGTAGGATGATCCTTGATACATGACTGCGCTGTTGAGGACTGTGAAGCTATTACTGATGTCGTCCTCTTAGCTTCTCATTTCGGCTCTTTCTGTTGTCTTGTAGCCTTTTAGGGCTTGATAAAAGAACAAGCATTCTGCAGTCTTTTTGTCCTGTTTTGAAACAGAACCCAATGCAGCAAATAGCCCTTGGCGTGAGCTGCTTAAGATAAAACGGTTTAAAGGGTGCAGTTTTGAAGTTGTGCATTGATACTGTCTAACACAAAGGAACAATAATCCTTCTTAGCATTATTAAAAGAAAGTCTTGACTTCAGTCTGAGGACAGAGGAGGAGAGAAAGTCTAGATTCTCTCATACCTAAAGCTTTCTCTTTCAGTGTCATCTGTCTTCCTCCTCCTTTCTGTCCTTTTCCCTTACAGTTTGCTCGTATCTTAGTAACTGTTGAAAGTGGACTGGATGCTGCGAGCACATAAGAGGCTTTGTCCTTGGATGTTAAACCTTTTGATTAGTTATCTGCCAAATCTAACATAATTGTGTACAAACTGAGGTATTTCAGAAGCTGATGTTGTGGTCAGAATTCAATGACTTAAAGGAGTTGTACATCCCTGACAAGAACCCCACGAAATATGAAAGACTACTCCAAAGCATGCCTTGTTAGGAGCTCACAATGGAAAAAATGTGGGATAGGTAAAACCATTCTTATTTGCTTTTCTCCAATTATATCTCTGTCATAGATTACCAGAGTGTGCTAAGGCCTTTCAACAATAATTTTTCTATGTTACATTTCTGGCTCTCTCTCAAGCTGGTCTGTGAAACCAAGATGGACGTTTATGAAGTGGCACCGAAATGTACGTGTTGTAGTTAGCAGAATGTGACATCTTCTCTCAAAGTGGAAGATTTTTGCAGCCTTCAGGTGTTGCCCCTGCAATTCATTCACTCTGGCAGTATAAAGTATCACTTTCTGTAATACACATTCATAGAAGTATGATATTTTTTCTGTAATCTTTGCATCCATCATGTCAAGACCGAGGAGTCAGTAGGCGTAGTATTGGTCTGAAATCAGTGAGCATCCAAAAAGACAAGTAATTTTAGCTCTGTTGGGCATGTGAACATTGTTTATTTCACTCTAAAACACAGGGAATAATCATCAGATAATAAGTGTGTCTCAGGCCGTATTCTTCAACTGTATATGAGGTGTCTAGTATTGCTCATCTTTCTTTCTGTATTTGGGTGGTAAAAGGAAATTTTGATATAAGCTGACTTTTTTTCCTCCAACTTCAGTTAGGTCATTTTAGGGGAGGAAAAAACATTTTCTAGGCTCTAGGGCCAGCAGGATAAATTTCTCCCAGCTGTTCACTTTGGAGTTTTGTTTAATGACTTTTTTTCATGACTTTCATGTCTCAGCTGTCTCTGACTTGTGTCTGATCTCACTTCATTTTTATTTTGGAAACCAATAAGACAAGGTTCTTTTTCTGCTTACCTAAATGAGGAGTTGTGCTTTTAACATGGTTCATGAGTTTCTTCATTCTTCAAAGTCTTGTGTTGTCTTAGATTTCCAGTTTAAACAGGCATGGTCTTAGTAAACTGTTTCCCTTCTCTAATTTGGTGCAAGCTATAAATGCAGAACAGGGAAGGGAAATCTGCAAGATTTATTAGGCTTGGTTTTGCTTCTGGGATCTGGCTCACACATGTTTTATTATTGGACTTTCTACATTCTTGAAGTTAAATCATAAGTGTAAATACTTGAGTCATAATTTTTCAGTCTCTGGATGTCCTCACAGGAGGATGTCTGTGTCTCAATATTTGTTAATGTGGCATTTTGCTTACATTTCCAAAGGATTTAACTCTGTAATGTGGTGGATGTCTGTACTGTGAGCTCAGCTAAATTCAGTGGGATGCTACTCATGATGTTATAAATCATTTCTTACATTGCATATAGAGTGGGTGGCAGGTTATAGGGAAATGCCATCCCTAACATGTTTACATCTGGCTCGAGGCCCTCAGAAATTTGGGGAAATAGCTATTAAGTGGCATGTGGCATCCTGGCCTGCATCAGAAACGGTGTGGGCAGCAGGAGCGGGGAAGTCATTCTGCCCTTGTACTCAGTGCTGATCAGGCCACACCTTGAGTCCTGTGTCCAGTTCTGGGCCCCTCAGTTTAGGAAAGATGTTGACTTGCTGGAACATGTCCAGAGAAGGGCAACAAAGCTGGGGAGGGGTTTGGAGCACAAGCCCTGTGAGGAGAAGCTAAGGCAGCTGGGGTTGTTTAGCCTGGGGAAGAGGAGGCTGAGGGGAGACCTTATTGCTCTCTACAACTACCTGAAGGGAGGTTGTAGCTAGCTGGGGGCTGGTCTCTTCTCCCAGGCACCCAGCACCAGAACAAGAGGACACAGTCTCAAGCTGTGTCAGGGGAAGTTTAGGCTGGAGGTGAGGAGCAAGTTCTTCACAGAGAGCGTTGTTAGCCATTGGAATGTGCTGCCCAGGGAGGTGGTGGAGTCACCATCCTGGAGGTGTTCAAAAGGGATTGGACATGGCACTTGAAGCCATGGTTTAGTAGTCATGAGATATTGGGTGACAGGTTGGACTTGATGATCTGTGAGGTCTTTTCCAACCTTATTGATTCTATGATTCTATGTGTTTGTTCACTTGCACACACCAGAACTCTTGGAAACAAGCTACTGCTTTGGGGCTTACCTCGAAGGAGAGTTGTGACAGGAGAGACATTATCTGTGCATCTGCTATAGTCCGATGTTTAATGGGAAGCCTCATAGTTTAAATGATATGAGGGGTTCCAAGTCCTGGGGGCTATTCAGGCTGTTACCTGTCTGATCATAGATGTGATGTTTTACAGAAATTAATAAATAGGTGAGAGTTTGAAATATTCTTGTTACCTACACATTCCAGTCATGGTTTTGTGCCTTTCATACACTTGAAATCAAGACCCACTGCACTTAAATCAAATCCCAGCATATCTCCTAGGGCTTGCATGCTATGAAACCCAATTTATCTTTTGAGATAGGGGACAGTCAAGATGTCAAATCCTGTGTGTAAATGAGTCAAATGGTTCTTTTAAGCACTTCTATAAGAGTATTTTCTACGTCTATGCAAGCACAAATGTATGTAAGTATTCTTTATGTATTTATATACATCCTTCTATTCAAAATGTATTTATATTATCCACTGAATGCTTTTAAAAAGCAGTGTGCCATCTGGACTTGCTCTTTGTAGCCTTTCTCATGCTGGGTTTCAGCCTTTTTAAAATGTAGTCTATATTACAGCAATCCTCAGGGACTGATGATGGAGGTGCACATTTGCACCTGGCCCAAGAATAACAAGTTCAGTCTCACGGTTCACAGAAATATAGGCGGCCAGGTTTCATGCCAGCCGTGTCTCTCGCTTAGGTGCAGCTGACTGTAGAATCTGGTCTTGCTTGATTATTGCAAGTCACTGGGCTCACCTAGACTCATGCAGACCTTTCAAAAATTGGTATCTGTTGCTCCAGCATTAGATTGTGGCTGAGTAGCACTAGGCACACATGCTGAGATTCCTTTCTTATGGGTATCATCACATGCTGCTGAAGCTCCTAAGCAAGTCAGATAAGCTCTAAGCCATGTGTAATAGCTACTGGCCAAGAGAGGCCTATGAAGACAAATCAAGTTTAGTGCAGGTGAGATTTTCAGGTTTTCCCTGTAAGAGGAGGGCATAGGCTGTGATTTAAAGCTCTTTGGCTGACAGAGGGTCAGTTGTATCTTGCTTCTTGTGAGTCAGGCCCTTGACACTCCCCAGAAGCAACGTTTACAGATGTTAAAGCAGTTGAAGTACTTGGGATGATAATAGCAGGCAGTGCTAGAAGTTTAAAATAATCTGGTTTATGAAAAGCCATTCCCAGAAAGTCTGCATGACTTTTCACAGCTCTGGCACAGCCCATATGTTTCATAATATCAGTCTAAACACTCCGTCCTTGGAAAAATCAATACAGAAACTTATCTGTCATTTACTTGATCACTGTATACTCACTGCCTAAAGCTATCTGCTGGTGTTCAGCTTGACATCATTTTACCTGCTTGACCACATTTCCCTGATCACTTAGGGTGCTTTCTGCATCTGTCTGTAATGTTCAGAAAGTTTCCCGCTTTAATGTTCACACCCATCATTCCTGACTGCTGCAGAGGTCAAAAATGCGACAGTTATCTGGCTACACGACAGAAACACCTTCTTTGCCATGAGACACTGATATCTTGTCTTCAGTATCCTTTCAAGGATATTAGATTTTTGTCCTGGCAAATCTTTCATCAACCTGTTAAAAAATAAAAATGGCAAAAAAGCATTTTCATGACCAAAGGTTTTGCTGCTGATAGGAAAGGATAAGCAGCTATTCAGTATCCATAAGCCTTATGCATTTTTGTACCTCTGTACAAAGTCATGGATAAGGTCATAGAATCATAGAATGGTTTGGGTTGGAACAGACGTTTAAAGATCTTCTAATACAAATTCCCTTCAGTCAGCAGGGACATCTTCACAGAGATGAAATTGCTCAGAGCCCTGTCTAACCTGACCTGGAATGGTTCCAGGGATGAGGCATCTACCACCTTTCCAGGCAACCTGTGCGGATGTTTTTAGCACCCTCATAGTAAAAAAAATTCCTTAATTTTATTTGGCCTAAATCTCCTCTCTTTTGGTTCAAAACCATCAGCCCTTTTCCTATTTCAGTGGGCCCTACTAAAATGTTTGTCCCCATCATTCTTCTATGCCCCTTTTAAGTATTGAAGGACCAGAATAAAGCCTCCACAGAACTGTCTCTTCTCCATAATTCCTCTGTGTTGATCTGTATAATAGTATGTCACAATATGCCTTTTTAATCGGAACCTCTTTGAAAAGTCTTGTTGTTGTAACACCAGATTAGTTTGTTTGGGCAGTAGCAGTCATAGTAACAAAATTGAGGCTGATGGCAACATACTCTCTGCACAGAGGATATCCATGGATTTGTGTTTCTACCCCCTTGAGGGTAGTTACTACAAAGCATTCCCATTCAGATTTTCCACTGCCAGTCTGATCATCCAATTTTGCACAGCATGAAAAATCTTCCTAGTGAATGCAACACACCATAGCTGATCCTGAGTTTGTAAGCTCATCAAAACCTGAAGCAATTCCCCCTCTCTCTGTGAGGAGAGTTCGCGTATGTTCACATGCATGGTGAGTGAGCATCGTGCCTTGAACTGCTGATTTGACTGTACTTATTCTGCTGTAAGTGTTCATAGGCAAGTACCTTCCTACCAAAGTGCACAAACACAGTTTAAAAATGCTAAATCTCTAGCAGTACTTTTCATAAGAGCAATCCGTTACATAAGAAGAGGCTTTTGTATTCAAGGTCTGTAAAAATAAATATCCATTTGGTGTAACCTGTTTCTGAATAAAATCCAGTTGTGTTTAGCAAGTGAAATGAAATTCAGCAGTGTAATTCTCTGATCAAGAGTATACATACTCTTGAGTCACTTTCTTGTACTTGCAATTTTATTTAACCACTAAACAACTAGCTTCAATGATTCATCATGATTCATGCTGCAGACAAAAGGACAAAGAATAGAAAATACATGTGGTGGTGTTTTTTTCCTAGTGAAGTTACCTTTGTGTTTGTGGTTTGTTTGTTTGTCTTCTGTGGAAGCATGTCGAGATGTTTAAGACATCAGTTAGTGCTTCCTTGCCTTTAAGAATTGTTCATCCTTCCATTCCCAGCTTCTTGAGAAAAGCATAAATCCCAGTTTCCCTTGCCAGTGAAGTTCAGTGCATTGGGGTAAAAGCTGCTGATGCCCTTAAAGCTTTGTCCTTAGTTCTCTGTGGTAACACTAGTCAGAGACTTCTGGGTTTTGTATTGAAGTATTAAAAGACAGGTCTGAGTGTTTGTTTTATAACGAGTAGTGGTTTAGAGTGTGATGTAATTGGTTTAGGGGCAAAATGCATGCTGCAGCAAGAGTATTTACAGGATTTTTATGCTTAATAGGGTGGTCTGGTTGGTGTTCTGTCCAAATATCCAATGAGGTATTTTTCCTTTATCTGCCTTCCCTACTGAAAGGGCATAGCTGACATTTGCAACTGTTTATGTAATACTCAGAAGAAAAATGATGGAATATGAAGTGCTTTGATAAAACCAAAGGATTCTTTCTAACAGGGTGAATTTCAACCTTCCCAGGGTAAGGTAGGCACAGTGCCTGGTTTATATGCCTGGAAATTGCTAGTTCTTCAGCTGCACAGGATGTTTGCCTGAGATCTGAAAATTGAGGACACTGATATTGTGCAAAATATCCCAAATGCACCAAGTTTATGTGTGTGGAGAATACTTTTCTGAAGTATCAATCTAACTTAATCACACTTTATTTTACTCCAGACTCAATCAGAAAGATAACAATCCTGCAGAGTACCTGTTATCCATTCTAATTAGGGAAAGGTGGATAGGTCGAGAGCCGTTGAAAAAGCGAACTCGTCCCAAACCAAAGCAGACATAAACCATCTTCTCTCACTGCTGGTCCCACAGAGAGCTTCTGTTCATTGTTGAAATTCATTGTGATTGCTCATGAAACTCACAGTTTCTCTCACTCCAGCATTGGTCTCTACATATTTTGGATCATTTCAGGTTTTGCTAGATTGGAATGTGTTGGTCAGCTGAATGGGAATCAGTGGGAATCTGTGGGAATCTATGAACTCCCTTCCCTTTGCTGAAATGTATCCAATAGCAAATTTCTTTTACTATGTAAGAGGAAGAATATGCCATATTCAGGTGTTTCCTTGAATTTCTTAGGTGTACATATTTGGTTGTTCCATTCCCATTACGTGCTCACCTTTCAGATTTCATCCATAAAAGGTCTGAGAAATGGATTGATGATTCTCATTTACTGTGTCTGATCTCTCCATATATCTATTAGACAAGGAACTTTAGTATTCATTTAACTTGTGTCTTGAACCACTTTGTTGGATTAATCATCTCAGTAGCTAAGGTACTGAACTCACTGAGGTTCCTGCATCAGGCTGAAGGCTGGACAGCTTCTGAAGCTGAATGGTTTGTTTTAATTAAATCATCATTTGAGAGATTGAAAGGTAGTTAATTTTCTCATCCTTAATAGGCAAGGTGAATCTTGGCCTTAAAAGTAATTTCTACATCCTGGAAATGTTTTGCTGACTGACCTTACTTTTGACTTTATGTTGGCTTCAGACTGCTTTCTCTCTCCGCATGCTTGTAAAAATTAACTCAGTCTATGCACACAGAGGGAAAAGAGGATATGCTCTTCACCTGCACTGCAAGTGGGAACAGATTTGATGTTCACAGTGCTCCCAACTTGCATCTCACATTCTTCCTTCTGGGCTGTGAACAGAGAAATAGCTAAATTGTGGTGTGCTCCAAAGTGCTGTGTGTTTTTATTCCTTTGGTGACTCTGTAGGATTACAAAGTAAAGTGAACACCCCAAGTTTAAAAAGTGTTGAAAATATTGGCAGGATTAGAATGCACATTTGTATTTCAACTGAAGTATTAGTTGGCTTATTGGCATGATTTGAGTGATTAAAAGGAACAATTGCACAGCTCCTCCACAGCTGTTGTTAACATCTAGGATTCTAAAATGCTGAACAAAATTAAATTGAGCTCTGCCTGTTATGGTTTTCTACAGACCGGTCATTACGGAATCCAAGCACAAGCTTTTAACTGGAGGGCAGTGGCATCAAATAGTGTTGAATAAATTCTGTCTCAGAAAGAAATGTTACAGTTACTGATTTATAACCAATGCTTCCTGCATGCCTGTTTTTCCAGTGGTAGATTTCAAGCTGTACCCCAAAACCATTCCTCATAGCTTATTAGGTCTTAAAATATTACAGCTTAGGCACAATGATCTGTGTCTTTCCTTGACCCATTACAGAGCTGCGCCAGGGGAGGTTTAGGCTGGATGTTAGGAAGAAATTCTTCACAGAAAGAGTGATTGGCCATTGGAATGTGCTGCCCAGGGAGGTAGTGGTGTCACCATCACTGGAGGTGTTTAGGAAGAGACTGGATGGGGTGTTTGGTGCCGTGGTTTAGTTGATTAGATAGTGTTGGATGATAGGTTGGACTTGATGATCTGGAAGGTCTTTTCCAACCTGGTTAGTTCTATTGTAATTCTCACAACAGGAAAGAGGCTGAGCTTTTAATTGGACTATGAATTTTGATTTGTAAGCAAGAGAAGTAAGTGATGTGTTCTGAATCACTGGCAACTGTCTTTCTCATACTTTTCCTAGGTGATGAAGGAGATGTTTCTCGGTTGCTTGCAGTGGCAGCACGTCTGAGGGACACAGCAGAATTGTTCCAGTCAGACGAGATGCGCCCAGCTAATGACCCCAAGGAGCAAGCTCCTATCAGAGTCAGGATGCTCAATGATGTGTTACAAGGCTTGGAGAAAAGCTTCCTGGTTCATCGAGCTCCTCCGGGACTATACAGGTATGGTGCTCAGCATGTTCTTCATTTCACCTAAAATGGTAGTCTTGCAGTGCTTGGTTTTCAGAACTGTCATGCTCTTTTGGAAAACATCTCAGGGAGTTTCTAAGATTAAAGCTATTTTTTTTTCCTATCTCATGCTTTCTGCAGAAAGCATTAATTCATTACAATACAAGAGGTCATTACAATGCAGCACTGCAGCGTTTCTGTCGTGACATCACTGTTAACAAGATGTATGGTGTGATGGCAACTCAGGCAGCGTGACAGATACTTGTGTTAGATGGTGCAGTAAGCTTTCAGAAGAAGAAAATATCTTGAAGTCTAATACTGCTTGACAGGCTCCACTTATATTTTATTTAAAACTTTTTACAGTTCATTGAGGATTGAGAATTATACAAGGTACTGTGTAGCATTATTTAACATATTTAATCATATGGCAACGTTCTTGGGTGCATTTCAACCAGTCAGAGGCAGTATGGTGGAGTGAATGAGAAAGCCTTAGTCAGTCACCATTCATAACATCTTGTCTCTGGTTTGAATTATTCCCCAATGTGTATTCAGCTGCACTATCCAGGTTGAGTTTAAGATGTCGTCATCATTCCATCTCTCACCTACTAAGAAAGCAGTCTACAGGTATATATCTCTTATCATAGATTCCTCTATGAAAGAACAAAAACCCAAACCAACAAACCAACCAACCAAAAAAACTTCCAGCAATCAGTAGCTTAAAAAACGTTTGAAAAGCAAGAAGTGGCCAAGCCTGCCCTGAGCAATGTCTGACCCTCTTGCTGTTCAGAAGAAATAATAAAGTGTGAGCATGTGCTTCAGCACAAACTGTCTGAACCACTGTATTGCAGCCTATCAATGTGGTGTTTCATTGTTTTTCCCCCAAGATGTGTTCTCAGTGTCCTGGGCTATAGAGTGAGTGCATATGTGGGCTGTTTGACTTCACTAGGTGGTGATTTGAGCATGGGTTTTGCCAAGGGCAAGTCCTGCCTGATCAAGCCAGTGGCTTTCTATGATGTTTACATTAGTGAACAATGGAAGACCAACAGATGGCATCTGTCTGGGCTCTTGTAAAGTTTTTGACAGAGTCCCTCACAACATCCTTCTCTCTGACCTGGAGGGATATGGATTTGATGGGTGTACTGTCCAGTGGATATGGAATTGGTCAGGTGATTGCATCCAAAGGGTAGTGGTCAGTGGCTCAATGTCCATATGGAGATGGGTGGCAAGTGGTGTCCCTCAAAGGTCTGTATGGGGACCACTGCTGTTCGTTATCTTCATCAATGTTATCAACAGTGAGATTGAGGGCACGCTCAGCAAATTTGCAGATGATACCAAGCTAAGTGGTGCAGTTGATAAGTCCGAAGGATGGGATGCCATCGAGAGAGGCCTCGACAGGCTGGAGAGGTGAGCTAAGGAGAATCTCATGAGGTTCAATAAGGCAAAGTGTGAAGTCCTGCACCTAGGTCACAGCAGTCCTGGATTGGTTTAGATTGGATGTTAGCAACAGGTTCTTTACCATGAGGGTGGTAGAACACTGGAATGGGTTGTCTAGGGAGGTAGTTGAGGCCACATCCCTGGGGCCATTCAAGGTCAGGCTCAACAAGGCTCTGGGAAAACTGATGCCTGGGGATGTCCCTGCTCACCGCAGAGGTGTGCATCCAGATGACCTTTGTAGTTCCCTTCACACCCAAACCATTCTTTGATTCTATACTGGCATTAGTTTGAATGACTCTGTGTCTGTGCACAGCCAGTGGCTCATCCCCACTATAAAACTGTCCCTAAAGCCATGCCCAGGTTTTACTTAAGAGGGAGCTGGCTGATGTACTCAAAAAAGAGGGCTTGGAAATGACCTGACATGCGTGCACAGGAGACAGGCAGGACACAGAAGTGGATAAGGCATCTGTGTTATTTAGGAATACAAATGTACTTGCAACCACAACCAACTGAAGTAATAGAGCAGTACTTTGTCCCAGTTGATGGGAAAATTGTCAAATGTCTGGTGCAAGTGATTGTTTCAAGCGGGTGCAGGACAGACAGGTGGTAGAGGAGCACTTTGGAAGCAAAGCAGAAATCTACAGCATCAGGAAGAAGAGATTCTTCCAGGCATTAGGAGTGGCATCGAACAAATGCAGTCATCTTTTAACAGTTTGTGGTTAACTCAGCAGTGTCAGTGAATAAAATGCCTACAGATATAATAAGAAAAAATTAATAATATACTTGGGGAGAGACTAATTTACGTCATTCCTGCTCTGACTGGCTTTATGATATAAAGAAATAAACCAAAATGTGATTAAATGAGGTCTAATATTCCAGGCTTAGCACTGCTCTCTTTCTTGTCTGATGTGGTGTTGCAAAGAAGCCGTAAAACTGCTTAATATAATGTTATGTGTCTGTGTTGCATCACGCAGTTCAATCTGGCCCAGATCTTCAGTTGTACAAATAACTTATGGCAAAACTTAGGATTCCAATAAGAAGGTGGTTGGGTGATTGGGTGTTTTTAAGTCTTGTAATATTTAAATTCTTATAATGTTTGCAGTATTGAGTTTGTTATTTATCAAGATGTAATTGCTAGGCGTGCAGGTATAACGTGGTTTAAAGTTTTCACCTTCCTCCTCTCATCAGTACTTTGGTGCAGAGCACAGTATTCACCCTGGCAGAGTACAGAGCATGGAAATTACTTTTCTTTTTAATTTTTCCCTTCTTGATTTTGTTAACTCTGATGTACAGTTTTACAGTAGACTATAAGGTTACTCATTTGAGCAAAAACATTGGATTGGACTTTGTACTTTTGCTTATCAAAATCTGGAGTGCGTAGCAGTAAACTGCATGTTCACAGAATCATAGAACCAGTAAGGTTGGAAAAGAACTCACAGATCATCAAGTCCAACCTGTCACCCAACACCTCATGACTAACTAAACCATGGCACCAAGTGCCACGTCCAGTCCCCTCTTGAACACCTCCAGGTACGGTGACTCCACCGGCTCCCTGGGCAGCCCATTCCAATGGCCAACTCCTTCTGTGAAGAACTTTCTCCTCAAGCCTAAACTTCCCCTGGCACAGCTTGAGACTGTGTCTTCTTGTTCTGGTTCTGGTTGCCTGGGAGAAAAGATCAACCCCCACCTGGCTACAACCTCCCTTCAGGTAGTTGTAGATGGCAATAAGGTCTCCCCTGAGCCTCCTCTTCTCCAGGCTAAACCACCCCAGCTCCCTCAGCCTCTCCTCACAGGGCTTGTGCTCAAGGCCTCTCCCCAGCCTCATTGCCTTTCTCTGGACACGTTCAAGAGTCTCAATGTCCTTCTTAAATTGAGGGGCCCAGAACTGGACACAGTACTCAAGGTGTGACCTAACCAGTGCTGAATACAGGGGCAGAATGACCTCCCTGCTCCTGCTGACCACACCATTCCTGATGCAGGCCAGGATGCCATTGGCCTTCTTGGCCAATCTGTGTATTTTCATTTAGATACTCCTTTTAAGAGACTGAATTCTTTGTTCTGTGCCAAGGTGTGTCGTGATAGTGTAAATTTAACTTTGATGCAAACAGAATCAAGGACTGTGGTTTCTCATATCCCCTTTCCTGCCACTAAAAATCTGCAGTACAGTTTCCCTTTCTTTTTTTTTTCTTTAACAAAAACAAACAAAAGAGGCATGTAAAAACATGTCTATTTGGGTTATTTTTCACTCTTTCAAAACTGAAAGTCTTTCTATTAATTGATGCAATTATATACATCTGTTTTGTGTTTTTAAGCTAGAATTGCATCTCAGGAGCACTCGAAATGCTTGAAAATCCTCATTATTTTTTTTTTGCTTGTATAAATTTAAGTTTTTTTTATTACTATTTGATAAAGAAAACAAACAACAAAAAAAATCAGTCAGTCTCACAGCCAGGACCTTGTATGCCATGTTTCATCCCAGCCAGAGGATTGATGGCAAGTTATAAACCTCTGAAATAGTGGTTTATAATGGAAATGCTGGCAGCCCTTTAACTATAGCAGCACAAGCAGCGCAGCAATAAATACTATGCCTCATCTGTAAACAGAAATTTAGGATTCAGCTTGCAGCCTTGACCTTCAGGCTTCAACTGTGTTTAGATCATTAAGATTCCATAAATACTGTAATTTACAGGCTTCTGAAGGAAGAATTTGTGTGCACAGTAAAGCACGTATGCTTCATGAAGAAATGATTGCTTCCTGTATACCCATTTGGACTCGTGTTCTCAACCTCAATCAAAGTACTTGACAAATTTCCTGAAGTTTAGGCATCATTTTTAGGCTTGTGTTTGTCCTGATTCACAGCCCTCTGGATATATACTGTGGTTTGTTTTTTCCTTCTAAAACTTAAATTAAAAAGAAAGGTGGATATTTTTTTTTCTTTATTGCCAGAGGTCTGTTGCAACCTACTGGCGCTTGTCCAATGCAGGGAAACTAATCCCTTTCATAGAATCATAGAATCAATAAGGTTGGAAAAGACCTCACAGATCACCAAGTCCAACCTCTCACCCAACACCTCATGACTAACAAAACCATGGCTTCAAGTGCCACGTCCAATCCCCTCTTGAACACCTCCAGGTACGGTGACTCTACCGCCTCCCTGGGCAGCACGTTCCAATAGATAACAACTCTCTGTGAAGAACTTTCTCCTCACCTCCAGCCTAAAGTTCCCCTGGCACAGCTTGAGTCTGTGTCCTCTTGTTCTGGTGCTGGTTGCCTGGGAGAAGAGACCAACCCCCACCTAACTACAACCTCCCTTCAGGTAGTTGTAGATGGCAATAAGGTCTCCCCTGAGCCTCCTCTTCCCCAACTAAACAACCCCAGATCCCTTAGCTTCCTCACAGGGCTTGTGCTCAAGACCTCTCCCCAGCCTCATTGCCTTTCTCTGGACACGTTCAAGTGTCTCAATACCTTCTTAATTGAGGGGCCAGAACTGGACACAGTACTCAAGGTGTGGTCTACCCAGTGCTGAGTACAGGGCACAATGACCTCCCTGCTCCTGCTGGCCACCCTGTTTCTGATGCAGGCCAGGGTGGTATGGTATGGTATGGTTTGTATACACATTGCCATAGCTGTAGACTCTCACTGTATATATATGCTTAAAAAATTAGATTCCTCATTCCACTCAATGGCATAGGGCAGTATTTGGGCACAGTTGATGCATTATTCATCTATAATGAACAATCAAATTATTCAGAGCTACTAACAGAATTCAAATTAATTTTTGATCATTATATTAGTATGTCCTGACTAAATTTAAGTAATGATGATTGACTTTGGCAGGTTGTTTAATACAGTGTAAGTAAACACTGTAGTTTAGATGATGATTTTTCTCTGCTTCATGACATTGAACTGAAAATGTGACAGTACCATACGTTCCCCATGATACTCTGTTTCCAGCTGGGCTGGAAATACACAAGTAGAGCTGACATCAGGGTATATCAGTCTTATCCAGAAATTTAAGCAGAATGAAAAATAATAGGTTGAGGAATGTTGATCCTGCTTTGCAAAGGTTGCCCTGGGGCTTGATTTGGGTTAGGACGAGCTCTTTGAGTTTTATTGTACCAGAGGAACTTCTGTGATTCCCACTGATAACTCTGGGTAGGCTTCTTTCTATTTTCAAAATGAAAGATTAGGAATGAAGTAAGGTAGCTATTGATATTTTCCATTAATCTGCCTTTGCTTCCTGGAGCATGATCACACTCTTGATGATTTATTGATTTATATTTTTGTAATTGTTTTAATTGAATAATCAGTAGAAATTTGTATATGTCTGCTTTTTTCCCCCTAGCCTTTTCTTCCTTTCCACTTTTACAATGTATACTTGTGCTGAACATGCCTGTGTATTTTCTGATGCCTGTGTTTTGATACTGGTGCTAATAACCATAGACTACTCTGCAGTGGCATGTACAAAGCTAAGGTAAAAACAGAGGTTCCATTATTTTAGGTACTGTGCATAGACAGGGGATAAGAAACCCCCCAATTCTTCCCTTCATCAGCATGCAATAAAGCAGATGTAGTTGCCTGCTAGGGGTAGGAAAAGGTGTTTAATCTCTGTTGTCTAAACAGAGTGTGTTCTAGCTATAAACAAACATATATCTAAGTAAAGACCTGGGACTCTTTCCCTACACTGAAAGTGGCTTTTCTGATAAGTTCAAGGAAGTACATGCTGACATCTGTTCTGATACTGATTACTAAATCTCTATGTGCCTTCTGAGAGAGGACAAAATTAATTTCTGTAAATTAATGTTTGTAAGTTAGGCAGTCAGGCAAATGTATCCATGCTGAGCAATGGATCTCCTCTTTGTCCTCCTGAATATCTTTGTCTTTCGTGCATCAGCTAATCCTTAAGCTCTTGACTCAAGAAGTCTACTGTAATGCTTTTGCATGCTTTTCCCTCTATGAAAATACCTTCCAAAACACTAATACTGGCAATATCAAGTGTAAAAACATTGCATGTATCTTCTTGTTCCTTATAAATACTGAGCTCAAATCTTATATGTAAGTGAGACCCTTCCCACTATTCCTTGTACATGTTATTCTGTCTTGTATTTGCCAGTCACCACAGCCTCTGACTACCTGTCAGTCCAGTGGATCTGGAAGTCTGTGTGTGAACTCCTTGGGTATTCACACAGAGAGCTTGTGTCCCCTTGCTGTAAATGTGTAGCACTTCACTGGTGTTGGAACACAGTAACACCACAAAGAAATGCAGAATCAAGAAAACTTCATGAAGTATCAGGTGCAGGGCACTCAGTGCACTAAGAAGTCCTCTCTGAAAGTGTCTGGTTTCTTCAGGTCTAATCATATTTAGTGGGTGCTGTTCATACCAGAGAGATCCAGGATTGTGCAGAATGCTTCAGAAAACTGTGTCATGCTCCTACTAAGAATTCCAAATCTGTAACAGAGTCCCTAAAACCAGAGTTTGTGTCTTCAGTCTTTAAAAGAAAAGTTAAAAATCCCAAGGTATATAAGGGCTGAGGTTGTAATTTCTGTTCTGTTTAAGTGGGGTTTATTCTTCAAAGACCATTGCTTAAGGTTCAGTTATGTCCTGGCTGATAATTATTTTAATTGATTTTATAAAAGAATCAAAGTGAACTTGTGCAAAATCTTTCATGTAAGAGCCAAGTTTAGCCAATCCATTAAGGCTGTATGCATCTGTCACCACTATCTATGGCATTGTTGGAAGGGCCATTGTGCTATATTTAACAGATGTAATCGAGTAATAAGTATGTGAAAAGTAAGGCTTCCCAAAGCCATCTGTGTGTTCAGGAAAGACCTCCAGCAGTTTGTATTGCTCATTTTGCAAATTCAACCTCTTCCTTTTGCTTCTTTTTTATCATGGATATCCAGGTGTGACATTAAGACTTCATTCAGCTAAAAAAAAAATCACCACAAATCAGTATGTTGTAAGGGACTACATAAAATACTCACAATGAACAGTGCTAGATTGTGCAGCCTGAGCTTGGCCTAATGACATGAAAGAACAACAAAAAGATGTTTTTTAGCACCACAAAAAAAAAATAATTACATGGCTGCTAATCTCATGCCACTCAAGTGTTTGTTGTTCACCAGAACAAATGTTTTCCTTTTGGATTAAGATTTGTTGTATTCAAATGTGCAGACTCTACTGGATTGATTTCTGCTTTGCTGATAAGCTGCAGCAGATTCTCAGCTGTCAAAATTGACATGCCTTAAGACTCTAGATTCTAGAGATACATTTAGTAGGAGTTATAAAGTCCTTATTAACTCTCCATGTATAAATAAGTTGCTCTTTGGATTTGCAGAGGACAAGCATTAAAGATAATCTTAAACAGTGATATAGGTAAACACGTAGTGCAATGTCATCTGAAAAAAACCCAAACAAAACAGCACAAACTAGGCAAGAGTTTCTATGGAAGACAGTGATTCTCACTGTATAAAGTCTTTGCAGATTTCAGTTTTCATTTTGAACTGTTTGTGGCTTCAGGAGGAAACATTTCTGTATACGTTGTTGTAATGTTTGAGATGTTTCTGACTGGCCTGAACCAAACACAGGGAATTATTTTTTCTTTTCTTGCATTGTATTATGCAGAGCAAAGAGTCATTTGATATGGTGCTGATGATCCTTAGTGTGAGAAACACAGCAACAATTCATGTTGCACTGGCAGCCGTAGATAATGTTCTGTCTCCTTATTATCTGCCATGTGCAATTTGTAAATACAATGCTAGAATGATGTTGAGGGAGAAGGGAGGAATTGTGTACTGGCCTTAGAATTGCATACCTCAGATTTTGCCATTCAGTCAGAGTAAATGTGTTTCATCTTACTGCACAGCAGTGATTTTCCATCCAACTTTTCACCCTAATACCTTGTATCTTTCAAAATTGGCACCTATTCTTCTTCTATAATTGTCCCACATCTTATAAATGGAGTTATGATTAGTAGAATTACTTGTTTCCCTGTCTAATCTTTCTTGGCTCTGCAGTTCTTGTTCAGCTCCCTTCTGACTGTCCCAATGTATATTTTACACCTAAAATGTCTTCCTGTTTTCCTCTTTCTTCAAACTCTAGTGTTTGTGCAGTCTGAGGGTAGTTTGTGCAAGTATATATTTAAGGCATGAGGAGTCTCTTGAGCACTCTCATGAGGAGCTATCTCTATCTTTTTAAAAATGCAATTAACATGTTTGTCACTCTAATTTCTGTTTAAAATCACAGTTTTGACTCAAATTCATGCAGGCAAGTCACTAGCAGAACCTGGAGCAGATATAAGGAGGACTTGAAAGCATTTTATTCATAGTATCATAGTATCAGTCAGGGTTGGAAGGGACCACCAGGATCATTCACTATATTGCTTTTAAACATTGTGCCCATTTATTACGTGGGGGTATAGCAGGGGCTGGAAGGAAAAGGGAATTTTATTCTCTCTTGAGCAGCTACCAGAAGCCAGAAATAATTAAAATCACTTCCTATTCACTCAAATGGTGCAGATACTGAAAAATGGGGTTTTACTGGGCTGGTAAGAAGATAACAGTCATGAATCTGCTCATTCAGTGGATCAACATAATGTAGTACTGAAATTAAGCTCTAACTCTGAAAAGCACAAGGAGCTTTTCCAGGATACCTTTTGCTACCAGTGCAGATCCACAGAACGGACACGGTTAGAAATCTGTGGGAGCTGTTTGATTCATGATGGACCTGTAGGAACAATATTCTAGCAGCATGAGCATTCTCTGCACTTGGTGACTTTGGGAAGGGTTCTGGCCTAGTCCTCCCAGCCCCTCTGGTGGTGATTGAACAGTGCTGTTGTTATCCATTCTGTAGGCCAGATAGATGGAATTTCATGCACTGTGATGATGACTTTAGCATTCATCCATGTGTGGAGCAGCACGTTTATACTGGCATATATCCGTAGCAATTACTAGTTTGATAATACTCTTACAATTCCTGCTATGGTTATTATTTTTCTCATGACTGATAATCATGCTGTATTATGCCCTTTCTTAATACTGAGAAGATGCAGTAAAGTGGGTTAAACTCATACTCAAAACACCTGATCCATTGGAGTGGCAATTCAAATGGTTTTTCCTTTGGAATCACCAGGAGATGTAATGACCATGAAGTAATGTCTGTATTTGTTGTCTTGTCAATTTTTACTATTTAAAGAGCATTTGCTGCATAAATACTACTGAATTAGCCATCTGCAGAGACATAATTATGGTTGACTTTAGAGCTAATTTAAACAGGGTACATGAAAATCTTTTCATTACACCTGCAAAAGCAGAAAACCACTGTAATTAGGGATTATGTCATGGCTGCAAACCAGCTTTCCCACTTCCCTGATATGAATGGTAAACCTGGGTCTATACAACTTTTGTTTTCTGTCTGTACTTCCCATCATTTTTCTTCCCTGCTTTTAATTAGATTGATTTGTACACTTACAGAATTCTACCTGTAGGATGCATCAGACCCTTTATGGTTTTGATGTAGTAAATACGTGCGTTGTAATTTAACACAGCACTGGTAGTTCTGAAGACAATGCTTTATCCAGGACCTGCAATTCCTCATGCTTTCTACAACTGTGCATAGTCTTGACTTTGCAAAGAATCTGGGAGGTTTTGTATAATGACATTTGTTTGCATATTTGGCCTTATTAGATGTTTTAGCCCATTTCACAGCAGTTGTTCTGCTAACTGTAAAACCTTTTCCACGGAAGTCTGTTCCATGAGCTCAGTGCGGAGCTACCAGGCCAATGCCTAGAAAGTCATCTGATTAGGATAGAGTTTCCATTCAGTTGCCCTTGCTAGCAGATCTTTCTCAGGTCTGTGATTACAGTGTTAAATAGGCCAAGAATATTTAGTTAGAGTAGAATAGCCTCTGTTGAATACGAAGTATTAGACTTTGAATTGATTAGATCTGACAGAAACTTTGTATTTGATACATCAATTGATTTTTCTTGTACAGAGTAGGATCAATGACATTATTATAGATCCATGAAACATGTGGTTCCACGTTTTTGGGTGTGACAGATAAGAACCACGCATGTACCAGCAGCCTGATCTAGCTGATGATGCCCCTGCTTACTGCAGAAGGGGGTTGGACCTTCATAGGTCCAACTAGACCATTCTGTGATCTTTTGATTCTATGTTTAAAATATTAGCCAGGAACATTTCTTCAGTGTAATACAAAAAGCAGTGGAATTCATTGGAGAAACAATTGATACGTAATGTTCCTCCCACTAACTTATTACCCAGGCAATAGGGCTTAGAAATTTGGTGGTGAGGTCATGAACAGGAAACTCACCTCAACTGGCATGAAAAATAAGTGTAAATTTTGTGTATATGCATCCCATTGAAGGTTACAATAAGAGAACTTTAAGCATTTCTTTAAGGAACATATTATAGGATCATTAATGTTTATTCAGAGTTAGTTCTTATGATAATGACCTGTCTGGTTCTGGCTGTGATGATAATGGTCTCATGTCTCATGCTACAAAGTTACTCAAGATGATAAAGCTAGTCAAGATCAGAACTGGAGAACAAGGTCAAGGCAGTTTACTGCATCAAACACTGGACACCGCTTGCTGTTTCCTTCAGAAATTTTATTCCTCCTTAGGAGTCAGATGTTTTACATGATTTCTAAATAAAAATCTCTGTGAAGCCTTCAGAACATCAGCTGTGAGCCATTTGGAAATAATTTCATTAATTCACTTCCCTCAAATCCTTCAAAATAGTAGCACATCTGCTTTGAATTTGAGTAGCTCAGACCGAGACATCCTTAAAAGAAAAAAATAGTTTCCTCCAAATTATTCAGTTTCTTTCCTTTCAAAAGCAAGTGTAGCATAAATCACTCCGTGAACAACACATCAACATTTGTTACCAGCAGCTACATTATTTGAAACTCAACAAAGCATATTTCATACCAGTTGCTGCCAGCAAATAGCATTTTAAAGTACAGTTACTATTAATTTTGTTTAATGCATCACTCTTAAATATAGATGCAAGGCCTTGTTCTAAGAAAGTGCAGGGAAAATATTGAAGGGTTTTCAAGGAATTTGTATGTTTCTGTGCAATATTTGTCATTCTTTCATCAGCTGCATATAGAGTTTGGAAGCCCTGTGACAGAGAGTCTGAAAGTGTGTTTTGTGGCTTCTTCAGGAATTTCTAGCTAAAATTACCTAATTAATTTCTTATAAAACCCTGGAGAAAATCGTGCCTAATTAACTAGAGGGCTGCTCTTTAGCAGTGATCAACAATGGCTCGCAATTTCTGAAGAACAAATGCATCCCAATTTTTCTTTTTCTTTCCACTTTTACTCCATGAAGTCATTCCACGCGGTTGAAGCTGTAGAATTGATCCTACAGCTTGGAATCGATTCTTGGCCTTGAGCAGCCAAGTGTAGTTGAGGCGTCCCTGCTCATGGTGAGGAGGTTAGCATAGAGTAGAATAGGAGTAGAGTAGAATAGGAGTAGAGTAGAATAGGAGTAGAGTAGAATAGGAGTAGAGTAGAATAGAACAGAATAGAATAGAACAGAATAGAATAGAACAGAACAGAATAGAACAGAACAGAATAGAATAGAACAGAACAGAACAGAATAGAATAGAACAGAACAGAGCAGAACAGAAGTAGAATAGAGTAGAATAAACCAGGTTGGAAGAGACCTCCGAGATCATCGCATCCAACCTATCATGATCATACAGGATGGAGTAGATGATCTTTAAAATCCCTTCCAACCTAAGCCATTCTGTGATTGCCAACTGCTGATACCATGGAAATACTTACCTTTCATGCAGATGCTCACATTTGAATGTATGTGGTTTAAACATATCACTTTCTATAATGTATGCTGGTGGAACAGTCCTACAATTAAGAATACTAAGTGAAGGCAATTGGTAGCTCTTTAAAAGGGTATGATGTGTAGCAGACAAAAGATAGGAACAACGTACTACAAATAAAAGGTCCTTAAATATGACATGCTGAGTTTGTGGGGACTTAAGAACAACGTACTACAAATAAAAGGTCCTTAAATATGACATGCTGAGTTTGTGGGGACTTAAGACAGTGAAGAACTAGAGTGGTTTCTACAGCTAATTTGCCCTAAAAGATCAGCTGCCATATTCCTGTCTTCCATTCATGTTGTCATTCACACAGCCCTGCAGCCAGTGTTTGATCCAGCAAAAAATAAGCATTGTAGAAAGAAGGTTTTCCTCTGGATCAGCTGGTGCAAACCAGTGTAAATAAAGCAGTGTAAATCAACTCCTGTATTTTCTAGGGAAGAAGAGTTGATAATATTTTTATGTTCCACGATAAACAAACACCCTGTGGAACTAGAAGTCCCAACATGTAGATATTATTATTAAAAAGCTTTTATTTATTTACTAAGTTAGTAATACTGTCTTCTACAAAGAACAGTGGAAAAAACAAACACCTCCTGGATTCAAGAAAAGTGCATTCAAAACTGAACATTTTGAAGAGAAAGGGAAATGCAGAGGCTCCCTGTTCTGGCGTGCTTTTCCTCTTGGAGACTTCAAGACAAAAATGATTCAGGGATTTATAAAATTTAATTTGTGAGGATGCTGAAGCATCTCTAATTACAGCACATTGTGGTGTAACTCAAACAGACAGAGGCTGCCCATAGCATTTATCTGTAAACAATTCTAATCTGATTCCACAGATAAAACCTGCAGTCATTTCATGAGGGACTGTAGACTTGCCATCATGATGTAATAATCCTAATGATGTCCTAATGATTTAATAATTACATTTCAAAATCTCAAACATAAGCTCTTAGATAGGAGACTGTAAGTACCTGAATAATTCAGCTTGTGCTGTGCATTGCCTACACTCAAAACTTTTCTAGTAAGATAAAAAAAATCCTTTTTCATTACAAGAACAACGTGGCCATCCAGTTCTATCTTGTGTTGTCCAATTGTTCTGATGTAAGGTCCAAAACAGCTTGAAGCTGTGTTAAAGTCTACATTGCTCTCTACAACTACCTGAAAGCTGTAGCCAGGAGGGGGTTAGTCTCTTCTCCCAGGCAACCAGCACCGGAACAAGAGGACACAGTCTCAAGCTGCGCCAGGGGAAGTTTAGGCTTGAGGTGAGGAGAAAGTTCTTCACAGAGAGAGTTGTTAGCTGTTGGAATGGGCTTCCCAGGGAGGTAGTGGAGTCACCATCCCTGGAGGTGTCCAAGAGGGGATTGGACGTGGCACTTGGTGCCATGGTTTAGTAGTCATGAGGTGTTGGGTGACAGGTTGGACTTGATGATCTTTGAGGTCTCTTCCAACCTTTCTGATTCTATGATTCTATGAAAGGATGTTGTGGAGAGGTTGGTGCTGGTCTCTTCTCACAGCTAATTAGTGATAGAACAAGAGGGAATGGCCTCAACCTGTGAGTGGGTAGGTTTAGACTGGACATTAGGAAAAAAATATCGTGGAATGAGTGGTCAGGCATTGGAATGTGCTGCCCATGGAGGTGGTTGATTTGCCAACCCCGGATGCGTTTGAAGGTGGTTTGGATGTGGGCTTGGGAATATGATTTAGGGTTGAACCTTGTAGAGCAGGGTTATCGGTTGAAATTGGTGATCCTGAGGGTCTTTTCCAAATTGGATGTTTCTGTGATTCTGTGATTTTTTTTAGTTTATCTGTCATTCAAGAAATTGTTGAATTCATTTTGGTCTGGTGGGGATATGTTGTGTCTTTATTTGTGATAATGTAAAGGAGCACTTAACTCTAGTGAGAGGCGTTAGTCTGGCCAATTGTGCTTATGGTCCTAGGCTACAGAGGACTTGTCAAAGTTACTGAAGAACTTCTTTTAGAATTCATCCTTATAGTTTCTTTGCTTTAGTTTGCCAAGTCTGATTTTTTTTTTTGTCTGTTTGTTTGGAGCCATTTCACCTCTTTTGCTGCCAGTGCCTGAAGTTACTAATTAGGTTTCTTACGCAGCATTTCACTTTTCAGGTCACTGTCATGTGTCATTGGAACAAGCCCATTAGGGTGAATGATGTGTGCTGTAATTTCATTAGTGTCACCATAATGTATCACAGTTTTCAGTTTAGGTGTCTCTTTTTGTTTTGCGTGGGTCAGACTGACTGTGTGAATTATGTTTGCAAGATCAAAACGGTTAAAAATGAAGGTAGATACTTCAGCAATTAGGCCAGAGGCTGGAATTGTTGTTTTAGAGGTGTAGGCTACAAAACTAATTTGTATTAAGGCATGTTTAAGTAATTGAATTTCACGGTGTAAATTAAAGTTTCTTGGTGTCATTATGCATGTTGTGGTCGCAGTGATATCTTGTGCCAGTGAAACGGTTAGGGTTTATTTTTCAGTCCATGTGTAATCTTTAATGAGAACACTTTTTAACTTGCAAAGGCTTGAAAGTAATAAATTGGACTAACCAATTTATTTTGTTTTTTTCATTTGATGAAACTTGGACAGAGATAAGAAGTAAATTTGTATATACTGACTCTCGTGAACATGCAGAAAGAGAGAAAACATTTTATGCAACAGTGGGGGGTGGCATGGCTTGCCAAACAAAGATAAGTAATTGGAAAATATGAGATCCTGCTTAGAATTCCTAGCAGAAAATCTGAAAAAATGTCAGTTATTATTATTATTATTATTTGCATACCCACACACACACAAAAAGGTTCTGTCATACTACGCAATCAGGCGTGCTGAAATCGTCATGGTATCACACAGTATCACAGTATCACTAAGGTTGGAAGAGACCTCGAAGGTCATTGAGTCCAACCTGTCACCACAGACCCCATGACTAGACCATGGCACCAAGTGCCACGTCCAATCCCCACTTGAACACCTCCAGGGACAGTGACTCCACCACCTCCCCGGGCAGCCCATTCCAATGGCGAATGACTCTCTTGGTGAAGAACTTTCTCCTCACCTCCAGCCTAAACTTTCCCTGGCGCAGCTTGAGACTGTGTCCCCTTGTTCTGGTGCTGGTTGCTAGAGAGAAGAACCCCTTCCTGGCTACAACCACCTTTCAGGTAGTTGTAGAGAGCAATGAGGTCGTCCCTGAGCCTCCTCTTCTCCAGGCTAAACAATCCCAGCTCCCTCAGGATCATGTTACCATTGAAACAGTTAAGCTATTTCCTTAAACTGTAACAACAGACTTCTTGTCTCTTTTATTCATCAAACAACTTTTTGCTCCAATCAGCTTTCAATAAATCAAACAGCTTTTTTTCATTAGATGCTGATTTGTACTGTAGTCAGGGGAGATGGGCTAAGAATACTTACGGTAGAACACCTGCTCATGGCTTTAATCTGGAATCATCTGTGATTCCAAAATCACAGCAGTAGAATCAAACTGGTGAGGGGTTTGGATAACAAGCCCTACAAGGAGAGGCTGAGGGAGCTGGGTTGCTTAGCCTAGAGAAGAGGAGGCTCAGGGAGACCTTATTGTTGTCTACAACTACCTGAAAGGAGGTTGTAGCCAGGTGGGGGTTGGTCTCCCCTCCCAGGCAACCTGTGACAGAACAAGAGGACACACTCTCAAGCTGTGCCAGGGAGGTTTAGGCTGGATTTTAGGAAGAAGTTCTTCACAGAAAGAGATTGGAATGGGCTGCCCAGGGAGGTGGTGGAGTCACCATCACTGGTGGTGTTTAAGAAGAGACTGGATGGCTTGGTGCCATGGTTTAGTTGATTTCTTGGTGTTGGATGATAGATTGGACTCAATGGTCTCAATGGTCTTTTCCAACCTGTTTTTTTATCTATTCTATTCTATTCTATTCTATTCTATTCTATTCTATTCTATTCATCTTTTTAACTTGTGTGCCTTATTTAGAGCACTTTTGAAGATGGGATGGGAGAAAATCCTTTCCTATTCTCCACAAGCATTTACTCAGCAGTCCCTTAATTTTCCAGTCTTCAGGTTATCCTCTCTAATGATTTCTAACAATCTAAGTTAGTGTTGCTCTGCTGGTGGTTATGGTCTTACAACATTTTTATTGGTTGACACTACCCCCAGTAAAGGAATGGAGGGATTCTGGTATAGATCAACATGTCAGTGTCATAGGCATTTGGAGAATTCTAGCTCAGTCAAACTCTCAGTCACAAGCAATGAGACAAGACTCTCATGCCTCCTAAGAGTAGAAAGTAATGTATGATTATCTCTGGTGTTGCCCCTGCTGTTCAAAGGTGTTGGGGAGTTGTGAACAGGCTTCTGTCCCTTGTGAACTGTGGGAACAATAAAGAGTTTGTCTGAAGCCTGGTTCTGCTCCCAGTGATCTCAGCAGGAGTCCCTGAATTGATTTCAGAGGGAGCAAAATCAATCCCTGCTTTGGAAACTGCAGTATTTCCCATAGTACAGTCTATCCTTAAAAACCCACTGACCAAGAATTCATCTCAGCATCTAGAGTTTGCATTTACTGTATCACAGAGATGCTTTAGAGACAGTCCATAATACAACTGTAATCAACCTTGAGTGTAAACTGCATTACAATCCTATCATCAGCTTCTAACTGAGGAAGCAGGCACTTGTGCTCTAGCTCTACTGAAGTGCAAGATGAAAAGGGTATAGCCATATCTAATTGTTTCTGTCCTTGGTGAAGCTGTTCCTGCAAGTGTTCCTAACCTGGTTCATTCTAAATGGTCTAGGTCAGTGACAACCTGCTATTTAAAATATGTAGTAGAAGCTATCATAGAACCACAGAACTGTTAGGGGTGGAAGGGACCTCAAGGATCATCCAGTTCCAACCCCCCTGCCATGAGCAGGGACACCTCACACTAGATCAGGTTGCTCAGATCCCCATCCAGCCTGGCCTTAAAAACCTCCAGGGATGGGGCCTCTACCACCTCCCTGGGCAACCTGTTCCAGTGTCTCACTGCCCTCATGGGGAAGAACTTCTTCCTCACATCCAATATGAATCTACCCACTTCTAGTTTTTTTTCCATTCCCCCTAGTCCTATCATTACCTGACACCTTAAAAAGTCCCTCCCCAGCTTTCTTGTAGCCCCCTTCAGATACTGGAAGGCCACCTTGTACTGCAGTGTCAGATTCCAGCCCTGTCTCTCATCTTGTTTAAAAGTACAGTGGATTGTGCTGCAGACCCCTTGAAATTTCTGGATACATTGCTGTCAGAGGATGAAAAGCTTACCAATCCCTGTCAGTTTGGATGTATGTGTTATAGGAAGGTGAAAACATAAAGACTGAAAAATTGTGTTATGAGGGTTGGAGTTTGTGTCTTTGAAAAGCATTGCCCCTTATTCAAAGCACTTTTTCAGATTGGAAGACATGGGAGCAGGCTGTGGATGCTCCATGGTGTCATTTATTGGGCTACTTTGTTACCGTTCCCTCTTATAGATGATCCATATAATACTAAGATACACTTTTGTGGTCATCTGTCTTATAGGTACTTGGCAGTTTCATTACAAGTTTGGAGTTGCCACTGGGCCTGTGTTGTCATGCAATTAGGTTATTAATGAGTTATCTGAGTCATCCTGATTTCTTGCTGGTTTCATTGCGTGAAACAACTCCTCCGGTGCCTTGTATTCAAGAATAAGGTCCTGCACCGTATCACATGTGGCTTTCCTGTTTCACATTTCACTCACTTCTGTTTGCAATTCAAGGGGCTCCTGCGTGGAGATTTATGATATTTACTTGTTCTGCTAATTGAGATAATGATTACACCTGTTTTGAGATAACATTTATAGCCTGCTTCGAAAAGCCTCACTGAAATCACCGACTAGCTTTGGATTCTGACCCTGCGACACGTCACACAGTGTGAGAGACTGAAATCTTGTCTCTTCTGATGTGACTCAACAAAGATAAAATCACCTTTGCTGCTTGCCCGGACAATAGCTGATGTATATTGGGCAGAGCCACTGGAATGGCTCTTGGGAAGGTGCAAAGATAACATTGCTCACTGGACCACAGCTGGCCTGAGAACAATGGGCCGAGGCCACTGTTATCAGTACCTTTGGGAATATGCATAAGACAAGATCATCTCCACCCATCAGGTACCCCGGAAAGGGAGGATGGTGAGACAATGGATTCACCACCTGGCCCCTGATTTCCTGGGGGATGATACTTGAACATATTCCTAAGGACTAAAAACTGTATAAAAGACTTGAGCGCTGGCTCAGTAGAACCAAAAGCACAGAAGAAGGAAAACACAGATGAAGAAAAACATAGGAGAAGGACAATGCTGCTGAGAAGGAAAACACGAGAGAAGGAAAAGCCTGGGGCAATGCTGCTCTGAAGCAAAAATGAGAGAACACCAGGAGAGGAAAATGACAGGACACGGAGAGAGGGTTCTGCTTCTTCCAGGCTCCATGGTGATGTCTCTTAAGTTCTGCCTGCTGCAACTCATGCAGCTGAAGAGGCTGCCCAGAGGACCACATCTCTTCTACAGCCAAAGCCTCAGCACTTTTCCTCTACAGACCCAACATCTCCTGCAGCACCTTTCCTCCACAGACTCAAACTGTCTTGGGGGGTGAGGGGTGTGGTAAAATAATTCCTTTCCTCCTCTCTCTCTCACTCTCTATTTTCTCTCTCTCCGCTTCTGATCCATCCACTTTATTGATGTAATAAATACTCTAGCTGTTGATATTTTGGCCTCGTTTGTGCCTCTAATTTCCTAACACAGGAATATTCAAAAGAGCTGAGTCTCTTTCCCTCTCTGGACTGAGACACACAGATGTTGTTTTCAAGGGATCAGATGTTACCTTTGCATGTGGTTTTATAAGAGCCATTTAAAAAAATCTTGCAAATATTATAGGAAAACATGGGGTTTGTTTCATAAGGGTTTTGCTGTATGTTCCAGTTATTTCTTTCCTCAAGTAGGTGACTTTAAAGATGAGTTGCTCTTGTCCTGATGCTACAAAGGATTATTGATGAAATAAAGTCTCTGCTGAAGGCAATGAGAGTTTTACCATTGAATTCAATGCAGCTAGAATTTCACCTCTGAAGTGTGAAATAAATAACAGAAACAGAAGCCGGGGGTGGGGGGTGGGGGGGATGTCCCTGGCTAGCATCCACAATAATAACCAAACATTTTTTTGGAGGGGAATAAATGGAATTCAGCTGGGACATAAAATGCTTCATGGGGGGTTTGATAACTCTAGTCTCATGATATTGAATGAAATCTTGAATGGTCAAAGAGGAACGTGAGACTGCATTGATGGATGTAGTGGATGTTTCAGTGTATGTAGTCATGATCAATGGAGAGATGCCGTTGACAAAGCCGTAATAAATATGCAGTTGTCTTTCACTTTGCCATAGGTCAGCTTCACTGTGCATAATATATAACATCTGTGAAGCATGGGTGATACTTGCAGTGGGTTTTGATGATTTCTGACGAATTGTTTTGAGTAAAAAGTTTACCACTCTCCATTGTTCTCTTTTAGGAATATTCTTTACAGACTAGATGAAAGGACAAGCCAGTTTTCAGTGCTGCTGGAGGCACGGGAGCGCAGCAAACTACATCAGTCAAATGAGACCCTTCAAGCAGCTTTGTCAGAGGTGCTGAACAGCATCAATTCAGCTCAGGTTTACTTCAAAGCAGGACTTGATGTGTTTGAGACTACCTTAGCTGGAAAGAAATGAGAGGATTCTCTGCATTCTGAGACGTTTGTTTACAACTTGCTAAACAAAAGTTCGACTTGGACCAGAATTTCTCTGAGGATGAAACCTTCCTCAACTTTTCTTTCAGTTGGCGCTTAAAGGTACTGCAATGCATGTCTGTATAAGTATGAAACAGTCTTTTGCACTGTTCACAGTATATCTCCCATGTCTGTTTCTGAATGTATAAAACATAATGAGAGGGAATAACACTCAAGATAGAATTTTTTGGAAGGACATCTACTGTATTTTTTTAAGTAAAGTATATTTTTATGACTAAGAGCTCAAGTCCAGAGCACATTCTGCAATATGCTGAACGCCTGATTCTGAGACACCCCAGATGTATCACCAGGTGAGCTTTCCATGAAATACTCTGTCAGAAAAATGTGACTTAAATATACTCTTGTGTTTCTTAACTTCCTCAGTGTGCTCCTTTTCTTCCTGGCTCCTTTCAGAGTAAGTAGTTGAAGGATGTGGCATTTCCTTGGGTATCCAGCATGGGAGTTAATCAGGAAGTGCACAAACAAAAACGGTACCAGTGCAATCCAACATCTTTACTCCTGTGGAACGATAAATACCTCAAAATACAGATAAACTTTGATTATCCCTTTTCTGTATGGAAAAAAAAAAAAGAAAGTTTTCTCTAGTAATTCTTGGAGAGGAAAGTTTTGTGATGGTTTGAAAAGTCTGTGTCAGTAGTTACACTTGTTCAAAACTAATTGAATTTTTATGTTAAATAAAACAACTGCTTAACTTTATAAGGCTACAGGCTTTATAGCTCATACATTACCACACCTCCCACTTCAAGGTCTCCCTAAATTTCCAGAGCAGCAAATGAAAACAAGTCCTCAAAGTTCTGGGAATGTTTTTTGGGCTTCCACCACTTGGCCACACTACTCACTATTCCAGCGTGGATCATACCATCAGTAGTGCCTGGCTTACAGGACCTGGACTGTTGCCAAAGTAGCATAAGGAACGTATAAATTCGCTCTCTACTACAGAGCCAGGAATTCACCTCTGAAGGCACAAGCTGCTGATGCATATTACAAGGCTAAACCTCAAATCTGTTTTGCATTGGTGGAAGCCCTACAGAGAGGCTGTAATCACATCATTACCTTGTTGGCCGGAAGTAATCTGTGAATGAAAGTATCAGGAGGTTCAGTGTCCTAACCTCTAAGGGTATAATAGGCACCCTTGAGAACTGCAGATCCTAGTAATATAAACAGCTGAAATTGTTAAGCCCCATTTGGTTTAGACTTTTACAATTTCAGATGATTGTAGGGTTAGAGCTTAAAAAATTACTTTTATATCGATACTTAGAATTGAAATGTAATTTATTTGATGGAAACACTAAATGTATTGTTACCCAGTTTGCCACAGAATCTTTGCAGGTTGCAATAGAAGTGGAAAAGGTATCTGTATTAACATAAAAACATTCCAAAAGATTTCAAAGTGCACATTTTTTGGGTGAAAGACTTTTTGTAGTGTGTGTTCATGTCACAAGAAATGAGAGCTGGGTTTCTGTTCCTAAAAGTCTTTGTCAAATGGGCCTCTATTAGCAGTGGCCTGGGGTTAGGTATATGCAATTATGCTGTTGCTACATTTTTTTTCCAAGTTGTTGTTATCATCACATGGGCAAAAGCATCCCAGGTCTGACCAGAGTCAGGGGTTGTGTAGCTGCACAGCTACAACTGAAGCAGGAATGTGTTCTGCATTGTGAACTTAGGGTTCAGCATGATATAGGATCAGGTGCCATTAAGAGACCAAAATTAGAGATTAACACTTCCTTTGACTCTGCCAAGTGAATTTAATAACTGCTTCCTCAGTCTTCGTGTGTATGTTCCACCAAAACCACCTCTAATGTAACCAAAGTGAACCCATGCAAAACTGGTGAAATCTGATGGGAAGAGTATCCCTCATGTAAGATTCCTCAACTATGTAATCCTCACTGAAACTTTTATCTTGTTTTCTCCCTAATGCCCTCCTTGAACCAGAAGACTTGAAAGCACTACTGCAATAGAAGCCTGTCTGTTCTAAAGACAGTCATATGTTCTTGTTGGTGAGATGAATCAGATGAGGTATTTAAGGACTTCCATGCATTGATCACAATGTCTTCTCACATTTCCAGATCTCTAGGCTTTTATTTCTAATGGTCAGGTCTTTTGTGTGGGTGCTTAGTGATAACGTTTGTACCATTACGGCTTGCGAGAAGCCACTTCTGAGCTATATCCTTTCATTGATTTTTAAATCCTCTCTATTGACTTCAAAGAATTTATGGCAAGTTAAGGTCCTAAATACCTGGTGTATTTCTAACACAGAATTTTTGCCCAGCCAGCTGTGGAACATCAGCTCAAGGAAGGTGTTAGTAAATCATAGTAGCTTACCAAGATTAAATTTGTACCTATATTGTGCTGAAAGAACCAGGGCACCCTTGGAGTCAGGAGCATGCTTGCAAATGGCAGGAAGGAAGCTAAAAATGTGTTACCTCTTCAGAAACATCAACTGCCAGAGACAGTGTAACAAATCTATTGATTTTCAGGTAGTCTAAAGTCATGCTCCCAGTGACCAGAAAATCCCTGCAATATTTGTATTTGGAGACAGTTGAACAAAAAGCTAATAAGATTTTATGAATGCTTATTTTAAAGAGTCCATAAAGAAGGTAAAGTACAGTTAACCCAGATGAATAATAAGTACGTGGGAGCTGGATTTTGAGTACTGATCTTAAAAATGGCAGTGAATTGCTTTTATCATCCCAGAAAGGCAGTATCTGGGCATATATGCAAAGACAGCAATACACAAATGCCTTATGTCTTCAAAACATTGCACAAAGGCTAATTTACTGGGCACAGTGACATGATGCATCTGCATAAACATAGATGTAAATAAGAGGAAATTAACAAACACTTCACAGTGCTTCACTTAGCTTTTAGGAAAGTGTTTTAGTCGGGAGGTGTAAAATAAGGCACTAGAGCTGACTACACTTCTTGAAGCGGTAGGTGGGGAAAGGTTAAATCTCTCAAGTAACATGGAAAAGACCCCTGGAGGCTATCTAGTCTAACCTCCTTACTCAAGCATGGTCACCTAAAGCCAGTTGCCCAGGAGGGACTGTATTCAAATTAGTTTTAAATACCTTGCAAAGATTGAGATCCCACAACCTCTCTGGGCAGCCTGTGCCAGTGCTTAGTCACCCTCACAAAGTGCATCAGATACAGTTTTACCAGATCTTTCTGTGTATTTCTTTTGTGATTTAATTACAAATATTCAGAAGGTGATCATCATTCCAGTAAGTGAAAACTCTTGGTCCAAGGTCTCTAGGATTTCAGTCAATATGTTGGAAAGTTTGTGTAAGAAGATGTGTCCTTCAAGCCATGGCATTTGTTTTTAAGTAATAGAAACTGATGTCTTTAACTTTGGAGGTCTTTTTGCATGCTCCCTGCTTTCCAGTCACAAGATTTCTATATGCAGTAAGAGAGAGACTGAGATCCAAAGATACATTAGAAAACACAGGGAGGAAAAGTACCCTTCAGAGTATGGATAGCTATGTGGGGTTAATGTATCCAGTTTAACTTTGGGAGCTCAGTGGACTTCTGTGGCTTGTGTTATGCAGAAAGCCAGACAAGATAATGGTATGGGTCATTCTGCTTTAAATGTTATTGAATACCATAAACATAGTTATGTCTGGGCCTGTATTCTCAAGGGAGCAGTTAAGAGTTTCCTCAGAAACCTTGTGTTACCAGCTGTTATCTGTGTTACTCAGAAACAGGTACCTGTGCCGTACATTACATTTGCTATCTCAGGAAACAAGCTTAGTATGGAATATGTTCTTTCCATTTAGCACTCTATAACATTTTAGCAGTATTCTGGCAGTCCCAGAAAGGCAAAGGGATAGGAAACAAATCTCATTTTAAGATGCCTGGGACCTGAATTTTGAAAACAGTTCGCCTTATGCAGCAATATAAGTGTTGAAAACATAGTAAAGTGACTTCTATTGGAGCTCTCAGTCCATTAAACTTGGGATGGAGACTCCAGTATGGCAAGTAAATGTCTCAGAAATATGGAATACACAGTTGCTGTCTACTAAAGGTTATGTTGATGCTAAAAATTACTTGCCTACCAAGGCAGGGGTAGAATTTCATCACCCTAGATAGTTTTTGATGGCTTTAACCATCAGAATGTCTTTTCTCCCTCTGCCACCATCTTCTCCAACCCTCTGCATTCAACTTCTCTCACATCCTCACACAATATGATGACTTTCCCCATTGCTCACCACCTTTTTCTTAATCATTCCCACTATTTTCTGTCTCCATTCGAGTTCCTTATCACTTCTTGGTCATCCCATTAACTTGCCAACTTGTCCCTCTTTGTCTCCCCTTTAATTCACCAGTCACCAAGTGAATCCCCCTTTTTTCTCCCTCTGACCTCAACCACATCTTCTGTTCCCCATCCAATTCCCAGCTCACTTCCCTTGATTTTAGAGTCTTATTTCTGGTACAGATGGCCACAATGAAGAGCTGAAAGTGGTGGGAAAGTCCTGCTTGGATCCAAATGGATATAATGTAAGGAAATATTATCTGTTAAATTCAAAGTAGTCTCTTCTTTGTATTTTCCAATTATAACTTGGTTGAATGGAAGCAGATTTTCATGGGGCCTGCAAAGAATTGTTTTGTGTCTTCTTTCTTTCTAATATCCAGACTGGGAAATTCTGCCTCAAATATCAGTGTTGGCAGGCAATAATCTTTAAAGTTTTGAAATAAGCTTTTTGGAGTCCAATGAATAAGAAATGGTAGACAATCTTAATCAGAGTTGGGATTATCTACTTCCTGCCTACAAAATAAACTAAGCAATATGTAAGCACATAGTTTCTTCTGACCTTGTGCATGCCATCTAATACCTTTCATTAGGTGCAAAAGCAATGTGTGTAAATATACTGTATTGCAGTGTTTTCAATGATTAAGGGTGATAAGGACTCAAGCCATATGCACAAACCTATACTTGAACCTAGGAAGTGCCTAAGAGTATAAACACTCATCTAGGAATCAAAGGATTTAAGAATATCTAAAGTAGACTGTATGTTTACTAAAACTGTGGTGCTATCAAACCTAACATTTCCCCTCCCTGGTTTTAATCCCATTGCCGCTGGTTGTTTCTACTGTTGCTCATCCACACTCACTGTAACTGGAGAATATGTGCACCCATAGATAACAGATTTACTGACAGATTATGTTTGCCCTCAGGCTTACTGACTTGGTCTGGTTTGTTCAGCAGACTTACAGTGACTGCTTATCAAGGTACTATTTCACGTCAGTGAGGTCAGCAGAATTTGGCATTTATGGAATTTCCTCAAAGGTTTGGTATAAAAAAACCCTATTGTTAATTTATACTTAGTCTATTCTCTTTATTCTCTCAATGTAGATTACTACAAACAAGAGTATCTTTTTGCAAAAAAAATCAATGTTCTGGAGTCTCTTGGTCAATGTTAAGTAAAGCCATAGGGCAGAAGATAAATGTGTGTGTACAAGTGATGTATTGTAATCTAGTACTCACTTAATAATCATTATAAGTGTTGGCACGGATTAATACACACATTCTCTTACGAACCTCGCAGATTGGAATTAATACAAGAGCTTAATTTCAGAAATGAATCAGAATATATTCATGGAACAGCTTCCTTTTTTTTTTTTTTTTGCTCTGCAAATGCAGTATATGCTTACTCATCTGCCTAATCCATTTGGTTTAAAAAAAAAAAAAGATTAGGGTTTTATTTAAGCTACTTTTCTCTGAGTTATTGTCCAACAAGCTTTTGAAATGAAAATCTTGCTCTTTGTTTTTCTTCCAAATGTGTGCTGCCTTTGTTGTTTGTGGAAAGCTTGTCATGTGCAAGGACAGTGTAATGTTGTCTTGTCTGATCATTCCTGGATTATATGGTAGAATGAAAAGTGTTGTTGCAAAGCATGGTGTGGTGGGTTGAAGTTCCACCCCCGCAGCATTAACTTTGCCAGACCAACTCAGTTAGGGGCAGAGGAAAACCACCACACATGGTCTTCAGAAGAAGGTCCTTTACTGACCCTTAAATGTGTATGATATTAGTGTCTGCCTTTACCATGCAGTGGTATAGATATACAGTATCATGCTTTGGGGCAGTAACTTAAAAGAATAATTTATTATTATTATTAGAGTATTACAGAGACCTGCTAATTTTTCCCCATTTGAAACTCTCCTCTCCTGAGCATATTGGTGATACAGCAATGTAATACCAGCTTCTGCTCGCATCAGCTGCAAGCTCTTACTCCAGGTGGCATGTTAAGCCGCCTTAGCTGTCAGTGTATTTCCACTGTTTCTATTTAGTGTCCCTTGTAGCCCCACTCAGCTTTTATATGGTACAGTCCTGATGTAGGTCTGAATGGCACCAAGGGAGATGGATAGGTCTGTCTGATGTGTCAGCTTGCTACAGAAAATGCTGTTGCCTCCTATCCTTACACAACTAAATATAATACTTGGTAAGTGCTCCCCAAACTTGTGCTCATTTCAGCCCATATACTGAGGATTCTGAAAAAGTGCTGGACACTGGGATTTTGTCATGCAGTCTCATTTCCTGTTCTCAGCAGCTGAAACATCTTATGGTCTGAATCCACTAGAGGAGAAACAAGGACATGCTTAATAGTTCCTACTTCAAGCAGATGAGATGAATACAAATTCTTTGCAATCTATGCAAGTTCATAGAATGACATAATAGTTCGAGTTGGAAGGGACCATAAGGTTCATCTAAGTTACAGCCCCCCCTTCCATGGGGAGACTGACCTTCCACTAGACCAGGCTGCTCAAAATCCCATCCAACCTGGCCTTGAACGCTTCCAGGGATGGGGCATCCACAACTGCTCTGGGCAACCTGTTCCAGTGTCTTCCCACCCTCCCAGTGAAGAATTTCTTCCTTACATCTAATCTAAATCTATCCTGTTTCATTTTGAAACAATTTCCCCTCTATCCTACAACTACAATCCCTGATAACAAGTCTCTCTCCATCTTTCCTGTAGGCTCCCTTTCAGTACTGGGAGGATGCAATCAATTCTTCCTGAAGCCTCCTCTTCTCCAGGCTGAACAATCCCAACTCTCTCAGCCTGTGTTCATAGGAGAAGCTAATATGCAGCATACTATTACCTTATATATTATGATCTATTCTGACATAGATGGGAAATGAACATGATTCCATATCCAGCAGTATAATGAATTCAGGGAATGCTTCACGTTAAAGTATCTTGACCACTTGTATAGAGTGAGAAAAAGCACAAGTTAAGATACTTGAAACAGAGGCTTTTGGAGACTTTTAGTACAGGTCTGGAAAAGAATATTCTTCTGCATAAGGCCAGATTTTAGCACTGCATTGATACCTAGCTGCACAGTAATGCATCACATGTCCTCATTGTTGTACTTTGAGGATTAATGCTCCAACGCTGTTATCGGTGACCACATTAGTCTCAGTACAAACTATTATTTTTATGTCATGTAACACCTTCCAGAGTTAACCTAATCATGTGGAATATGCAAGTGTTTCTGCCTTTTGTATTCAAAAGAGCAGCAGTCGAGTTGTGTTCCCTCTGTCAAGCTTCGACACAGAACGTTAGACGCCTGAATGACGATTCCTTCATCCCTTCATCTACTTCCAGATTTTCCTGTTGTAAAATCAAGTTGCCACAGATGATAGGTAGCCAATTTGAGACCTTAAGTAGCTGGTGGGGTGGGGTTTTTTTTTGACCATGCAGCACTATAAACTTAATGCAGTGATTCCTGGAAACCAATAAATACCGTGTTATGTGGAAATGTGCAATGAAAGGTTGATTTTGATTTTGATTTTGATTTTTTTTATAACACCTTATGGAGTGTTGGGTCTGAAGGAAACAGCTGATTTGCAAAACTGGTTTACTTTGTGTCAATTTGTACTTTTATGATGTGGTGTAATAAAAAGGTAACATTGGCCATTAATGCAAGCAGATGCTCCGTACCTTGAGTAAGAAGCACATTTCACTTGTTTGTGCTCTGCCTATGATTCCTGCAGCCTGTGAGTGTTTGTACAGAAGGCTCTGTGGATTGTACAGAAGGCTCTGTGGACTGGAGTTTGGTAATAGATACTTTGTGAGAGTGGTTGCAAATTAGCATTTTTTCCATAGTTATATTTTTGCTAGAAATTAAAGTGGAATATGAAGATGTGTATAATGTGCATTGCACTGAATGATTTGGAATTATAATCATTTGCCTTTTTTGTTGTTGTTGGAATGGCTTTCTTCTTTAATTGGTTCTGCCAGTGAGCTGTAACATATGCCTCTCAAGCTGCTGATTCAGTAACATGGATCCCAGGCATGAAAACAGAATGGGAAAAAAAAATAAAAGAAAAAAAGCAAGGAAGGAAAAAAATACCTAGAGAGAACCTCAGAACCTGGGATGTGATGACTTACTGACAGGTAAATTTTGAATTATCCACTTTTTCAGGTGCTGATGTTAAAAGCCCAGACATTCAGATAATTGGTCTTTCAGGTAGGAAGAAATTGTCTCTCTTTCTTCTTGAGGATCAAAAATGTGAAAAGTAGACAGAGACTTTGGATCAGACTCCAAGTAGTGGGGGGAAAAAAAATGCTACTGAAAACCTTAATCCTTAATGCTGTCTGAAGAAACATACCAGGCAGCTCTGAAAATCTTGATGATATTTAATATTCAAAATACATGAAATTGTCCTGTAGTTCAGAGGTCCTGGAATTACACAGTAGATGTTAGCTCATGAAAATACAAATTCTATGGTTTGCTTTTAGTATATTAGCACTTGGTGGCTTTGCTGTACTTCTGAAGCACTTGAGAGGTGTAATGAAATAGTTTCATTGTAAGTGAATGTGTGTTTCCAAATTTTATTTCCATTTTGTGAAGGTTTTTTGTTTTGTTTTTTTTTTAATTTGGAAACTGCTTTCCTGTTCACCATATGAAAAGGAAAAATAAAAATGATACCTTGTTAATTAACATTAACCCTCATTTGATGCATTAGCTCCATAAAAAGTGCAGCTCTGACTGGAGAGTCTCATGTCGTGTTGAAGACTTCGTTTGTGAAACATACTCCTTCAGAACATGTTTCCTGTGAGTCATGTAAACTTTGTGCCATCAAAATAAAAGCCAACTGTATATCAACAAATCTTTTTTATGCAAGTATCTGATTTGCAGCCCCTGCTGATAGATCTGTGGAGGTCAATGTCGCAGAAAAATGTCACTGCAGCTAAATGCTCTTTGCCTGGGAATTGAAATCCTTTTTCATGGCTCTGCTTAGGAGACTGGACCATTATTCTCTTTCACTGGGTATCTAACTAGGCAAGATTATTTCCCCCCCCCCCCAAAATGATATTTAACATACAAGTGTTCCAAGGCTTGTCATAGACCAGATACGTCCAAGAGAATATGACTATAACCAATCCTCTCCACTGTTTTCTTCCACCGTGAGATTGCTGTGGCAGTTCTTGCACCTGTATTTCTCATCAGGTAGTAGCATTAAGATCCATGTGGGAGTCTATAGGATAATGTCATTATTAAGGCATTTGCTTTTTATATAAGTGTAGGTATGATAACTATGCAACTAAAGGCAGAGGTTGGTCTCTTCTCCCAGGCAGCCAGTACCAGAACAAGAGGACACAGTCTCAGGCTGCGCCAGGGCAAGTTTAGGCTGGATATTAGGAAGAAGTTCTATACAGAGAGAGTGCTTGCCCATTGGAATGGGCTGCCCGGGGAGGTGGTGCAGTCACCATCATTGGAGGTGTTCAGGAGGAGACTTGATGGGGTGCTTGGTTGCATGGTTTAGTTGTTTAGATGGGTTGGATTGGTTGATGGGTTGGACGCGATGATCTTGAAGGTCTCTTTCAACCTGGTGTATTGTATTGTATTGTAAAGTAAAAAGTAGTATTATGTTGTCACCAGTATACTCAACTAATCAGCAGGAAGGGAGAAGAAATCGATTCTGGTAATTGGTAGCTTCTTGGATGAGTTGAAAGCCAAGGATGAGTTGAAAGTCCTAAGAGTGCCAGAGGAGGGCACTGGGAAAGGCAAGTACTGATAAGATTATTCTGTTTCACCAGGTACCAGAAAGCACACTGTGGAGAGCTATTGCCCAAGGAACTCTGATGCCAGTTTAACCAGCACTGAATCTGCTCTGAATGCACTGCACACCAGTAAGAGCAGTCAGCCACGCACTGATCTGTTTATTTTGGAAAGGGCAAGATATGAAATGGCTAAGACTTTTAACACTCGAAACAGGAGCCAATCCTGCCTTTGAAAGAGAAAGTCAGGGCTCTGCGAGTTAGTTTCTGTATTCTGTCAGAAGAGAATATAAAAGTGACTATGAGAGTGGTGCCGTGAGCTGAATCGATTTTGAGATGCTTGGTAACAGCAACTGGATCACCATTTTCTCTCTAACAGCCAAGAAGGAGAATGAATGATCCTGAGACTGCATAAAATAAGCTAGGTCTAAATATCCAAGTTTAGAAAGCATTAGAGCTTTAGTTGAGTCTAATACACAAAGACACCAAAGCAAAGATTTTTCAGTACAGTGACCTTGAACAGTCCATTGACCTTATTTCTAACAAACTTCAATCTCTTTCTGCTTATAGTCCTCCTCTCAAACGCAGGGCTCTAGGCTGTATCCCAAGTGTTGTAAACCAAGATCACTCCTTTGAGGCTGTCAGCTCACATCAAGTATAGATCTGATCATCTGTTTGCAGCACAGCCTCAAACAAATGGAAGCATTTTCTGACATTCCTTGACTATCTCATTTCAAGAGAAATCTAGTGAGTTTTCTGGCCAATGCCTCCAATTCATCTCTGGCATATTTGAGCTGAGGTCAGTGCTATGCCAGGGATGAAATATCCCATTAGGTTAAGGGTTGCTTTTCCTGCACAAAAGAGAACACACATTGTAACTAGTACCATGCCAATATTTACTTCCTTTTTAGCATGTGTAATTTGTTTAATAGCAAATACTGTACTTAAAATTAGACTTCTCCTTTAAACAAAGTTACCTATCATCCCTTAAGAATACTCTGCTTTTATAGCATATAATACAAAGCAATTTTATACAGTATCCCTCTCTATTCCTTAGCTGTGATTATAGGGCAAGATGGAAAGTTCAGCACTCTATCTGAACTGTATCTTCAAGAGGAAGAAAAGAAAATAATGGGCAGAGATGCACTATAGAGCTAAAAATACAGCAATATAAGCCATTAAACTTAAAGCAGTAGAAGTGTTCACATGGTGTTGGTTATGTAGTCTGGAATGGAAGTTAAAAACTAGTCTCTAAAGTGAAAGAAATGAGGTAAATACTTTGTCAATACTGAACAGACAAGATGGCTGAGAAATGCCTTTGCTTTGATAGTATAAATATGTGGAGGTCATTACAAAACACACAGGGAAAACTTTAAGGCTAAAAATGGATCTAAATCCGAGTTACATGGATATTTGTAAGTTATATGTGAGAGAAGGTGTACTGCTGTACAGCTAGTCAGGTGTTGAAATGTCTAATACCTCTCAAAATGTAACTGTTTTGTTCCAAACTCGATATGGCATCCAAAGGAACAAGGGAAAAAAAAGATTACTGTCTGCATCTACCACAAACAAATTGACATTTCTAACTGTATCTCTGTGTTTTTCCTCCGGATAATAATAGAGCTCTGTGGAAGAATTCATAAAGACGGATTTGTCTCTAGCCTGGGTGACAAGCAGGTGTTTGTCAGCGTGGGACTACATATGAAAGATGGTCAAATTAGCTGAGTAAGTTTCCACATATGTCTTGTGTCACTGCATTTCCTAAAGTGAAGGATCTCTGTGTTACCTAAAATGAAGATGCAGAATTATGGTGGGAGACGGTCATGATTTAACTCCAGCCAGCAACTAAGTCCCACACAGCCACTCACTCACTTTCCCCTGGTAGGCTGGAGGAGGGAATCAGAAGGGTAAAAGTGAGAAAACATGTAGGGTTGGGATAAAGACAATGTAATGGGAAAAGCAAAAGCTCCACACACAAACAAAACTAACCAAGGGATTAATTCACCACTTCCCATGGGCAGGGAGGTGTTCAGCCATCTCAAAAAGGGCAGGGCTCCATCATGGATAATGGTTAATTGGGAAGACAAACACCATCACTCCAAAAGCCTTCCCCTTCCTCTTTCTTCCCCCAGCTTTATATGCTGAACATGACATTGTGTGGCATGGAATCTCCCTTTGGTTAGTCGGGGTCAGTTGTCCCAGCTGTGTCCCCTCCCAGCTTCTTGTGTACCCCCAACCTACTTGCTGGTGGGGTGGGGTGAGAAGCAGAAATGGCTGTGACTCTGTGTAAGCACTGCTCAGCAGTAACTGAAACATCCCTGTGTTGTCAAGACTGTTTTCAGCACAATTCCAAAACACAGCCCCATACCAGCTAAGGTGAAGAAAATTAACTCTATCCTAGCCAAAACCAGCACAGAGAACTTGATATGGAGGTATTAGTTATGCAGTGAGCATGAACAATTTGGTCTTACCTCCACACATGAAACTCCCATTTTCAAATTCTGGGAGGATGACCCTATAATGAACATTGACTGAGTTCACTTTCAGGACTGTGTCATTCATAAAGCAGTTGTCACATTCTTCTAGCACAACATAATCAAGGGCCCGATGAGTGAGTAATAGCCTTGTACTCATAGCAAGGCAATTTGTTATCCTATATGTAAAATGACAACTTTGTTATCATTGACTATTAGAAAATAGCAGGGGAAGTAGCAGTTGAAATAAAAAAGGCAGCTTTTAAAAGTAATTCTTTTTACAGCATGAAAATCCAATGCATGGGTTTGTGGCACGTAGCATTTTCATTACTCTATGAAGAATTTAACTTGATGTTCCGTGCCCTCCTTCACTGGTGCTTCATTATTAGGTTTAGAGAGAAATATTTGTAGTGACTGCTTGCAGCACGGTGGACTCCTTCAACCGGCTCTGCACCTCCTCTAACTGTGGATTTTTATCCTGGCAGAATCCTGCCTCAGTTACATTGCTGGCCACCCAAGGCATTGATTCTAGGCTGTGCAATTTGATGCGGTTTTGTAAGCTGACTGCAAACATTTAGTTCTGGTCACAATACAGGGCAAAACATTTGACAGATGATTAATATTCTCAGGCTTTATGCTGTTATTTCCGTGAGGCCTTTGCCATCCATATGCAGTAAGGAGCTGTTAGTTTAGCTTCTGCTGCTGTTACTGCATTTTCAGAATAAAAGCAGCTCTTCCTTGTCAGAATCATCACATTGGCACAACTTTTCTACCATCTATTAATATTTCTGAGAAAACAGCCTTTTCAGAGTACATTAGTTTGCTTCAGACTACATAAATTTGCTTCAGATTACGTGTGTTGATGCCCCTCATTTGATGAACCTAGAATAAATAGAAATGAATGGTTGTCCATGATAGATAACTCATTAAGTAATGCAAAACAGTTTGCATAATAAGGGGTGATCTGGTTGGTGGTTCCAAGATGCTTCCCAGTATGGCAAGGTCATTAATCATCATTAACCGTAAGTGTGAAGCAGAGTTAAGTCTATTGGAAGAGAGAAACCACACAAAGTCAGATTTACAGAAGGATGGGGACTACAGGAAAGTGAAAGGGCTGATAGAATTATTTTATTTTATATTATTTTCTTTTACTTTATTTTTCAGAATATTTAAGTAGGTCTTTTTAGTAACTTTTCTGCACCAAGGCTTTTTCCAGAGGTTATTCGGAGTTATGGCCAGGCCTTAACCAGCAAACTTCAGGGATGTCTTATGTAGCCCACCTGAGGAACTACCTCACAAGTTTACTATTAATTTAATCAAATCTCATGAAAGGAGGCATGGATAATTGCTGCAATGTGATTCTTCTTGTAAAACATTTGTCTGTTCCACTACTGTTAGGAATCAATCAGGAACAGACTGGATGGGGTGCTTGCTGCCATGGTTTAGTTGGTTAGATAGTGTTGGATGATAGCTTGGACTTGATGATCTCAAACGTCAGCCCTGGTTAGGCCACACCTTGAGTCCTGTGTCCAGTTCTGGGCCCCTCAGTTTAGGAAAGATGTTGACTTGCTGGAATGTGTCCAGAGAAAGGCAACAAACCTGGTGAGGGGTTTGGAGGACAAGCCCTATGAGGAGAGGCTGAGGGAACTGGGATTGCTTAGCCTGGAGAAGAGGAGGCTCAGGGGAGGCCTTATTGCTGTCTACAACTCCCTGAAGGGAGGTTGTAGCCAGGTGGGTGTTGGTCTCTTCTCCCAGACAACCAGCACTGGAGCAAGAGGACACAGTCTCAAGCTGCAGCAGGGGAGGTTTAGGCTGGATGTTAGGAAGAAGTTCTTCATAGAAAGGGTGATTGGCCATTGGAATGGGCTGCCCAGGGAGATGGTGGAGTCACCATGACTGGAGGTGTTTAGGAAGAGATTGATAGGGTGCTTGGTGGCATGGTTTAGTTGATTAGATAGTGTTGAATGATAGGTTGGACTCAATGATCTCAAAGGTCTCTTCCAACCTAGTTGATATTATTCTATTCTATTCTATTCCATTCTGTTCTATTCTATCCATATGATGAAGGCTGTCAGAAAATGATACTGAACCAGGAAAAAAAAAAAAGGAAAAGAATTAACTCATGTGTATCTTACATAAAGCTAAATTGCTATGTTGTGGGAGCACCTCAGGGTCTCTGAACTTGTCAGTGTCACAACACACTCAGGACTGGGTAGACTTGGCAGTGCTGCGTTAACAGTTGGACTGGATCTTAAAGATCTTTTACAGCCTCAATAATTCTATGATTCTGTGACCTAAAGAGGTTTTCTGTTCTCATCTTTTATAGATAGTGGGACTAAGGTGAAGGGAATTTGCAAAGAATGAGACAGACAGGCTGGCATGGTTTAGTCCTACAGGCAGCTGAACACCAGACAGCCACTTGCTCACTTTCCACCTCCACTGGGATGGGGGAAAGAATCAGAAAGAAAAAAAAAAAGAAAAATAAGCCAATCTTGGCTTCAGTTTATTAGGACAGACAAGGAAGGGAAAATAAGAATAAAAATGATTAAAATATAAAAAAGAAGTAATACACAAAGCAGTTCCTCACCACCTGCCAACCCATGCCCAGCCAGTTTCTGTGCTGCTTTCCCTCTAGTTTATATACCAACTGTAATGTCATACAGTATGGAATATCTCTTTGGGTGGTTTGGGTCTGATGCCCTGGCTGTCTTCTCCCAAGCCTACCCAGCAGGGTGGAATGAGAAGCTGGGAAGTCCTTGCTTAGCAACAGCTAAGTCATCAGTATGTTTTCACCATTATTTTCATCCTAAATCCAAACCGCAGTACTGTATCAGCTCCTGGGAAGAAAATTAGTTCTATCCCAGCTGAAATAAGGGCACAGGCATACCTGGGATCTCCTGCATTCCCACAGAGGAATTTAACTGCTGGACTGTCCTTCTGAAGCCTTTGTCAAAGAGATTTCTGCCACAATAAATTTCTCTAGTCAGAGAACAGTTATATCCTTTCCCCAACCCCCCTTTTTTCTTTTTTTTTCTTTCCAAGAGGACACACAAAGACTTAAGAATTTTCTCCCTGACCAATTGTATGACACTTTGGATAAATCTTTATATGCAATAATACTCAAGGACCTAAGTAATACATCATATTTGATTTGACCAGGCATAAATCATTTATTCATGATATATCGTTCATAACTTGATTCATCGACTCATCTTTAGACAAGACAAGGTCAGTAGAAAAAAAATGATTAAGCTTTTTGCCTGCAGGAAGAAGAAGCTTAAACAACAAATTCATCTTCACATCTGACCTCATCAAACTTGACAGAAGATTTTAAAAATAGAAGTAGACTTAAAAAGCCAACTTTTACTCCCAATTACGTTAGTTTAAATCCACAGTCACTCCGCTGACTATAGAGTAAATGGGAAAAGCCTGTACAAGTCAGTGGAATCACTCTGGAGTTTGTACCATCAGGGAAGCATTTGACTCTATGAGAGGGGACTTGGACATTTAAAGTTGAAAATAATGTGTCTAAATATTTTATCAGCTCAAAGATGGCAAGTCAGACTCTCTACTCAGTCATATCATTATAAATCTGGCAAGATGACATGAAATTTCGAACTAGTCTGAGCCTTCTGGCAGGCTGAACTAAACAGCCTCTTTGATTTACAGTTCATGTTTTTGCCTGTGTTACTATTGGAATTTCATTTCAATGGACCTACTGCCTCCTGGAGTATCCTACAGAACAGGTCACTGTGCTGTTAAATACCAAGATGTGAGAGTGTGTCATTTCCCTGCAGTGTATCCATGGTGAATAGAATAGAATAGGATAGGATAGGATAGGATAGGATAGGATAGGATAGGATAGGATAGGATAGGATAGGATAGGATAGGATAGGATAGGAGTAGAATAGACCAGACCAGGTTGGAAGAGGCCTTCGAGATCATTGCATCCAACCCATCGTCCAACACTATCTAATCAACTAAACCATGGCACCAAGCACCCCATCAAGTCTCTTCTTAAACACCTTCAGTGATGGTGACTCCACCACCTACTTGGGCAGCACATTCCAATGGCTAACAACTCTCTCTGTGAAGAATTTCTTCCGAACATCCAGCCTAAACCTCCCCTGGTGCAGCTTGAGACTGTGTCCTCTTGTTCTGGTGCTGGTTGCCTGGGAGAAGAGACCAACCCCCACCTGGCTACAACCTCCCTTCAGGTAGTTGTAGAGAGCAAGAAGGTCTCCCCTGAGCCCCCTCTTCTGCAGGCTAAGCAACCCCAGCTCCCTCAGCCTCTCCTCACAGACTGTGTGCTCCAAACCCCTCACCAGCTTTGTGGTCCAAGCACTCTGTCCTGAGGTGTTTACCAAGCCTTTGCTCATAGAAGAGGGCAAAATCTTCCTCATTCTAGTGCAGCACTGGTAACGTTTGTTGTGGTATAATTACTTTGAGAGGAAATAATTCCACACTTCAGGAAAGGTAAACGAGATCCTTCAAACTAAATTAAGATTGTCCATGTGCTGAAGTGTCCAGAGGTCACAGTAATACCCAAATGAGCATCTATGTGTTTGTTCTAAAATTTAGCAAACTAAAGCAAAGTGTCAAAATTGAACTTAATTCCGTTTGGGGGAAATCTCAGTTGATTTGCAGGTCTCAGAGTGATTGAATGCCTTATCAAGCGAAACATAACAAGGTAGGGTTGGAATTCCCTTTGAAATACTTCTATTTGTTTTTGAGAAACAGAGATGGAAATGTGGAGCTGTTAAAATGGCTGGAATCAGCATGTTTTTTGTCAGTGAACCTGGAGCAAAAGACTATGATACACTAGAGAAGAAACAGACTTTAAGAGCCGATGGGGGTTTGTTTGCCAAGGGATTTTGAGGGGGTTTACTTCCTTTTGGGCTCTTTGTATTTCATGTTGTTTTATTACAGAGTAGCTCACAAATGTTACATTCGTGAGTGTGGCCTGGAGAATCCTTAAGCAGTGCACTTTCCCTACATGTCATTCTAAAAACCTGTACTAGATAACCTTAACCTAGTGCTGATTTCACATCTCCAGTATGCAGCAGCCTTTAAAACTTCTCATTTCTTTGCTCTGTGATCATGTTTTAGGCAGCAGCATAAACAACAGAAATGTATCAGCTCAAGGCATGTAGTGGTATTTTCTTGCATCACAGTTCTCACTAGGAGCACCAGCTGTATTTTATATATACATATGAATAAACATAATAAATTGAGTATGTTTAAAGGTAAATTCAGTCTTGGCTGAAGAGGGTGTGACAAGTAAAGCAAGAATTGAGTCCACTCTTAGAAAACCCATTTACCTTGTGAACTTGCAGCAACAGGTCTATAAGAAATAATCACATGAAACATTTGTGACATACCCAAACCTAGCCAAACAACCATCCTGTTTCTTTGATCATAGAGACACAGAGAAACACAGAGCAACACATAAAACCAAATGTTTATGTTCGTGTTTTTATATTAGAATTTAACTTCCTGTGGTATGGCTAAAATGAAAACCTCTTCATGGAGGTGGTGGAGTCACCTTCATTGGAGGTGTTCAGGAAGAGGCTTGATGGGGTGCTTGGTGCCATGGTTTAGTTGTTTAGGTGGGTTGTATTGTATTGTATTGTATTCTATTCTATTCTATTCTATTGTATTTAGGTGGGTTGGATTGGTTGATGGGTTGGACGCGATGATCTTGAAGGTCTCTTCCAACCTGGTGGTGTATTGTATTGTATTGTTGTTTCAAAAGACTGATGTTGTCTGCAGTGCAGTAATTCACTCTGGAAAATGCTTGCAGCCAAGGCAGCAATGACCAAACATCATGTGGATGAACTGTCCAAAATTCCAACGTATTAATGTGAATTGCTGTTCAAGGGGAAGAGGAGAACACAGCTGGAGACCCTACCCAGATGCCCAGGGCTGAGCAAAGAGGGACCAGTTTGTCCTAGAGAGAAGCTGAGAAATGGACAAGAACTGAATTGGTGAGGTGGAATTTTCTTCCATATTAAAAGTGCTGCATTTTTGTTCTGTCCTACCAGTAAGGATAGTCTCATTTGCCTATACACACAATAATGACCCTGAAGTAAGAGGAGTGCAGTGGCTGCCTGAGCTAACACAATCACTTGTAATTCCTTAAGAATGTGAGATAAGAGGGCAGCACACTGGTTTTGCCACAGCAAGAATTTGCCAGAAGGATTCACTCTTGAAAAGAATTTCTCTGAAGCCTTTAGCTTTAGATTTGAATACTCTATCTCATCCTGCATAACTGTCACTTTGTATAGATCCTAAAGTTATCCTGAAGTCTGCTCTATTTTAAGCAGGAGAGACATAATCATTTGTTCAAAGCTAGCCTGTTTGTTTCACTGCTTCTTTTCCTGTAACTCCTTTCTATTCTGGTGTCATTTAAATTCCTGCAGAAGGTTCCTAATTGCTTTCAAGCACATTGTGGCTTGACACAGTCCAAATGACACCTTCCATTATTGCTTTTCTATTTCTCACCCATTCAAATGAAGTGTTACACTGATATTGTTAAACAGCCTGAATGAAATTCCTGATAAAACTCCACTGGTTTTAGCTGAATAAAACATTTCTGTGATATTGTCCAGTTAAACTTCACTACTATCTCATTATTAATTTCTCCAGGATAAAGCCATTCATTGTGGTGTTCTTCTTGTCAGTGCCTGGGAAGTTCTTGGTGAAACAGTGCTGTATTACCTTAGCAAATGCATTTCTGCATTCCAGTTTATTGCCATTTTATCCATGGCAGAATATCCCTATTGCTCCATTTGTTCCTGGTGTAAGCATTGTATAATGCCACACCCATGCTTAGTTACTTTGAGGTATTTTCCAAACCTGGAGTTCTAGATCAGGTTAGTGGCCTCTAGCACAAGCCCTACGAGGAGAGGCTGAGGGAGCTGGGGTTGTTTAGCTTGGAGAAGAGGAGGCTCAGGGGAGACCTTCTTGCTGTCTGCAGCTACCTGAAGGGAGGTTGTGGCCAGGAGGGGGTTGGTCTCTTCTCCCAGGCAGCCAGCACCAGAATAAGAGGACACAGTCTCAAACTGCACCAGGGAAATTTAGGCTCAAGGTGGGGAGAAAGTGCTTCACAGAGAGAGCTGTTAGCTGTTGGAATGGCCTGCCCAGGTGGTGGAGTCACTGTCCCTGGAGGTGTTCAAGAGGGCACTGGACATGGCAGTTGGTGCCATGGTTTAGTAGTCATGACGTGTTGGGTGACAGGTTGGACTTGATGATCTGTGAGGTCTTTTCCAACCTTCTTGAGTCTATGATCAAGGCCTTGTTAGCTTAGAACTGAAGAGGCTTTGCTTCCTGAAAAATTACCCATGTGCTACGTTTTCACTTGATGCATTTTCTCATGTGCACTCACTCAGCTATGCATTTACTTTATCTTTGTAAAAAAAAAACAAGTAAAAGCTGCCAAATTGAACAAATCACTGTGCAAACCACCTTAGTCCAGAGTTGAATAACGATCCCTACTCAAGCCTTTTCTACTGCTTTAGACACATAGAAGCGATGAGTTTCACAGGTCAATATTAAATTTCTATAATCCTAGCACTGAGCACATCAATTTGGTGTTAAAAAGAGAAATGCAAAGAAATAAATTGTTATTAACACCCTTCCTCATATTTCACTTTTTTGAATGAGTAGAGCCATGCTGGGAAGAATGTATCATGCAGCATGCCTGGCTCTATTTCCCAATTGCTTTAAGAACAAAAACTGTTAATACTAAAACATGGTACTCAATGGATAGGGTCAAATTTATTCTGCAGCTATGGGGACACTATAATTAATGAGAGATCTGTATAGGCAAGAAAGGCGAATATTGACTCATTAATACACATCTGAAAATCAAAGACCATTTATCTCCTGGTAATTCTAGCACACATTCACTGTTATGTGATTTTTTTTCCCCTCTAAATGAAGGATAGACAAGCCATGTAAGAACTAAAAGTGGTGGAATCTATAAATAATACCTGAAAGTCTGAAACTTGTGCAGCATTATGCCAAAGCTGAATGGGAAGAGTACAGAGGGACAATAACTGGAGCAGCTGGAAGGCTACAAAGTTCTTTTCTGTTTTCCAGGTTGGGTAAGTGCTTCATTGTATGCAGTAATGTTAGTGTTCCATTATATGTATGGGGAAATTAAGCATAAATGAAATGCCTAGATCTGTTCATAAGAGCTCAGGAAAATAACCTCCAAGAGCTCCAGTCCACTGTTGTATTCACTCAAGCCCAGTGTTTTTCTGCTTGCCACAGGGTGGCCTGTGTGGCGGAGAGAAGCTTTTAAGTTAAAGCAGTAGGAAGGTGCCTACTTCATTCTGCCATCACAGGCTGAGTACTGAGCAAGGGCAGTGTGGTGTGAGTGCCCCCAGATGACCACCTTAAGTGGATGTCTAACTGGGAAAACTACCACTGCCTGGCAAGGTGGCTTGTAAGATCAGAGTGCCATGTTGAAGGACCCTGAGCAAGTAAGAAAGCAAACAGTGATGCCAAAGAACTGCTTCAGATCCTGTTCAAATGTGGGAGTACTCACACATTGTGGTGCTGTGGTTCTTCTGTAGGGAAAAGATTACATTTTTGCCGTGCTGAGGTTCCTCTGCCATGCTTGCTGTGGTTCTATTTCTGTACCTCAGTCCTGAAGGGAGAATCATAGAATCAACAAGGTTGGAAAAGACCTCAAAGATCATCAAGTTCAACCTGTCACCCAAGACCTCATGAATACTAGACCATGGCACTTTTGAACACCTCCAGGGATGGTGACTCCACCACCTCCCTGGGCAGCACATTCCAATGGCTAACAACTCTCTCTGTGAAGAACTTTCTCCTCACCTCCAGCCTAAACTTCCCCTGGTGCAGCTTGAGACTGTGTCCTCTTGTTCTGGTGCTGGGTGCCTGGGAGAAGAGTCTAACCCCCTCCTGGCTACAGCCACCCTTCAGGCAGTTATAGAGAGCAATAAGGTCTCCCCTGAGCCTCCTCCAGGCTATACAATCCCAGTTCCTTCAGCCTCTCCTCACAGGGCTTGTGTTCAAGAACTCTTCAATCACCTGCAGGGCATCCAGTCAATAACAAATAAGGCCCCTTTTTTGTATGTCTTGATCCATGCTGTGAGTGTATGCAGGTAAGAACTTTTGCATTCCAGGATCACAGAATAAGCAGAAATGCTGACAGTGAGTTTTGGTCTAACTCAGATAAGATAAAATGGAAAATTAATTGTTTTAGTTAATTCCCTCATCATTCTGGGTAAGTGCTTCTCTGTGCTTAATTTCACATTGAAACTGCTCTGTCACATTAGTTATTTGCTGACATCACAAGAACTGGCAAATAAAGTCTTCAGCTGTCTAGGGATGTATTAGTCATTACCAAGCTTCAGTGAAGAATAGGCATGAGGTCTGCAACAAACTGCATTCCCTCTTAGTCTATTAGCTCTCAGGTGAAACAACCAGCACTCTGGGTAGCAGTTGCCTTGAAAGATCCCAGGGAACCCACCAGCATTCTACTCCTGTAGGTGATGTCCTCCAGCTCGACTTACCAGTCTCTTTTCTCTAGGTCTTTTGGGAAAACTTCAAAATAAATCAGATTTCCTTTAACATTTGCAGTTAAATATGGATGTGATATAGAGCTACTTTAAAGCATATCCAAAGAAGAGTAACAAAGCTGGTGAAGAGTCTGGGGCACAAGGCTTATTAAGAGAGGCTGAAGACACTAGGGTTGTTTAGCCTGGAAGAAAGGAAACTGAGGTGAGACATTGTCACCCTCTACAACTACCTAAAAGGAGGTTGTAGAGTGTTAGTTTATTCTCCCAAGTAAGGAGGAATAGGACAAGAGGAAATGGCCCCCAGGTTGTGCCCCCTGGGGAGGTTTAGACTAGACATAAGGAAAAATTACTTCACTAAAAGTATTGTCAAGCCCTGGAACAGGCTGCCCAGGAAAGTGCTGGAGTCACCATATCTGGAGATGTTTAAAGGAGGTATAGATGTGGTGCTGAAGGACTTAATTTAGTGGTGGACTTGGCAGTGCTGGGTTAAGGATTGGTCTTGGTGACCTTGTATGTATTTTCCAACCTAAATGATTCTGCAATACTCTTTCAGATTTATTGTACATTGTCAAGTCAATGCTGATTTTCTAATGGCATTTGCTTTTCATGGCAAATGTGTGTATAGCTCATGTAAAGTTTTTAAGTCCTTGGTTATCTTTTTCCCATGAAAGGCATTACACTGTGTAAATGCAAGTTGTTAGCTGTTTATTGGTTGGGTAGGTCTTTTTGCAATGAGCATAGAGTTTCTCTACCCTGTAACAGAACAGCCTGAATGCTAAGATGAGAGGAGGAATGAAAGAAAATAACTGTGTGGCTTGTATTCTCACCCTCCCTCCCCCATTTCTCATTGTTTTCATTGCAGCAGATTTAATTTAGTCAGCATAGTACAGTCTCCTGGTTGATGGGTACTGAAACATAGAGAAGTTGTATCTATCTATTAAGTATGATTTGGTTTATGAAAAACCTGTAGTCTGTTACAGCTCTGTCTGAAATGAACCAAGATGCATAACGTTCTGTCTGCAATTTGTCTTGCATCTTCTTAAAGCAGGTATAAATTTGAAGTCAAATTGCCATAGTTTGGGACATGTTTAATTTTGCATTTTCAAGGTTGAACAGCCTGCAATTTACAGCAAAATGCAAAGAAAATATGAATTCCCATTAAACAGGGCCACGAGGATGATCAGAGGGCTGGAGCACCTCTCCTATGAGGACAGACTGAAGGAGTTGCAGCTGTTCAGTCTGGAGAAAAGAAAGCTCTGAGGTGACCTAATTGTGGCCTTCCAGTATCTGAAGGGGGCCTACAAGAAGGCTGAGGAGGGACTTCTTAGGATATGAGGTAGTGATAGGACTAGGGGAAATGGAATGAAGCTGGAGGTGGGGAGATTCAGGCTGGACGTGAGGAAGAGAAGCCCTGGAATGGGTTGTCCGGGGGGGTGGTTGAGGCCCCATCCCTGGAGGTGTTTAAGAGCAGGCTGGATGAGGCTGTGGCCAGCCTGATCTAGTGTGAGGTGTCCCTGCCCATGGCAGGGGGGTTGGAACTAGATGATCCTTGTGGTCCCTTCCAACCCTGACTGATTCTATGATTCTATGAAAATCCAGTGCTGTTTCAGGCTCTGTGCAGTCAGTGCAGTGATAATGAAATGTTTGTTGCGTACCTTGAAACATTATCAGTCCTTGGTTTCCATATTTCTGCTCAGATGGGGAGTCTGAGGGCCTTGAAATGGATTAGTTTTGTTCCTATACATTAATTTTGCTTTCAAACAGATTTGCTTCATAATGCTGACATTTCTGTTGTATGCAAAATAATTGTGTGACATTTTAAACCCACGTTTCTTCCAAACAGAGAAACAGAGCATAAGATCTGTTAAAAATTTCCAGATCCTTAAAATATTTGTCCTATTTTCTAGGAAGAAACAAAGTTTAAACTTTCAAGCGTGGCTCCAATCTGAATTTCTCCTCCAACAGGTTGGATGAAACAAGTATTAAGTAGTCTTAGCTCAGTGCATTGGGAAAAAAAGGAGGTGAATTCTGTATATAAAGCTGTTATCTGCTAATACCTCAGCCTGGCTAGCTGGCTTATGCCAGGATTAAACATGCAAAGGCCTCTTTCTAAGCATAGTTTGTGTTAAAGCTAGGAATTTAGAGTCCGAAAGTAAGGGGAAATGAAGAATCTAAATTCTTCCCCTGGCTGTGCACATTCCTGGCTAAACAAACAGAAACACTCAGTTTTCCAAAGGGGTCAGATACCTCAAATTTAAAATATGAGGAGAGAGACTTGGGGGTGCTGGTGGATGAGAAGCTCAACATGAGCTCTCAATGTGCACTTGCAGCCCGGAACGCCAATCAGATCCTGGGCTGCATCAGGAGAAGTGTGGCCAGCAGGTCAAGGGAGGGGATTCTCCCCCTCTACTCAGCTCTGGTGAGACCCCACCTGCAGTACTGCATCCAGTTCTGGAGCTCCTGTTACAGGAGGGATATGGAGGTGCTGGAACGTATCCAGAGAAGGGCCACGAGGATGATCAGAGGGCTGGAGCACCTCTCCTGTGAGGACAGACTGAAGGAGTTGGGGCTGTTCAGTCTGGAGAAGAGAAGGCTCTGAGGTGACCTCATTGTGGCCTTCCAGTATCTGAAGGGGTCTACAAGAAGGCTGGGGAGGGACTTCTCAGGATATCAGGTAGTGATAGGACTAGGCAGAATGGAATGAAGCTGGAGGTGGGGAGATTCAGGCTGGAGGTGAGGAGGAAGTTCTTCCCCATGAGAGTGGTGCAGCCCTGGAATGGGTTGTCCAGGGAGGTGGTTGGGGCCCCATCCCTGGAGGTGTCTAAGACCTGGCTGGCTGAGGCTCTGGCCAGCCTGATCTAGTGTGAGGTGTCCCTGCCCATGGCAGGGGGGTTGGAACTAGATGATCCTTGTGGTTCCTTCCAACCCTGACTGATACTATGACGCTATGCACAGTCATACATCATGGGAGGGGAAAATGGCTAAAGCAGTATCAGTTGTATGAGGAACTAAGTCCAGTAATTAGCTTGCTTTCCATTTGGCAACAAATAGCTGTGCAGTAATATTAGAAGAACATTACTGAAACTAATTTTCAGTAATGTGACTCCTTGATATTGCAAATGCATGAATCCCATTAAATAGAGTTAATTGAATTTTAAAAGGCCACTTACAGCTCACACATCAGGTAGTTTTCTGTACCACATCATCAGAAATATTTCTTTGTGAGAGAAAACACAAAACCAGAATAACAAAAATGAAGTAACTCCCCCTCTGCCCCAGCCTGATTACATTTTCTTCCCAGATTTCCTGCACACTCGCTGTGTCAGCACTTGTCAGTGGAGAAGTGTGCTCCTGACCTCAGCTACACAATGAAGAGCCATGTGCCTGAAAGATCAGGAAAGGATTCCAATATCAAACTGAAAAGAAAATCTCACCCTCTCTATAGTGTCAAGGAGAAATCAGAAAGGGCCTATCAAAACCTGATGTAACAATGATGGACAAACTATGAAATCATCTTGCAGATAGATATGCAAACAGTTAATATTCTACACTAGAACAGCTGAGCAGTAATCAGTAAGAGCAGCCACAGAGCTGTCCATCTACAGAGGGAAAAAAATTAGCATGTACATCTTCACAACTGGAAATTAACAGTCTAGGAAGTAGCCACCCATTTTACAGTGAAAGCAGACATTCAAAAGCTTCTCTGTGCTGTTGCAACTCGCTTGGCTAAAAGGAGTTTTGAGTGGGTTGTGACTGAGTCAGTATTGGTGAGAAACTGGGGTGGAAAAAAGGGAAGCATTTTTCCATCTTTTGCCCTAGTGAAAGGCCAGCTTGTCATCAGTATCATCTCAAATTCTTCCTCAAGAATGTTCCCCAAGAACTCATCACCAGCTGATGCAGTGGTTCAACTGTCAGTCTTATCAGCACCCACTGGTTTTAGCAGTTGGATCAGTAGTTGTCTCAAGCCCACATAATCACAACTTAACCCCTAGTAGCAGTTTTTCTCAGGAAATCTCTTGGGAGCCACAAACCAGTTAAAAATGCAATCATTCTTGTGCTGCACAGGAGAAAAGAGAAATTAATAATCAAAGCTGCATAATGAGCAGAATGGCAGCTTACTTATGGAAGGTGCATTTTCATCTCCAGCAAGTGAGGAAGAAATTACTTCTGGGCATACAAATGAGGAAAATCAAATGCCTCAAAATCTTGGGGAGGAAATTTTGACTTATCAGATAATGAGGTAGCTTTTAGTGATGAGAATGATAATGATTCCATTACTAATACTGATAACAATAACAATGGCTATGTGTGAGCTTAGCAACATCAAACGGTTTACATCTGGGGGAAGAATAAATTGTTAATATAAAAATGAGAGAGATACAAAAAGATACAGATCTATTTATTTTTTTTTTAATGCAGTGAGGACACAAAGAAGCCAGACAGTAATAATAATCTGTGTGGGAAAAAAAAATAGATTCTAGAATTTGTTATTTTTTTATTGACAGAATCAAGAATAAATTTGTTGGGTTGAGGAAGCATTGTCAAGTTCAATTCATAGAATCATAGATTTCTTAGGGTTGGAAGGGACCTCAAGGATCATCTAGTTCCAACCCTGCTGCCATGAGCTAGGAACCACTCACACAAGAGGGTTGGAGGGCTCTCCAGAGGGACCTTGACAGGCTGGACAGATGGGCAGTGTCCACTGGCATGAGATTTAACACATCTAAGTGCCAGGTTCTAGACATGGGGCACAACAATCCCATGCAGTGCTACAGGCTGGGGTCAGAGTGGCTGGAGAGCAGCCAGGCAGAAAGGGATCTGGGAGTACTGATCAATAGTAGGCTGAACATAAGCCAGCAGTGTGCCCAGGTGGCCAAGAAGGCCAATGGCAACCTGGCCTGTATCAGGAATAGTGTGGCCAGCCGGAGCAGGGAGGTCGTTCTGCCCCTGTACTCAGCACTGGTTAGGCCACACCTTGAGTCCTGTGTCCAGTTCTGGGCCCCTCAGTTTAGGAAAGATGTTGACTTGCTGGAATGTGTCCAGAGAAGGGCAACAAAGCTGGGGAGGGGTTTGGAACACAAGCCCTATGAGGAGAGGCTGAGGGAGCTGGGGTTGCTTAGCCTGGAGAAGAGGAGGCTCAGGGGAGACCTTATTGCTATCTACAACTCCCTGAAGGGAGGTTGTAGCTGGGTGGGGGTTGGTCTCTTCTCCCAGACAACCTGTGATAGAATAAGAGGACACAGTCTCAAGCTGCACCAGGTGAGGTATAGGCTGAATGTTAGGAGGAAGTTTTTCAAAGAAAGCATGATTTGCCATTGGAATGTGCTGCCCAGGGAGGTGGTGGAGTCACCATCACTGGAGGTGTTTAAGAACTGACTGGTTGAGGCACTTAGTGCCATGGTTTGTTTGATTAGATGGTGTAGGGTGATAGGTTGGACTCGATGATCTCGAAGGTCTTTTCCAATCTGGTTAATTCTGTATTCTGTAGATCAGGTTGCCCAGAGACACATCCAGCCTGACCTTAAAAACCTCCAGGGATGGGGCATCTACCACCTCCCTGGGCAACCTGTTCCAGTGTCTCACCACCCTCATAGTGAAGAATTTCTTCCTAACATCCCATCTAAATCTACCCATTTCTATTTTTTTTCCATTCCCCCTAGTCCTATCACTGCCTGATACTCTAAAAAGTCCCTTCCCAGCTTTCTTGTAGGCCCCCTTCAGATACTGGAAGGTCACAATTAGGTCTCTCAGAGCCTTCTTGTCTCCAGACTGAACAGCCCCAACTCCCTCAGTCTGTCCTCATAGGAGAGGTGCTCCAGCCCTCTAATCATTACAATCAGTTCAAGCCCATTGTACTACTGTCCTCAAGTCTGACTGCCATGATAAATACTGAGATTGCCAGAAAGCTCAGTAAATGTGCCAGGTTTTGTATCATGATCACTGGGGTCTACTGGGAGGGAAAAAGAAAAAACAAGGGAAAAATAAAAGCAACCCAGAGGCCAAGCAGTGACTTCATTTTTTCTAGATCTGAGAGCTTTCCACTTCCTTAAGATCATTCAATGACAGCTATTGACAGCCAGTTAAACTGAATTATGACCTACTTTCCCTTGGTAATAACAGAGCCTTTTCATAGACATCAATAGACACTGGAATGAAACCAAAATTATCAAGAAGAGTGATAATATTGAACTAATTAGAATAGTTGGTTATCAAATATACACCTTAAACTGTTTCATAAATCACAACCTGCCACATTTAGCCTCAAGAGAAGGTTCTACAGAGTCAACATGAGAAGTTATGTTGATACAGAGAATATTATCATCTGCTGACATTTACCTTCCTTCCCTTTAACTAAAATCATGCCTCTATTAATTCATAATCTATGATAGGTAAAATATACATCAAAGGAATGTATTATGCAATAAACCCAGCATTGTAATTTCCAGTCAAGCTAGCCAAAGCTACAGTTTTAATGAACTTCAACTTCTCACTTGATACTCTCTGCAGGGAGGGAATCAGTGGATTGCTTCCAGTGGCCCTTAGTGATAGTATCTCTGCTGTTGGTCAGTGTCTGATGCCTCACCTCTGGTTTCCAATCAGTACCATTTAGTGATGAGATTGATTTGGTTAAACATGAACCCCCCAAAATATTCATTTCCTGAGTGCTTCAGCTGGTGCCTTCTAATGTTAAAACAGGTGTGGCTTGTGTTTCACATAGGATGACTTGGTCTAGGTGCCATGGTCTAGTCAGGAGGTCTGTGGTGACAGGTTGGACTTGATGATCGTTGAGGTCTCTTCTGTGATACTGTGACTTGCGTTGGCTGAAATCTAACATTCAGTCACCTGTGGGACCAGAAATGGACTTTTAAGACCTTCTTATGTTGCATTCTGCCTTTGTATTTCTGTATCTGTCTCCCATTTTAGTTCTAATTTTGATAACATCTCATTTAGCTAGGAATTTGTATTTTTTTTTCTCCCCCCCCAAAGAGCACCTGACTGGGGTAATTTCCATACACAGTGGTACATTATTTTGTCTAATTGGAGCTGTAAGTAGAGAAAGAGGGAAGTGAACAGCATCTCATGAAGTGAAGAAAGGGACTGTGACTACATGAAGTATATGGGACAGCTTTTAAAAACGTCCATTGATTAATAGCTTGTGTAAATTTAAGCGTGGCAGTACCAAATGCAACTATGATTTATCAATATTCTACTGTGAAACAGACTGCCATAAGTAATCAATAACAATAGACAATCAGGATACTGAGGTAATTACGAGAATGGGAGTGGATGGCAAATAGCTCTAATGGTCTTAGGAGATAACTCTAACGACAATAATGGTAATGGAGAGCTGTAGCAAACTACTCGGCGTACAGCCACAGAAGTATTAAAGGCACAGTATCATGGGTATGTCAAGTATTCCCAAGTCCTCAAGGTCCCAGTGTAGAGGGCATTTGCTTCTGTAGTGGTTGATTCTTCGCAGCTGGGGATTCAACCTCGGTGGTTCTGTGATTCTGTGATTTGAATGATGATCTGTTTGAATGGGCTGCCCGGGGAGGTGGTGGAGTCACCATCATTGGAGGTGTTCAGGAGGAGACTTGATAGGGTGCTTGGTTGCATGGTTTGGTTGATTGGGTGGGTTGGATGGTAGTTTGGACGTGCTGATCTTGAAGGTCTCTTCCAACCTGGTTTATTCTAATTCTAATTCTAATAATTCTAATTCTAATTCTAATTCTAATTCTTATTCTAATTCTTATTCTAATTCTAATTCTAAACCCATCTTGCTAGTTTTCTGAGTTGTGTTTTATCCTCTCAGCAACCCACACCCTATGGCTTTCTGTTCTTTACTTCCTCAGTTTCCCAGACCAAGAGTTCATTGTTTCTGCTGGGTCAGATCCCCAGTACAGACGTTTCGCTGTTTCTTTTGGAAGCTTCCTGAAACCAGTTCTGGCATTTTCCCATTTCAGTATTCAATATTGACTTTTTAAAATTCCATATTCAAAAGGCAATGTTCCTCTCAAACAGATCCTTTTCCCCTCATTCTGCAGCTGTCTTAACTGTGCTGTTTCTGCATTATTTTTCCTATGTGCTATTTATTGTGTTAAATCAGCCATTTGTTAGTTCAGCAGTTCCGCCACGGTTTATAGATATTCTCAGGCCTTTACAGTTATGCTAAATCAGCAATTTGGTTAGTTCTTGTCTCACCACAAGTAATGCCAAATGTATTTTCACAAAGTTAGCAAGAATTACACCATGGCCCATCTTGGCTTTAATGATCCCCTTTTTGCTACTATGATACAATACCATGTTAAGGCCTATCCCAGCTCATTGGTTCCCTTCACTTGAAATAGCAAATTAGGAGAAAGCCTATCAGCCTGTCTTGGCTCACTGGGTCCTTTACCCTGCTATGGAAACAAGACATCTATGTTGTCCTTAAATTTCCCCTTACATCATCTCCATCAGGAGAGCACTTAAAGACAGCTTGCTGGCAAATTCCTCAATTCACACCAATCATTTTCAGTCTTATTGACCAACAGAAAATTAGCCCCATGTTCTGCAAATTGTTCTAAATCCTCTCTGATACAGGTTTTCTTTTTCTGGAAGTGCATTAGCTGTAGGTTATTTTTTTCAGCCAAATGGTGAAAGAAATCATGATATCTGATTCTATTGCACAAGCATGTAGTATCAGTTACTTGCATGATACCATGGCATATTGGATGGGGGAAACAATTGTAGCAAAGAAATATACTGTATGTATTAACTGATAAACTTACTGACTATGGTGCATAGGGAAAAAAGTCCTCAATATATATATATAAATTGATAACTTAGATCTTTGCCTTTTTCTGTAATGAATGTGGCCATTGCTGGACACAAAGGGTATAATCTGTAAATGAACGTGTCCAGAAAAGGGCAACAAGGCTGGTGAGAGGCCTTGAGCACAAGCCCTATGAGGAGAGGCTGAGGGAGCTGGGATTGTTTAGCCTGGAGAAGAGAAGGATCAGAGGTGACCTCATTGCCCTCTACAACTACCTGAAAGGTGGTTGTAGACAGGAGGGGGTTCGTCTCTTCTCCCAGGCAACCAGCACCAGAACAAGGGGACACAGTCTCAAGCTGTGCCAGGGGAGGTTTAGACTCGAGGTGAGGAGGAAGTTCTTCACTGAGTGAGTCATTCGTCATTGGAATGGGCTGCCCAGGGAGGTGGTGGAGTCGCCGTCCCTGGAGGTGTTCAAGGGGAGATTGGACGTGGCACTTGGTGCCATGGTCTAGTTGTGAGGTCTGTTGGGACAGGTTGGACTTGATGATCCTTGGGGTCTCTTCCAACCTTGGTTATACTGTGATACTGTAACTGCTGTTATGGACTTTTCATTCATTCCAATGGAATGATAACCTTACTATTAAAAAAAGCTCATCATTTTGTTACTGAGCTATATTTTTATTACATAAAGATGCAGTCCAGGTAGTCAAAGTAACAATGATTTTAAGCAGAAGCTAATTTTTATTTGTCTTTGAAATCCCTTAGTATATTTTTCAGAGCAAGGCCCAGGGGAAGAATGATGCGTGATTACTTTTTGTACACTTCGCTATGCTTGTAATGAACCTGTTCTACCAGACCAATAAGTCCCAAAATGATTTCTGTACTTGCAATAGAAATGACCATCAACCAGTTCCTATTTTTTCAGCTTGAGATAGCTACCTTGTTTAAAATATATTTTATTACGAGGCAAGCATAGCCTGGACAATGTATGGATTAATAACAACTGAAGAATATTGGTTATGGTTTAAATGAGAAATCTGTCTGTTCTGCTACAAAGTAGTACACTTGTACTCCAAGGTAGGAAATAAAACATTTGTGAAGAAACTATGTATGTGGGCAAAATGTTACATTTTGAAGATGCTCAAAAGCGTTGCTTTATCAGACCTGTTTAAAGAAATGTGTTCTCTACAGTGAAAGATAACAGAGTCTGAATCTCCCTTATGTGGGTGAGTGATATTCCGTTTCATTTTAGATACTGTTTTAAATAAATAAGTGTGGTGGAAGTAAAACTATTCTTAACTGGTAACTTGGAGTATGCCATGCTTTTAGCCAATACTGACATGATTTAGAAGCAGGGAAGTCAGTACTCAGTACTGGTTAGGTCACACCTTGAGTCCTGTGTCCAGTTCTGGGCCCCTCAGTGTGGGTAAGATGTTGAGATGCTGGAACGTGTCCAGAGAAGGGCAACAAAGCTGGTGAAGCGTCTTCAGCACAAGCCATATGAGGAGTGGCTGAGGGAGCTGGGCATGTTTAGCCTGGAGAAGAGGAGGCTCAGGGCAGACCTTATAGCTGTCTACAACTACCTGAAGGGTGGCTGTAGCCAGGTGGGGGTTGGTCTCTTCTCCCAGACAAGCTGTGATAGAACAAGAGGACGCAGTCTCAGGCTGCACCAGGGGAGGTTTAGGCTGGATGTTAGGAAGAAATTCTTCACAGAGAGCGTGATTTGCCATTGTAATGGGCTGCCCAGGGAGGTGGTGGAGTCACCATCACTGGAGGCGTTTAAAAAGAGGCTGAATGAGGCACTTAGTGCCATGGTTTAGTTAATTAGATGGTGTTGGGTGATACGTTGGACTCGATGACCTCGAAGGCCTTTTCCAACCTGGTTTATTCTGTAAAGGTAAAGACAGAAGTACTGCCTTATAAAATGTCCAGAGAAAAGTCCTGGGATTTGCTTGGTGATGGGAAAGAGAATGGAACAAGAGAGTCTGTAATTCTGTAATTCTGATTCTACAGTGTACTGTAGAGAAACCTCTGATTAGTTCTTTACCAAGTACAGTACCAGTAAATTGAAAGCACTTAGTACCTCAATGCTTACAAAATCCATTTTACTGAAAACCTCAGAGGATTAAAATGATCAGTTAATAAATTCTCCAGATGTATGGGCTTGTGGGTGACTTTCCTGCGTCTGCAACATATAATCTCACCGTTTTTTGTAGCAGGTTACCTGCAGCAGCTAGTGCAGTCATGGCCGGGGTTCTGAAGTAAGAATGCCATTTCTGCTTTTCTGAATTATGTTTCAGAAACAGTTCTAAGAAGGACAAAATAAGCTATTTATATATGCCACTAGATAAAGGGCAGATGTGCATGGCCTTTCTGACTTCTCTCCTTGTAAGGATAGATTGATGGGCTTGCTTTCTGACACTGATGCACGGAGCAGCTCAAAAGATCAGATGCTCTTGGGATCTCCTCCCTGTGGCAAGCTGGTATCAGTGATCTACTGCTTCCCTGTGATGGGAATTTAACCCACAGAGGACTGCGATACAATATCACAATTTAGCAGGTAAAAGCTAAAGACTTGCTGCTAATCTGAATTAAGGCAAGTCACAAATGTGTTTTCCTAAAACATATTTTGAAGGAATGAACTTGCCTCCCTCAACTAAGTGTGTTTGGAAACAAGAAGTCTGTACCTGCAGATACAAACTTTCTATGTGTGTGTGTCTATGTATTTATGTGCGCACATAAGTTATATATACACATGGAGCCACTGTTTTTATTCTATGATTGTTGGTGTCATGATTAAGGCAGCTTGTGAGTCTTTCTGAACTGTTTTTAGGAAGTTTCCAACCAATTTATTCCAGTTTCTTTAATAACATTTTAGCATCCCCATTATAGCATCATTATTTTGAACAACCAAGGGAGGGAGCTTCGTGTTAAAAACGGAGCTAACATTTAAAGCACCGATATAAAATGTTTGTTATTTTCATATAGTTATTTACTACTGTGTACTGGATGAATTAATGAGCTAATTTATTACCTGTATAAGAGTATTTATTGTTGCTGTCATTATTATGTGACTGTAATTTTAATTAATTCCTTGGCAGAGTGTCTGTGATTTCCGTGCGGAACATTAAATGTCAAATTGACTTTCTTTGTTGCCTCATTTGTAAGTATTAAAGTATTTATATACAGGAAAGAGAAATTAGTAACAATTACTGTGAGATCTATTGCATAGACTAAATGCAAGCAGAGTGCAAAGCCTCCACCCTGCTAACATTGAGCCTATTTTGGATTCTTTATTTCTAAGAACCTCCCCCAAACCAGGGGAGGTTTAGACTGGATGTTAGGAAGAAATTCTTCATAGAGAGAGTGATTGCCCATTAGAATGGGCTGCCCAGGTAGGTGGTGGAGTCACCATCACTGGAGGTGTTTAGGAGGAGACTGGATGAGGTGCTTGGTGCCATGGTTTAGGTGATTAGATGCTGTTGGATGATGGGTTGGATGCGATGATCTTGAAGGTCTCTTGCCACCTAGTCTTGTCTATTCTATTCTATTCTATTCTATTCTATTCTATTCTATTCTATTCTATTCTATGCTGTTCTGTTCTGTTCTACACAGGACACATGAGCAAATGCAAAACTAAAATCCATATATATGTAATTTTGGTGTATGTTTGTGTCTGTTTAATGGTGACATTTTAAAAGGGTCTATTATAGAAGAGCACATCTACAGCGATGCTAAGAAAGGAAGGATCTGGGGGCAGGCAGCTGCAATCCCATCACTGGTGATCAAGTGATTCTGTATGCTTGTTTTAGTTGGTTGTAGCTTAGTGAGAATCGCCTCTTCAGACAGAGTTAATCAAAAGTTTTCAGTTTTTAGTGTATTTTCAATGTAAAAGTTGAAAGCTGAGCATATGAATCAGAATTTTTCCCCCTGCTTTTCAAGCATGCATTATGTCAGTAGAGGAAGTTCCATGTAGCTGGGGAGGGACTTTTCAGACTATCAGGGAGTGATAGGACTAGGGGGAATGGGATGAAGCTGGAGGTGGGGAGATTCAGGCTGGACATGAGGAGGAAGCTCTTCACCGTGAGGGTGGTGAAGGCCTGGAATGGGTTGTCCAGGGAGGTGGTTGAGGCCCCGTCCCTTGAGGTGTTTAAGACCAGGCTGGACGAGGCTCTGTCCAGCCTGATCTAGGGTAGAGTGTCCCTGCCCATGGCAGGGGGGTTGGAACTAGATGATCCTTGTGGTCCCTTCCAACCCTAACTGAAACTATGAAACTATGGATATCTTACTGTAATAGCACTGTAAGACTAGATACTACTCCGTGCCTCAAAGTAGCAGAAGTAGCAGTAGTAATAGCAGTAGTATGGCCCCAGAGGTTTGATTTCCATCTTAAACTCCTGCTAACTCTTATTGCATAAATTATAAGCTTTTAAAATTATTTTTAATCTATTTGCACTCTGAAAATCCTGTTCTAAAGAGACCATAAATTAATATAAGGACTAAGAAAGGTCTGGTATGCCAGATGAATGTTTTCTGCCACAGATTCTATATCCCAGATACTTAGATGTTTTCTGCCTGCTGAAACGCTCATTACAACCACTGTAAGTCTTTCTGTCACTTCAGTGGGGTTTAGATAAAACTCTTGCTTCTTGCAGTTTCGAGGTTGAATTTCAGATTCAATAAGGAAGGCCTGAAAAGACTGGTGGCAAAATTTTGCAAAAATATTGAAGCAGTAAGTAGTTGCTACTGTGTGTTGACACCCTTACATCACTGTCTATAAATATCTAAGGGGTGGGTGTCAAGTGGAGGGAGCCAAGCTCTTTTCAGTGATGTGCAATATTGACAAGAAACAGCAGGATCAAGCTTGAAGGATTTCACCTCAACATGAGGAGAAACTTCTTTACAGTGAGGGTGATGGAGCACTGGAACAGGCTGCCCAGAGAGGTTGTGGAGTCTCCTTCTCTGGACACTTTCAAAACCTACCTGGATGCATTCCTGTGCAGACTCCCCTGGGTGATCCTGCTTTGGGGGGGGTGTTGGACCCGATGATTTCTTGAGGTCCCTGCCAACCTCTAGTGTACTGCGATACTGTGATACACATCTTGTACTGGCCCTGAATATTAATTTTGCACCCAAATTAAATAAGCTCAAAGAAGATACTTTAGCAGAAATGCCAATGTTGATTTCTGAGCATGAGCCTACGGGATACAGCTACATCCAGTTTTTAGGTGGAAGTGTTTGGTAGTGAATTATAATAAGAATTTCCTAATTTCTATTCAGAGTGAACATCTTTCTTTGGTTGTGTATTCCAACTCATTAGAATTTTTATTACCCAATTAGAATACTCCATTCCTACCATTGGTCAAAATTCAAAATCATAGATGTGGAATACAGGTTGGGTAAGACCATTTAATTAATCACAACAAGTTGGAAACATACATACTTAGAAGTCTAACCATCATTTTGGGTTGATGAGATAGACTGAATATATGTGTATATATATATATGTGTGTGTGTGTATTTATATATGTATATAATATTCTTTATTTTAAAGCTTAATTAAAATAGGTTCAATCTGTTTAATCTCTATATCTAATGTTCATTTTACACTTGCATTGATAAACAATCATGGAGATGCCAACAGCTTTATATCATGCTGATTGCAAAAGAAAACCTTATATCTCCCAGCAGAAAAATCCACCCACGTGGAACCCTTTGAGTGGTCCAGATAAGGATCTTCTGTATTAATGAAGCTCATTTGCATGGTAAACATTTTTATTTTTATATTTTCCTTCTTTGGTGTCTTATCTCAGCCTTTCATTTGCTGATTGAACAGGCAGCTGAACATGAGGTGTTTTTTTTCCTGTAGAAAGTTTTAAAAACATGAATATATTTATTATTATGTCCAGTTCTGGGCCCCTCAGTTTAAGAAGGACATTGAGACACTTGAATGTGTCCAGAGAAGGGCAATGAGGCTTTGGAGAGGCCTCAAGCATAAGCCCTACAAGGAGAGGCTGAGGGAGCTGGGGTTGTTTAGCCTGGAGAAGAGGAGGCTCAGGGGCAACCTCATTGCTCTCTACAACTACCTGAAGGGAGGTTGTAGCCAGGAGGGGGTTGGTCTCTTCTCTCAAGCAACCAGCACCAGAACAAGAGGACACAGTCTCAAACTGCACCAGGGGAAGTTTAGGCTGGAGGTGAGGAGAAAGTTCTTCACTGAGAGAGTTGTTTGCCATTGGAATGGGCTGCCCTGGAGGTGTTCCAGAGGAGATTGGACGTGGCACTTGGTGCCATGGTTTAGTCCTGAGTTCTGTGGTGACAGGTAGGATTTGATGATCTTTGAGGTCTCTTCCAACCTTGGTGATTCTGTTGTTGTTGTTGTTGTTGTTATTATTATTATTATTATTATTATTATATTATTATTATTATTATTATTATTCAGGAGCCACTACAGATCAAAACACTGATGTTTTATGGATGTCCCCACGCTGACCTTCATATAACATTATTGCATATGGTTAAAAAGAGTCCAATGCAGGTATGTTACAATGTTAAAAAGGAACAAGACATTTTTTTAAGCTTACTAAGATCACTTCTAAGATTAATGCAGTGGTTAAGACCTATCTGAAGAGTTATGTCCTCAAAGTTGTCATGCAGTTGCTGGAAGGGCTGATATCTTCACATGGATTTCAGTGTGACCACTCACTGAAGTATTTACTGGATTTTTCAGGACTTTTTCAGACTCTGAGCCACAGCTTTTTCAAGACTTGCTTATTGCATGGCAAGTTCAATCTACTTGTATAAATCCACACATTTACAGAGACCCAGAGGAATTCCAGTAGCAGTAGAAAAACAGAGCTGGTCTTCGGTTTCACTAACTGTATCTCAGTTACTCCTATTAAACTCCAGAGTGAGAAGAGGAACCAGCTTGGTGATTTAGCCTGGCCCTTTGAGCTTCCACAAATTAAGACTGGTTTCACCTGGAGCATAATATTATGGTAGTACTTAGCTCCCCTCTAGAGCTGGGGGACCATTGTTCTGTATGCACAGGACCTGCATATAAAAGACGGATCTGCCCTGAAGAGTTTCTAGTCTAAATAGACCTGACAAATAATAGGAGCAAAGAGCTGTTATTCACATTCACATTTTGTACCTGGAAAACTGAATCATAGAAGATGTTATGAAAAGCCCATAAAAGTCAGGCAAAGGCTTCCTGTGACTTCGATGGATCTATGATATTATATCAGCAAAGCACTTAGGGACATGCTTAAATGATTGTCTGACATTAAGGCCTGTGCCACACAAGGTTTGCAGAATAGGCTGAAAACAGTGCTGAATGAATTACCCACAAACCCTGTAATTTTGCCAAACAGTAAATCTATTCATGGAGGCCTATTTGGTCTTTCATCAGTTAGATGATCCCTTACGTAGGGAAACATGCACCTTGCGTTTCACTTAGAGACTGCACATCTGATTTGTAGCCTATGAGAATCAATTCAGTTCTTCAGTAGACTTCGTATGCTAACCCCAGGGAATTTTAATCATTGATACAAGAATTCCAAAATTGATCTATTGTTTAAGAAAGCATTTATTCCTTGCTACCACAGAAAACACTCCATCAACCTCAGAAATGTCTTACTTATTCTCTCTGAGTAATGCACAGTAAAATAGGTCATAATCTGGGGCATCTGAAAGATCAGTTGCAGTGAGTCACGCATGCTGCAGCCAAGGGCAAGTTTCTCCCCACCAGTTCACTTTTCAGAGTGCACTCTCTCCATTGCAGAGTCCAAATTCACTCCCCATCGATGTCAGCAGGAGCTGAGAGTGGGCAGGGAAGGCCATGGACTATCAACTGGGAAGTGAGAAAGAAACAGAGGTTAAAATGAGAGGGTAGCCAGTTGTTAAAGAGAGGCTAGCCTGTTCCAGCATACTAGAATAGCAAACTCACGCTCTGTTATGGCACCATTTATTAGCATCACTAATCATTATTAATTATGCAAGGAAACGGAACTCATGCAATGCATAATCACACACAGAAAGGTCCTTCTGACCCCAGATTGTCTGTCACCCAGTATTTTCATTTGGACAGCTAAGACTGGTCTGGAGTAGAAAAATCTGTTTGTAAGGCACCAGTTCAAAATTGTGGTTTTTTATCTAGTGATACCTTCACAGATGCTGTAAGAGGAATGAGAAAGGAAAGGAAAACAAGGTCACAATCCATTGTCATTCTCACAGGCAAAGGGCATATCAGATGCTCTGGCAGTCTTGATGACTGAAGAGGTGGAAGGAAAACAGAGATGACAAAAGCCAAACAAGGGCCATTGGTTCAGGTGGATTTAGAGCACACTGCTCTGTTGAAAATAATTTCATGAGGGGAAATGTCAGAGAAACAACTACATGGGGGGCAATGGAGGGGAGGAAAAGTGCCCTTGCAATTGAGCAATGGCAGTGTCGAGTTCTATCCGTGAATAAGAAGTAGTTCTTCCTCCCTGAGCTCCCCATAGTCAGTAGGAAGGAATACAGAAATGCCTTTGTATAGCTGGGATAGCTTCAGCATCTGATCACCACAACAGTTGAGAAGATTTATCGTTCACGTACCTCGCCTGCCCTTCAAAATTCCAAGACATGTAGGTGACAAATGAGTTTAATAGAAACTCTTTACTGAAGTTAACACATGCAAAGCAGGAATTTGCAAGTTTAGGACTACAACTTCGATGACAAGTGAGACCAAACATGAGTGATTCAAAGCTCTAGGTGCAGTCAGCAGTGCAATGTGTAAACAGAACCGGTTGTGTTACAGGTACAGTTTCAGCCAGGACTTTGAATTTTGTTGATGTTGTGATCAAGTGGAAGCCCTATAATCATTACAATGTTAAATGGTTTTGTCACAGTGTTCAAAGAAAATGTTGTCTTGTTGGATTCTCAGCAGCTCTTTAAGAAAAGTTCCATCTTACATGCTGCAGCGTGTCCAGAGAAGGTCCATGAGGATGATTAGAGGATTGGAGCACCTCTCCTCTGAGGACAGACTGAGGGGCTATTCAGTCTGGAGAAGAGGAGGCTCCAAGGAGACCTAGTTGTGGCCTTCCAGTATCTGAAGGGGACCTACAAGAAAGGTGGTAAGGAACTTTTTAGGATGTCAGGTAGCGATAGGACTAGGGGGAATGGAGCTAAACTAGAAATGTGTAGATTCAGATTGGATGTTAGGAAGAAGTTCTTCCCCATGAGGGTGGTGAGACACTGGAACAGGTTGCCCAGGGAGGTGGTGGAAGTCCCATCCCTGGAGGTTTTTAAGGCTAGGCTGGATGTGGCTCTGAGCAACCTGATCTAGTGTGAGTGGTCCTTGCCCATGGCAGGGGTGTTGGAACTAGATGACCTTTGAGGTCCCTTCCAACCCTAACAATTCTGTGACTCTATGATGCCTGAGAGTAAACACTGCAAATTTAATTTACTTAAAGTCACTTCTGACATTGGAGATAGGTCAGTGGGAATGCACATGCAAGCATTTTTCAGTTTTACAGCAGGTAAATAAAAGAATCTTGTAATGTTTTAGTTGAAATGAACATTGTTCCTGACATTCATTGGTTTACATAATGAGAATCTGTTTTGCCTCAGTTTATATTGTTTCTCCATGCTCTTAGGACTGTATTTGGTCACAACAACACCTGCAGCCAGAAGCTCTTCTAACTTGTTTTGGAAACTGATGTGTATGTTTGCCTGATTCTGCATGGTGGTTCAGTCTGCTCTGTCTTTGCAGTTACTTGCACCCACTACTAAAAAACTGTGTGATTTCCCTTTTCCAAGTGCTTTATTTTCTCATTTACAACACGAATCTTTAGTTGTCAAACTTCAGAAGAAATCCTTATCTCTAATTCTGGACTTGGATAAACATTAGTGAATTCCAAGCCCTTTTAATAAGCAGAAGATACCATAATGCTTAGTGACAATGATGAACCTCTTGCTTGTCAAACTCTGAAGAAAAGTTGGATAAATGTGCTCTGAAACAGTTTGATTTTCATGAGTCTAATGGGTAAAGAGCTACTGCTGAGTTTGAACAGAAAAGGCCTCAGTTTGTCTGTTGTGAGTGTATTTGGTAGTATCCAAAACTACTTGAGCATATCTGCATTGCAAATAGCCATTGATACTGATTTGTGTTAATCATATGGAAACTTTGGCTGCTAAAGAAAATCTAACAGAGATTTGGAAACTTGGAATCCTATCAGTTTAGAGATCATTTCTGCTCTCTACAGGGGAAAAGCCATCTGTAAGGATGGGAAAAAAAACCTGCTTTCTGTTGGCATTAAAATTAATAAGAACTGGAAAACAAGGATCAACATTGTTTGGATGTTTGAATGTTCAGAGTCTTATTTGAGTGTTGTACGTTTAATCCTGAGGGGTTTTGATAGCAAATACGCAGTGTGATGTGTCAAACGATCTGCCTTTGGGGCAAGCAGGTGCAGAGATTCAGCCCTCTAAGGAATAACAACACCCTGTGTGGTCTTTCTTGGGGAGCAGCACAGAGACCTTCTGCGGGAGGAAGGCTGAGTGAAGTAGCGTGTGGTAATCAACACTGCCATCTTGTGAGCAAAACCCACCCCTGCATAGTAACGCTACAGTTACGGTAAGAGATTGGCACTAATAAAGCATACATAAAGATCCTGTTTCATTTTAGGAGCATCCAGATCTTTCTGAACAGTCAGCCGCTCAAAATGCAGACATTTAGATTGTTTCCTTATGTGAATAGACTCTCATGCTAGCCATATCACTTGTAGGCAGGATAGTATGGTAGTTTGTTCTGTAAATCAATACTTGCTATCAAATCTGGTAGTGCATTGCAGTATTTTGCCTTCTTGTGTCCCCTGTGACCTTCGTTCTTTTGTTTCTTACTGTGATTCAAGAACTAAGAGAATGCAAATTCACCATGAAGTGCATTTTAGCAAACAATAGCCAGTCCTACTTTATGAAGAATGATTCATGATGTTATTTGTGTTACTTGTTATTGGTTCCATTCTTTAAGATGATGAAGGACCTCAGCTAGCTGAAAACATTTCACCTGTGGGTTTTGTTGAAGAAATGTATCTTGGTAACTCATGATGGAAGGCATCTGTGTTGACCCATCAGCATTGCTATGGCTTTTCATATATTATGCTTAATAACAAATAAACATCCATAGCCAGAAACAGAATTGTGCACTGCAGCTTGGTTATATCTGCCAAGAACAAGGACTGCCCTGCCTATTTGAATGCAAAACCAGTGGGTGATGGTGAGCAAACCCAACCTGTTTAAAGCCATACTGGTGAAATACCTTCACAAGCCAAGTGTTTGTCATTATCTCAAGACTGGGTGTGCTTCCCCATTGATTGTAGCAATTGTCTCTAATCTTTCCACCTAGTTGGAGAGACGGTCAATGCACTGGCAATTTTCCCTGGAAAATGCAGCTGGACATCTCAGAGTGAAAATGAGGCCAGATGTCTTCATAAAAGGTTATTGGAACATGTAGTCAAGAGAAAGAATCTTTGTAGATTTCTTCTTGTCAAGGCTGGCTATTGTCTGGAAGATATGGTTTGGTCAGACATAACTATTGTGCTCAAACAGAGGGAATGTGAGTAAATATTTACTGTGATGCATTGATGTTACTTGCTTTTACATCCATTTTGAAGAACTAATTGATACTCCTAAATTCAAATTTAGGGGAAAATCCTTAAGAATGAACAAAGATATTGTAAAGCTTAGCACAACAGACTGAGGCCTTTGATGACAAATCTATTTTTGCCTTTGTTACATCAGGAGCCTCTGTGTTTTGAGGGCCTATATTCTCACTGACATTGATTTGATGCTCTGAATCTGCAACAGGTCAGACTAGATGGTCATCTGGTGGATAAACCCTGGGAGGTCACAGCTTGTGCAGTACATGCAGCAGCAATCAGCTTCAAAGGCATAATGAGTAAATATTGCAATAACAAGTTTTTTTAATAGAATATCCAGATTCTGCCTCCTTACAAAGGCAATTCATTTAAAGAAAAGCAGGAATAAAACCCTCCAAAATATACATCCAAAAATACCCCACCCTAAAAATCATTTAAATAACCACCACCCCCTACCTTAAAAAAGACAAAGGAATGAATGAGTTCAGCTCAGTATATTGGAGCGGGGGGGCAAGGGGTGGTGGATATTGTGTAACCATCAACATGAATTTGAAGTTGTAACTTTTTTCAGCATTTAAAAACATAAAAACAACTGATTGAAGCAAAGAGTACCTGAGCCTTTAATAGTGGGTGCTGAAATTTTAACTGCTGTTAGTCGAAGGCTGCTCTGAGATGAAGTGCATTTTACATGGCATCTGAGCTGCTTCTGAGCATCAGCTCAAACTTGTCTGACCCTCTTCATTAGCTTTCTCCTGTGTTCTCTCCCTGGCTCTATTTTTATTAGCTTCCTTTTCCTTTTGCTGGCTTGATTTGGGGTTTGTGCAAAACTTTAAATAACGAAATGAAGTGGAATATTAACCAACACTGAACTGTGAGAAAGTTCAATAATACTTATGTGTTTGTCTGTCTGTTTGTTTGTTCATTCACTCACTGTGCCAGCCATTTCCCATTGTTTCCTCAAATGTACGATAAAATCACCATTTTCTTTAATGTGTTCTGCACTGGAGGTGTTTACTGATCTCAGATGAATTGTCTTCAGCTAATTAATCTTCTTTGATGAGGTTTAGTGATACAAATGGAAGTCTTCTCTGAGAATATAATAACAATCATGCATAATTAAAGAATTTGTCTATACCATTGTAATGATCACATTTCATAGCCTTTCTGAAAACCTACTCAATCATTCCAGATGTTCTTCACTTTTTTTTTTCTTTCTTGTGACCAGGATGTTGTTAAGGTGTTGTGTTCTGATGTAGGTAGAGCAAAGCATTTTCTTCATTAGTGCTTGATTAATTTATACAGAAACACAGACACATACAGTATACATCTCTCATGCAATACCCAAAGGGAAAGAGTAGCAAAGCAGACATTTTGGTGTGTTTGTTGTCAGGAGATGTCATGATTCATCTTTCATGAGCATCTGCAAATATGCATCTGCCAAATCTATTTGACTAAAAGCCTGTTCTCAGCCAAACATATTCTCACCCCAAGAGTACAACATTTTTGATTGACAAGTAGCAAAGGATTAATGATCACTTTAATGTCACTACAGATTCACACATTCCCGTTTTCTGCTCCACAATAGGAACAACTATATGATTCACTCAGTGGCACGTGGTAGGATTGACTTCTACGTCTCTCCACTTCTGTACATATTCTTTTGAAGGGACACAGGAGGAAGAAACGATGCTTCACACAACAGAGACTAGAACCCACCCTCAGTGGTTAGCTTTGCTTAAAAAAATACTTCATTGCTAACTGCTCTTTCCAGAGCATTGCATTCTAATCTTCATGAGGCACTACTAATGTAATGAAATTTATGAAAATTGGTGTCATTCTTGCTCTACTATGAAGACTGTGCCAGTCCAACACAAGAAACTGCAGTAATTACCAGGGTTCATCAGGCCACAGTGTTTGCCATGTCTTTCTCTGATTTCATTGGGCTCTGACTCTCACACCTAGAGAACAAAATTTCCATTACAGCTGTGCAATGAAATTGTAACCCATGTTTTAACAGGATGAAGATTGCACTGGAACATTAAAATGAAGTTTAATATTCTCTAATAGGAATATACTTTGCCATTCAGTGACTACATTTCAGTTTGAGAGCACTTGCAGAGCACTTGAAGTTGCCACTAAGCTTCCTGACAGTCCTCTGACATAATCTGTTGGCTTCCATTAGGAACAGGGGAGAAAAGAAGCGAGGCTTATTCTTATTTTTACGTCATGAAGTCTTCAACATCTTCTGAAACAAGCAAGCAACAAGCCCAAACCAAGTGCATTAAACTCAGTTTAAGAACAATGAAATAGTTAATGTCCCATGATTAGGAATACTCAGCTATTTTAACATCCAGCCCTGCCTTCTTACCTTAAAAATGAGCTCATTTTAATGCAGAAATGATATCACATCTTTAAGACTGGAGCTAAATGTGGTTTTGCTATGAGGGTTAATTTTGGGTGCTGTAAATGATAACGTACAAAAAGATCACCAATGACTTCCAAATATTTGTTTGTAGTATGAAAAAGTGAGAGGAAAAACCCCATAAAATCTGTATTCTCAGAGTATCTGTTGACTTTTTCTTCATCCTTTGTGGTAAATTCAAAACATTCTATTAATTTATGTTGTTCTCTCTTCCCTGCCAGGTCCAATTCTAACTTATAGTTTCATAGTTTCAGTTAGGGTTGGAAGGGACCACAAGGATCATCTAGTTCCAACCCCCCTTAATCTGTTGGGGTTCTGCAGCCAGATAAATGACTGTGATTAGCCTCATCTTAAGGTTTTGTTTCATTTGTATCTTCAAGTTCCCTTCTTAAGTTTAGCAAACTTATCAGCAAAATGAGAGGAAAAATTGTTGAATACAGCTTTTAAGAAGGCTTTTGTTACTTTGCTTGCACATATGACGCATGTTAAAGAGCTTTTCAGCACAAGTAAGCTCTTTCTCATCTGCATGAGAAGTAGTAATATGGTCAGTTTCCAGTCCCTTCAACTCATACAAGGCAAACTGACAGTAGTGGGGGGAAAAATCTCCCTACCAAAACAAAACAAAGAAGCCAATAAGGCTCAATAGTAGCCAGCAAGAAAAAAATTGCAATCTTATCCATTGCACCATGGGCTAATAGACGGTAGAAGTCTAGCAAGGATGAAATGTTTGCTGTTTTCACATGTGTTAACAAATCTGGGAAATCTCCAAAAGGGGTGAATATTAAATCAAAATTTTCTGTAGCTGATGTCAGTTATCATCTGTAAGGGAAAAAGAAAACGAACCCAGAATGATAACTTTTCCTCACCTGGTGAGAAAAGCAAAGCCTGCCTGCTTGTGAAACATGTGAGCAGGCATTTTCCAAATGAAGTTTTCTTTCTGGTCATTGAATCCCACCAGGGCAGTAAGATCATAATTAGCTGCTAGTATAATTTGGAAGGAAGTTGTCCCCAGGAGGTAAAAGGGAGAAAAAACATGGAATAACTGATGGAAGAAAAATGATCTGGGAAGTACAGTGTCCCTTCTGCAATAAAAGCAGTTGTTTGGGGTGCATATCATTTGTTGCAGTCCACAAAAGCCCTTAGAAACTTGTCTTTTTTGGTTTGTTTGTGGGTGGGGGGGGTTTGTTGTTTGTGTGTTTTGTTGTTGGTGGTGTTATTGTTGTTAGTTTGTTCGTTTATATAAATGAAAAACCTTCCCAAACAACAACTGAATTCTGTGTGGTTCATTTCTTTTCTAATGTGGGGTGAAGTTCTGAATGTATTTTCTGCTCTGGAAAATGCAAATACCCACTTTGGCTTAGTCTCTCCCTGCCCTGCAGTCCACCCTTCTGGGTTACATAGTAGAGAGATGGTCTCCTGCATGTAAAGGATAAGTGAGTTAATAAAAAAATAAAGTACATAGGAGGCCAGAGTAAATGGAGCATATAATTTTTTCATGAACTGGTCTCTTAAGTTTCATTTTGCAAGGCCTCATGATTTTCTACATATTTATGAAAATATGAAATAGTGGACTTGATGCTTAATGCAAAACCTACTTAGCAGTTTTCAGGAAGGCTGTGTCTCGTGTTCTCTGTCAGAAAACCCAGTATCTTCCAATGGCACTACCACAAAAGAGAGAAAGATAAAGATACTGCGCTTTCATGAGATTCTATGACACTGCAAACCTTCCTTTGGAACCATTTGTCTTACCGAACAAGTCTACACACCAGCTTGTTCTGTTTGGCAACGTGCAAGGAAAACGCTGTCAAACTGATTTGTAAGGAAGAAGAATTCCCTCCAAGAATAAGGGAGGTCATTCTGCCCCTGTACACTGCACTGGTTAGGCTACACCTTGAGTCCTGTGTCCAGTTTTGGGCCCCTCAGTTTAGGAAAGATATTGACTTGCTGGAGCGTGTCCAGAGAAGGGTAACGAAGTTGGGGAGGGGTTTGGAGCACAAGCCCTATGAGGATAGGCTGAGGGAGCTGGGGTTGCTTAGCCTGGAGAAGAGGAGGCTCAGGGGAGACCTTATTGCTTTCTACAACTACCTGAAGGGAGGTTGTAGACAGATGGGGGCTGGTCTCTTCTCCCAGGCAACCAGCACCAGAACAAGAGGGCACAGTCTCAAGCTGCGCCAGGGGAGGTTTGGGCTGGATGTTAGGAAGAAATTCTACACAGAGAGTGTGCTTGCCCATTGGAATCAGCTGCCCAGGGAGGTGGTGGAGTCACCATCATTGGAGATGTTTAGGAGGAGACTTGATGGGGTGCTTGGTTGCATGGTTGATTAGGTGGTGTTGGATGATGGGTTGGATGTGATGATCTCGAAGGTCTCTTCCAACCTGGTCTGGTCTATTCTATTATTCCATTCCATTCCATTCCATTCCATTCCATTCCATTCCATTCCATTCTAAAAGTTATTCAAGATTAATATCTATCCATGTATTTATATGCTGTAAAGCATCTATATGCTGTAAAGTACAACTATTAAGAAAGTTGGGTGAGAAGTATCTTTTGAAATGCTTTGGAGACAGAGGTGTGCTTTTTTTTCCTAGCATCTAAGTAATGTTTTCAATTTTGACAGCTCTGAAGCAGTTTATAAAGATAATTAGGCATAAATGTCCCCATTTCACAGCTGTGCAAACAGAGGAGAAGCAGTTCTGTAACCTACTTACCAAAATCTTATAGAGGTAAGCAAATCTTGAGCCACCAGATTGCGGGCACCGGTTCATTAACACTGCCTTTGTATGCCTACTGTTTTTTAGCTAAATTAATTAATATCAATAAATCAAAGGAATAAAAAGAAGTCCTAGATCTCAAGCTCTTAATATTACCTGTTTCACTTCTTTGTAAGGTCTACATTGGTAAGACACAAGCTTGAGAGTAATTCAATGTATTCAATTCACTGCCTTATTATGGGCTTTGAATACCACTAAAATTTCCAGCGTCTAGTATGGTGTAAATTGAGAGGTACTTGGAGGATCACTGCGACAGCATAATGCTCAGGCATGGGCAACAAGCTATCCAGGTAATATCCTAACCACCAGTTGCAAGGCCCTCTGAAAAGGCGCTTGTAAACCCTACTGCTGCTTGAAAACTGCTCCACAGTTTGCAAAGTACACAGCATATAGTCTCCTGCATTAGCAACATCTCCATGACAACTGCTTTATAATTCATGCCACAGAATATATAACTTTGCTGTTGAAAAAAAAGAAAAAGAGCCCCTGCAACATACTAACAAGGCCACAGTCCTGAAAATTAAATTAATCTCAAAGATTATTTTTTTTTAGCAATCAATTAACCATTAAACAAAGCTTAAGGGACATTTGAACAGTAAGAATGGCAATATTTATGGCTTTGATGTGATCGTGAAACCTCATTCTCTGCTTCTCCACCATTCTCACCATTTCAAATCTCTGTAATTGATACTGATGCAACATTTCAGTCAATAGCTCTAAAAGGGACTGAGGAGCACAAAATGGCTCTTTGGCCTTCAATGAGTGAAATTGCATAGAGCTTCGTATTATTTTTGCTAATCAACCTTGCTTCAGCTGAAAGAGTTGAAGTGTTTGAGGGATATCACCAGGTTTAGGGCTTGGTAAACAACAGAATGATAACGAAAGGTAATGGAAAAAAGTACTTTCCAAGGTGGTGCAGGGAATAACAGCTATTAAAATGGCATTCCCGGTTACTGTTTCAAAGCCACGTTAACCAAGCAAATAAACCTCCTGCTGTAAAACCAGCAGACGTTCTGGCAGGTATGTAATTCAGTGCAACTTCAATTCTGTGCATTTACCAGATGGTAAAGAGGACAGATGTATAGATAAATAAGGAGAGAGAAATGGATTGCAACTATTTACTGGCCAGCTCCTATTTTTTAAGAGTGGGGAAAGAGGGGTAACAGGGCAAAGAATATCATACTTAATGGATTGTGAGCATCCTATTTATTGTTCTGGCTTAGTAGATGTTTGCTTGGTTTAACCCAGTACTTTTACTTTAAACATTAAGGCTAGGAAATACTGAGACACAGGTCTTGGCTCCTTCCACAGTGAAAAAGAGGATATTGTAATATTGCCTAGGCATTTTTATGCAGACTTTTGTCTTTGAAACTTTCATCTTTATGGTACCGTAATAATTGCTTTCAGAGCTGGGGTACAGAAACTACATAAGATGTGAAATAGGAAGGAATTACCAACTGACAAGCTAAAGGCTTCTGTGGGGTTACAAGCCTTAAATTCTGCTAAACAAACAAGAAGGCAAAGAACCACATTACAAGAAGAGAAGCAATAATTCAACATGCAGGGACCTCACCATGAGAGTTGTTACCTACTTAAGCATACAGCCTTTAAGTTAGTAGCTACCAAGAAGACAAGCCTAATTCTTCAGTGAGACCTACTTAAGTAACAATGACATCAGTGACCAAACAGCAGCAGCTGTGCAGAACCAATCCCAAAGCAGGGTGCAGTTATATCAGAAGCACATGATGGTTTTGGCTTTTTTCCAGGTGTCTTTCATTCTTGCATTTCCTCCAGTGGATGAGAGAAGAATGTAAGTGAAATAAAATATGCAGTGACAGTTCAAGCTGGGACGGAGATTTCTGGGGCCCTCAACACAAGAAGGGCATGGAACTGTTAGAAGTGAGGTCCAGAGGAAGGGCACAATGATCAAAGGACTGGACTACATCCTGGAGAAGAGAAGCCTCTGGGGAGATCTTGTTGCAGCGTTCCAGTGTTTGAAGACATCCTACAGGACAGCAGGAGAGGAATTTTTAGAAAGGTATGTAGTAAAAGGATATGGAGTAATGGCTTCAAATTGTAAGAAGATAGATTTAGATTAGACATCAGGAAGAAATTCTTCCCTATGAGGCTAGTGAGGCACTGGAACAGCTGCCTGGAAAAGTTGTGGAGGCTCCAACCTTGCAGGTGTTCAAGGCCAGGCTGGACAGGGCCTTGAGCAACTTGTTTTGGTAGGAAGTTTCTATGATCATGACAGAGGAGTTGGAACTGGATCATCATATAATTTAATCTTTCAATTACTTACCTAGTTCTAGGAAGAGACTGGATGGGGTGCTTGGTGCCATGGTTTAGTTGATTAGATAGTGTTGGATGATATGTTGGGCTCGATGATCTCAAAGCTCTTTTCCAACCTGGTTTATTCTATTCTGTTCTGTTCTATTCTGTTCTATTCTGTTCTATTCTATTCTGTTCTATCTGCTCCTTTCCTCATGTCTGCAGTCTCTATAGTTGTGGTCTTCTGTGGTCTTCCCTTTTGCATTCAACAACTGCTCCATGAATTCTTCTTTCCACCTCTCTCTTTGAAGAGCTCCTCCCATGCAGAACAATCTTTTTATGTCCTCATCTTCAACTCTTGTTTTCCTCTTTGACTTTAGACCATGTGCTGTCTCAGCATCCTGGTATTTGTGTTGTGTACAATGCTAAGAATGCTGCTGTTTAATAAATACCAGGACAGGAAATGCACAGGCAAAAGTTGAGAGGCTGCTGTCTCTGCAACAGACACTCACTGCACTAACTGTAAAATCTAATAACTGAACAGTCAGGTTTTGTGTGTGCTAAAGAAACTGAGCAAGGGCACACATGCAGATGTTTACTTTCCATTATCCTGCTAACCCTGAGTATATATACATCCTTGAGGTGCAATGTAAACTCCTTTCAAGATGCTATTTGAGAGAAATTTAATCCATATAGAGCACTAACAAACTGAAGCACAAAGGATTTATTCATTTAAGAGAATTATTCATTTAATTTTCACCATTTAGTATTTATATTCATTTACCATTCATTTATTCCCTTCATTTCTATTCATTTATTCATTTTATCAAATATTCATTTTAATGGCTTTCATTATCACTACAGTAACTGTAGGGATAGATTTGCAATAATTTTATCCCTTAAACAGGTTTATTCTTGGAAAATCTACAGAGCAGGGAAAGGCCACTTGTTCTTTCAGGTTCATTCCCTTCTTCTCAGAACTGTTTCTCTCTTTACTCCTTTTGTTTCTTTACAACCTCCCCTAGGTTTCTCTTGAATCCCTTTATATGTTTGTGACGACAGCTGAGTTTAATGATATCAGACCAAATTCCAGTATCTGAAGGGGGCCTACAAGAAGGCTGGGGAGGGACTTCTCAGGATCTCAGGTAGTGATAGGACTAGGGGGAATGGAATGAAGCTGGAGGTGGGGAGATTCAGGCTGGATGTGAGGAGGAAGTTCTTCCCCATGAGAGTGGTGAAGCCCTGGAATGGGTTGTCCAGGGAGGTGGTTGAGGGCCCATCCCTGGAGGTGTTTAAGAGCAGGCTGGCTGAGGCTCTGGCCAGCCTGATCTAGTGTGGGGTGTCCCTGCCCATGGCAGTGGGGTTAGAACTAGGTGATCCCTGTGGTCCCTTCCAACCCTGACTGATACTATGATACTATGAAATGCTTCACTGATGTGAATTACTGAAATCAGAACAAGTTATTCAGTGCTTTGGACACTGATGTACTCTGCTTGTTTCTCCATATATATTTCTTTCTTTTCCATACAGGATAACTTTTCCTCTACAATTCACCTCTTCTTCCCTTTTAACGCCAGATCCATTTCCCACACATTAGTCCCCTCCAACCCAGGGATCAAAGACCTTTTTTTGCAACCAGTATTTTGAACTACAACATAAGAAGGTCTGGAAATATTAAGTTCAGTGTATTAATTTCCATTGGAACACTGAAACATTCAGATCTTTTGTATTAAAAAAAACAACCCAAAACAAACCAAAACAAAAAACCAACCAAACAAAAAGCCAAACAAAAAATCTCAAGAAAACCCAACCAAATAACTAAAAACAACCAAACAAAACCCCAAACCAACAAAGAAAATAAAACCAAATCTAAAAGCCAGCCCACTTTCTGAAAAAAACTTAAGCTTGCTGTTTATTGCTTGATTTCCAACTCCTGTTCCTCTTGCAAACAGTGCAGGGACCTCATTAAATTCTGGGGCAATGTTATCCTCCTCCTTTATTAAGTTCCTTTCAGATTACCTGCTGTGCTCTAATGTCTTCTCTCGTTGGCTTCACTCTACTTTATACAACCCATTTCTGTTTCTGGATGTATGAGATCTGTTAACTGGAGTGGGCATCAGGTTGTGCTTTTTATGAGGAGAATGAAGACTGGGCCATCTGATCCCTCTTGTATATGGTTGGGGCTTTCGAATTGGCATTATAGTTCTTTACTTATAGCTGTGCAGGCTTGATAAGTGCTTTAGTTCAGCAATGGAATTTTATCCTGGAAAGCAAGGTATTCAGATGATCACATGCTTGTTCTTCATGAAGGATTAAGTAGTTTGTAGTTTTTGCCCTTTCATTTTCAGTGAACCCCCAATTTCCTGTGAAGTTTCTCTGTGACTATTTTAATGCTTTTTCCATTACAACTTCCAAATGGTAGCAGTTTATAGTCTCTCAAATCTTAAACTTTCCTCCCTTAATCAACCTGGGTATTTGAAATACAAACTCAGTAATCTTTAGGTAACTCTAAATCCAGCAATTTCCATCCTATAGTTTTTCATAGCATATCTGCACTCTGAGTTCTGTTAGAAACTTTGATGCTGTTTCAAGAACAGAAACCCAGCTGAAATAGTTTATCTCCACAGCATAATTGGTTTCATAGCACTTACAAATTTGTTATTTTGTATTTATAAGATCAGAATAGAACAACTCTTTACCCTTGTAGAAAGCATCATGAGCTGGGTACTCCCTACTGTTGTATATTCAATAAACCAAACTACTTCAGAGATTTGCATTCTGAAGGTAATCTTTGTTGCCAGAAGACCTAGAAGTAATTTCCTTTACAAAGAGATCATAAGTTTGTAAAATATGTTGTCACCCTGCAGAAAAACATCATCGTACTCTAACCTGAGGCTGCAACTCTGCTTTTGAGAACTACTGCTCTGGAGGCTCTTTATCAGCTCCAGAAATGTCATATCTCTCATTGCTTTTAGCTGCATAATAAAAGGTCATTTGAAGTAGGTAATGTCTCCTTAAAGGTCTATAATCTAAAGCCTGTGGTTGTCAATGGAATGTCCATTGATTTCAGGGACTATGCATCCAAGCATTTTTTTCCCCTAATATGTGATGTTTGCTTAGTAAAGCCAGCAATAGTAAGATATGAGGAAACAGGAATGCCTGTGTAAGCCAGACAGAAACATTATGGTGCCATTCATTCTGTGATGTAAAGCTCTGAAATTCTAAATCCTTTGTAGTCACAAGCCTCTTTAATTAACCTCTGTCTGAGAAGGAAATCCTCTTTCTTACTCCCCTGATCACTTCTCCCCAGCCTCTGAGCATCCCTGCAGCCCTGTGGAGGAAAGCCCAGGGCTCCGAGGCAGGGGGGCGCAGGGGCGCTGCAGTACCATGGGAAGAAATTCTACACATAGAGAGTGATTGCCCATTGGAATGGGCTGCCCGGGGAGGTGGTGGAGTCACCATCATTGGAGGTGTTTAGGAGGAGACTTGATGGGGTGCTTGGTTGCATGGTTTAGTTGATTAGGTGGTGTTGGATGATAGGTCGGAGGCAATGATCTCGAAGGGTTATAGCCTGCAGGAATCTTAGGTCCCTGTTGCTGAGGCTGACTTCTCAGAGGGTCAACCTTGAAGGTTGGACCCAGACACAGTGTAAAAAAATTGTTAATTTAAAGGTCTGGGGATTTTTTTAATATATATATTCATATAGATAACTAATTTTCTTAAAAATATTGGATCTTCCAGGAAACAAATCTTTGTTATTCATCTCAGCCTGGCAAGGCAAAAGAAAAAAAAAAACACCAAATTATCAAAGAAAGTCTCAGATTGAGTAAGTTCAAAAATACTTTGTACTTTCTTCCATCTTATCTTTTCATGGAGTGTTTGGATGAGTTTTGTATTTGAGGGAATTCCACTCCCCAGCAGAGACTTAAGTTAGTGTGAAGAGATCTGATGTATGCTTTAACCTTCTGGTCTATGTATAGTTTTTCATTAAATCTGAACAATAACCTGATGGCCTTTAGGCACAATACTTTCTGAAAAACTTAAGTGTGCTGTTTATTGCTTGCTTTCCAACTCCTGTTCCTCTTGCAAACACTACAGGGACCTCATTAAATTCTGGGGCTATATTATCTTCCTCCTTTATTAAGTTCCTTGAAATTTCCTGTCATGGCCTAATGTCTTCCCTTGTCAGCTTCACTCCACTTTACACACCTGAAAGAGACTTTATTGTTTTTATTTCCTTGCTCTGAAAAACTCATTCACAGCCAGTTTCCACTTTTCAGGATGTTTTTAGTTCACCTCTCCATTGTGTCAGCCCTCGTAGTCCCTTGACAATATTCTGTGCCATTTTTAATCGTGGCATGAATTTCTTTTAAATCATTATTTTAATTTCCTGATTTAAATCTAAATAGGGCAAGAACTGCAGCAGAATCATAGAGGGTCTGGTAATATTTTTCTCTTGTCCTAAATAAATAAATAAATAAATAAAACTGGGGAACTTGCAATAACCTGAGAAAATAGTCTCAAAATCTAGCTAGAGAAATTTTAGCTTTATTTTTAGGAAGCTATTAGACCAGCAAGTAAAGTAGTGGTTCTGAAAGGTAGCCCAATCCACTGGTGCATCCTGAAAGTTGGAGCCACAGCCACTCTGTGCCTCTTAAATCTGGCGGCACAGGCTTTGTACTGATTCCCCCAGCTCTTGCTTCTACTCTATTCTCTTTTGACCTTCCCAGGAAGGTCAAACACTAGTATTACAAGAAAGATGAAAGATACTTTTGTGAGGGACTTCTGCCTATTATATCCAGTCTTATCTCATGTCTTATCCTGGCTACAGAGACAAATTCCATCTTTAATATTTTTCCCCCACCAGTTTCATGTGAGCTTGTTTTGCACACTTCACCTGAGCTAGCAATTCCTTCCTTACATTAGAGCTAATCTGTTATTATTAGAGAGAGACTTTTTGGGTCCTGTATCTGTGTCACTCTCTGGAATGAATGAGCATATAAACACATTTCAGGAACATTCAAGATACTGGGGGAAAAAATATTAAACTGTTAAGGAAAAATGGGAACTTACAGGGAAAAAATATCCCAAGCAAACAACATGATAAAGGAAAATAATCACTATCTCAAGCAGAGCCAGCTCAAGTCAGCATTTTAGAGGAAATGTACATATGCACTCACAGGTACTTGTGATGCTCAGTGCAGCCTGTTAAACAAAGCCCAGGTATGCAAGACTAACACCAAATCAAGCACCTCTCCTATGAGGACAGACTGAAGGAGTTGGGGCTGGTCAGTCTGGAGAAGAGAAGGCTCAGAGGTGACCTAATTGTGGCCTTCCAGTATCTGAAGGGGGCCTACAGGAAGGCAGAGAAAACCATGCAGAGAAAACCATCTTATGAGAAGGCTGACAGACAGGTGTTATCATCCTAGATATAAACCATCCACTTTTACAAATGAAAGAGTGGTGACTGCTGTACACTACATAGGTGGCCAATGTATGGTTTGGGCAAGACATTTATTCTTGGAAGCGCTCTACAGAGGGTAGCAGTGTGATTATGTTTTCATAGTTTGATAAAGAGATAATAGGATGAAATATCTTTTTCCAGGGTGTTATTAGATCAATGAACAGGTAGTCCCAGGTGTCCTGTCTTGTACTATGCCACAGCATCTGCAGTGGTTCTTGCAGTAATGATGGTACCAACACCACATTTCTCACTTCTGTATGTAAGCTTTTCATGTTAAAATTAGACCTAGGTAAAATGCTTCCAAATCTTATGTTTTGCAGCATGCCCACAAAGAGATAGATATAGAATCCTCTTTTTAAAATGATGCTTGTTTCTCTCAGCTGCCTTTTTTGAGAGCTTGGTACTCATTTTTGCTGCTTATGCTGCTTGCTGGCCGCAAAACTTACCCCATCCAGGCTGTGTGCACACGAGGTGAGGCGAAAGTTCTTCACAAAAAGAGTAATTGGCCAGTGGAATGTGTTGCCCAGGGAGGTGGTGGAGTTATCATCCCTGAAGGTGTCCAAAAAATAATTGGATGTGACACTTGAAGCCATGGTTTGGTTGTCATGAGGTGTTAGGTATTGGGTAATAGGTTGGACTTGATGATCTCTGAGGTCTTTTCCAACCTGGTTGATTCTATGATTCATGACACAAAAGAGCTGTGCAGGTAAGAAATCTGCAAAACACAGCAATACTTTTCTACACTGTGTACTTAGAGAGCTAAAAGTTTCCATGTGATGGGGAGTAGCACTGCTCATCTATTGACACATATACATGCAACACTGTGTACCTGTGACTTGGTGTGCACTCACAGGAATCAGAGTGCAAATTTGCTTTCTTCTGTGTTAGCTGCCTATTTGTTCACAGGGAGTAAGCACAAAGAATGAGCACTGGAGATGGCTTCAGGCAAGGGCAGATCTAAAGTAAAAGGCTAAGTCTGAGGCCATCTGGTGTATTAGCTTGCCTGGAAAATACAGGGACTTTGAGTGCAGGGCCATATCAGTGACACCTGCTAGAAATTGCTGCTGCTAAGGATTTCATTGAATTTACTACTGTCTCGGGATGTATTCCTGCAGTAATTGGTCAAAGGGAATGTTCCTTCTTGGAAACAAAATAAAATATTTAAGTCTTTGTTATGGGTGCAGAGGATGGAAATCAGGGAGTTGTGTGTACAAAATAAGACCTGATGCATTACAGTTAATGGAATCTAAATAGTGCACCCTGGCAGCTGTCTGTGTAACTACTGGAGGTTTTCATCTGAGTAGTTATTCTTTAAAAATGAGTTCAGGAGAGACACTTCCTTGGGTTTCCATTTGTGTTAGAAGATGTCACATTTTGGACAGGAATAATTTTATTTCCAGCCAGCAGTCGAAATGGCAGTTTACAAAAAGCCCTATATTAGGATTTACTTATAAGAAAAAAAAAACAATAATAAAGAAATGTAGCTAGTATCTAAACAATTTGTTATTATTATTTTTCCTATCATCAGCTGAAATGTGCTCTTGCAAGAGATAATGCTTTCAGTTATTTACGTCTCAAAGGGTTTCCAACAGGGAAGCAAATGGAGTTAGACTAAAAGAATATATCAAAAAGTGCAAACAGTAAAGGAGAAAAAGCTATTTGTAACCCCCCTAAACTTTGCAATGGGATGAACATTTGACAAACCAGAACTGCCTGGTATTCCAGATGTAGGCACGATGCAGCCTACTGTTAGTGAAGTGGCTGTGGCTATAGAAAGATTCATTACTAAAACAAAGCACTTTGTAACTGAATTTCTTGTGTAAATCTTACAGTACAACGTGGGTGGTTGGACTCTGGGTGTATTTTGAAATTGAACTAATATTCATTCTCTTTGGGAACAGTAGACAGATGCTGAGGTGGTGCAATGACTTTGCTGGATAGGGGGTGTGCAGCCGACGGTGAGACAGAATCACAGACAACTAAGCTTAATTAATTAAATACTCAATGCTGTAGGTGATTTATTCATAAGCCTTCCAATAACATCAGTGAGCAGTTCTAGAATTTTTTTCCCAAAGTTCTCTGCATGGACAGCTTGATAGGATCTGATTTGTATTTTTTTTTCCCCTTTAGTTTCTCCATGTTGTTTAAAGAACAGTCTGTATAAAACCAAGGAGCCACATAGATGGATTGCTGCTCTTCCCTCTTTCATTCTGCACAACTGAGTTCTGAAGAATATCCAGTTATATAGCTCAGATCATCCTGGGGTTACCTGCTGTAACCTGAGGCATCCACAGGACTTACTTCAGATCCAACATTAGTAGGTGTCAAAGTCTCCAGGCTTTGATGCTCTGTTTTTTTCCCAGGGTTACCTCTCAGAGTGGGAATTCCAGTCTGGTGCCTTTAAACCTAAGGGTTAAAGCCTTGGCCACTGCTACAGCTTTCAAGATGCAACTTTCTAGACACAGCTGACACTGTTCCATGCAGCATCTCCCATTGCTACCTTTGACCCAGGAATCTGGAAAAATACCTGCTGAGTGCTCTAGAAGCCCCAAAAGATGTTGTAAAAAATTGGCATCTGGGGGGGACTGTGATGAATCTGTGTTCCCATGAGAATCTGGGAAGTCCCCTGGGCTGAACGTTTAAGGGCGAAACACTGTGAGATGAGATAGGAACCACCTGTGCTAGCTTAATGAGTAACTATAGTAGATGAGATAGGAGTCAGCTGTGCTAGCTTAATGAGTATCACTAGCCAGTAAGAGTCTTAAGAAAAGCTTGTTAACCAATCCCATGCAGCCACATCATCAGCCAATCACATGCAGCCACACTGAGAGTGGAGGTATAAATGCGTTGCTCGAGGTGGGGGGGGGGGTGTGTGTCTCTTAGTCTTGGTCTCCTGATCTGGGCTCTCCCTCTATGCTCTGCTTGCCTTTTATCACCATTGTTGCGGTCGCACCCTGAACCATACAGCGCCAGGCATCCTTTTCAGCTGTGGGTCTCGGGAAGGTTTTTCATGTGAGAAACATAATGCTTGAAGAATGCTTGAAAGCACTTAGAATTGCTTAATTGTTTAAAAAAAAAAACTGTCTGGAGAGAGTGCATTCTGCAAGCTTGTTACTAAGATTAAACTAAACTTTTATTTGCACATACGATTATCTCACTGTTTGTGAGGAGTCTCAGCATGTTTGTTAGTTCTGCTGTGTTTTGCTTCAGGATTTTCCTATATAAATGACTTGGCACACGTGCACCATAACATAGGACTTGTAATCTGGATTTATTTATAAGCTTTTAGAAGTTGTAAACCGTCCTTTGAACGCTCCATGCGTGTGTGAATGTCTGTGCCTTTGACTTTACCCTGCTGCGAGGCTAAAGGTCCTAGGCGCTCTGTCCTCGTGTCCCTGATGTGAAGTTTGGCACGGTGGTGTGGATAACCTGAATCTGTCACTTCTATTGTAGCAAATGTGTGAGCACATGTTTAGCTCATCCCCTGGCATGGCACGGTGTGGAAGTAGTAGGCTTTCCACCAGCCTGTCAGGAATTCAATTGACAATATGTGTGAATCTCAGGAAGAAAGAGAGAAATGTTGGGCAAAACATTTTGGGTTTAGTGAATGGCATTTCCTGACAAAACTCTGCTGTGTTGAAAATGTTTTCCAATCTGCTTCTGCTTCTCATGAAACTAAACTCTTTTCTTTTTTTTTTCCCAACCAACTGCTGCATAATGAGTTGATGTAAATTGTAATTTATATCAGAGCAGACTGGGGCACCACGGTATCTTTGTTTCTAAGAAATGAGGAGTTGTGGCCAGAGCAGGAAAGTGCTCTCATCACAGGCTGTAAGGCTGCTTCTATCACTGCTATGCTGTCAGTGCTGATCCACAGATTTGCTGGACTCCCAGACCTGGCTATGAAAGAAAGCAAAATCTAACACATTCCCTGGTAGCACATTTCTTATCTTCAGTTTTGTTAAGATGCGATTGTCCTGTGCTACTGAGTTCTTTTATGTGCTAGCTGTCAATACAGATTCTGATTATTAGAATAGTAGTTCACTTTCCTTTTATGCCAATGTAAATAAGGAAAAACTTGCTTGAAATCCAAGGAATTGCACTTCTTGTTGTAGCAATGCAAGTAAAAAAGGAGACTCAAGCATCATATCTGTTTTGTTTTGGCTTATCTTTCACCCAAGTTCTGGGTGCCAAATACCATAAAAAGAAAATCCATGCTCCAGCATTTCCAACATACAAGACAGAAACAAAGTATAGATTTCTTTCTTGGTGTTTTTGTAGCTCAGTGTATATATGAAATTAGTACAGGGCTCCAGAAAGACGTGAGAGAACTCTACCCAGGGAGCACGTAAACACTGCCAAGCAATTGCTGTTGTGCTGTGCCATTTGCTGTGCTCTATTTTCACAGACAAACAATTTCTGCCACCAAAAAAACTGCATGGAAGTTCAGAAATTTCAAGAGCCCCTGTGGTGCTGTGAGTTGGGTTTTTTTCTTCTTCTGTTGTTTAGCAGGGCTTTTAGCTTTCTCCTGACTGGTGTAGGCATAAATCCCCTTTTTTTCCTAAAGGAGGGCTCAATTCTGTGAGAGGAGTTTCACTGAATTTCAACAGGATCAAATTGAAGAAGCTGTTACCTGCTCCTGTTTTCAGTTTCCTGAAGGCATTGCCCCTCCAAGGGAACTAAGGAGAATCTCCATCCTTTGCTGAATGGGGGGTGGAAACATATTGACAAATGATGAGGAGAAGGCTGAGGTATGTAATACCTTTTTTGCCTCCCTCCTTACTATTAAGATTCATTGTTCTCCAAGTCTCTAGCTCCCTGAGCTCGAGTAGGGCGAGAAGGAGAAGAATGAAACCTGTATAATCTAAGGGCAAATGGTCAGTGACCTGCTACTTGACACACATATCTATGGAGCCAGTTGGCTTCCATCCAGGGTTACTGAGATGTCATCATTTAGTACTTCAATGTATTCCTAAATTTCCAGTGAAAATTTCTTCAGATCACCCTCAAGCAAAACAAATTGCTAAGAAATGTTTCCTTCTGCATGCTGTACCAGTAGCTGCTATGATTTAGGGAGGCCTCTGTTTGAAATAAATTCTTCTCTGTATAAATGGGCATTCACTTCTCCCCACCAAATACCTGCATCTCTCCCCCTTTAGGCAGAGAATAAGAGTTTCCATGCTGGTAGCAGAGAAAACCACCTTCCTCAAAGCTTCTATTACAGGACAAATAGCTCAGTGTTTCCTCTGAAATCCTAGATGTCCTTTTCTGTCAAATACCTCTCTAGATCTGAGTCATACAGATCAATATCCCTATGCCCCACAGCCACTCTTCTATGTACTTTGGAAATATTTTAAATACTTTTAATTATTCTCCCCACCCCCCCCAATTAAAAGCCAGCTCAAAGTATATAACCTGTTCCCATCCCCAGCTTCCCAAGCCTGCCAGATGAATGTGGTGATTCACTGCCATGGTTTAGTTGATTAGATGGTGTTGGATGATGGGTTGGACGTGATGGTCTTCAAGGTCTCTTCCAACATGGTTTAGTCTATTCCAATATGATTGTGGTATTTCACTCTTCAGCAGTTTTGTTGAGCCAGGAATGGAAGAGGTATTAGGAGATTAGCAGTCCTTCAGGAAGGTTGTTGGTTGTCTTTCCTAGTGCTTAGACAGTGCTGTCCTTCATGCATGACTACGCAGGACGTTTCCCTGCCTGCACCTTGCTACCCGGCTTGTAAGCTCAGCTGGTGATAAGCTCTGCATTAAGTTCCTGTGAGGTAAACTCCCTTGTGTGCCAGGTGGTTCTTTTGTTTCCTTAGTCTCTGCTCAAAGCTAGATCTGAAATTACTGCAAAAATTATCCCTCCCACAGTTTATACAAGCATAGAAAAGTTCATTAAACTCGTGCTTGCTCTTATGTACAGTGGTAACCAATTACTCCAGTGGCATGGAGGGAGTGATTCTTGAGAACCACATTGCAGGGATCTGTGGATAGAGAATTAGAGGGATGGGGAATTTTTTTTTCCACAATATTTTATAACTATTTTCAGCAGCAAAGCAATACTTTTGCATGAATGTGCATTGCACTGCAAAATTTCTATAAATAGACTGACCTAGCTGGGTTTAATTTCTTTGTCATTGATTTTTATTTTCAAGCACAGGAATGGGTTCAGAGCATGGAGTAGTAGGAACTTCAAAATATTTTTTTGAGGTATATCCCAAAGGGATTTCAATGTCTTGTTTGAGCCCAGAATGTTTTTATTTAATTGGTCACTAGGACTGACAGTCGGTTAATGAAAGCAGAGCTGCAGACATAGTTCAATTAGTATCAATACTTATCATAGTATCAGTCAGGGTTGGAAGGGACCACAAGGAACATCTAGTTCCAACCCCCCTGCCATGGGCAGGGACACCCCGCACTAGATCAGGCTGGCCAGAGCCTCATCCAGCCTGGGCTTAAACACCTCCAGGGACGGAGCCTCAACCACCTCCCTGGACAACCCATTCCAGGGCTTCACCACTCTCATGGTGAAGAACTTCCTCCTCACGTCCAGCCTGAATCCCCCCACCTCCAGCTTCATTCCATTCTGCCTAGTCCTATCACTACCTGATATCCTGAGAAGTCCCTCCCCAGCCTTCTTGTATGCCCCCTTCAGATACTGGAAGGCCACAATGAGGCCACCTCAGAGCCTTCTCTTCTCTAAGTGCCTAACAAACATGCAGTTTATCTTGCTATTTACTCTTTGAATGGTTCCCTTTCTCAGATAAGCACAGCTAATCAAATGACTTGCTGGATCACGCAGTGAATCAGAGGTAGAGCTGAGGAAACAAGTCTAAGAGCATGAAGCTACTAAGTACTTAGAAAGCTGTGAGTAACTTTACTCTTGGGAGTATTTCATTTGACTCCAGGAGGGACTATGCAGGGTAATAAGCTCTGTATGAACTTCATGGAAAGTGTTCACGGGTCTGGTACCCAACTATATTCAATTGCAGTCTTCACATAAAATCACATAAATCTGTAGTCAGGGACTTTTAATAAACATATTCTATGCCATAAATTACTTTGAGGAGGATTTTTAGAGGCATAATTTTACAGCATTGACCTCCAATAGACTCATAACATTCTATCATGTTAAATGTATATTTAATAGCCTCAGAACTTTTATATTAGTGGTCCAATGGGCCTGAAGGACTTAGGATTGCAGCGGCCTATTGTGTCAATGGATATTTAAAGAGGTTTTAAAAAAATGCAGATTATTGACTTTATCATTGATGCAAAGGAGCCATTATGCCCTCCTATCAGGCAATTAAATGGCCTTTCATAAAGAGCTCATTGCATGGAGACTGAATTTATGGAAATGATGAACCTTAATAGCTCCGACGGAATCATTACATCAAGGCTGAAACACTTCCTTGGGATATTATTATTTATTTTCATATTCATACTTGTAGTAAGGAGAAAAATCAGGGAATTTCGTAGTAAATTACAAATATGTAGATGTAGAGGTTGCTATATCCATTTAAGCACATCTGAGAGGGAAATGTGCTTGCCTTGTTTCCTCCTTTCTTTAAAGGCAGCAAGTTAAAGCAGCCCGGTGAAAAGGGATGGCTGCGTTTTGATAGCTTCTGTAAATCCAGAATGTGCCAGGTTCAAATTTACAGGTTTAATTTTCATTTGTACAACTGATTTATGAGCACTTAACCCTACTTCATTCCTTTCTACTAGGGCCATAATTTGGCATAGTTTATTTTGACATTTATATTCTAGCTGATGAAGGATTTTGGATGTGTCCACACACAACGTGGCATTGAACCTGAAAAGTGTTCTGCTGTCTTCACTCGAGTCTCTTTGTAAATTCAGCCCTGAATTCAGCTTCCCAGAGAGGTCTCTCTGGTTTGCATTTTTTTTTTTTCTACTTCTAAGCTTATCTACTACCCAGATGTGGTTGGGTTTTGGTTTTCAAACACCTAGGTATTTAAAGTCATTTGATGTTAACACATGAAGGTGTGGAAAATATGCAAAGTGCTTCATGAGAAGGGTGCCACAGTAATGCCAGTTTTTTGCAAGAGTTTTCTCCCTGGAGTAATACATCACATATCTGGAAATGAAAGTGCACCCATGTCACTAAAACCCCTTAATTAGCACTCTCAGATGATGAACCTACCTGAAAAGCTGCCTCTTGGCCATCTCTTAGTAAGCAGCCCATCAGCTAGTGCTTTATAAGGGTATAAACAATTGGGGGTTTACGCTGCAAGTAGCAAGTGTGTGCATTTGGCTTTGTACTGGGTGAAGCTGCAGCATATCTCTTCTGTATCCATCCATCCACTCTCTTCTCTTTGTGGGCAGGCTGCAGCAAAAGATCTGCACTAAAGCTCACAGACAAAGCATACAATCTCTATGGACATTTTGCATTTTATTCAGGTTCATACAACCAATAGCAGTAGTGACTGTGGGGCCAAGGAGTCTATGTTTCTCTGTTTCATAGGGCCCACAGTACAATCTTCTTGCTGTTGAGACAGTTACCTGCTTTTACTTATGCCTCTACAAGAAATTTTACTGTAGCTCCATTCAGACTTTCATCTTTTATGTGGTAAAAAAGGAAAAAATCAAGGAACATAGTATTACTGCAGCTTGTGCTGCACAGTTTCCAGGTAGAGGAAGTATTAGAATTGACTGCCTAGAATTAAAATAAAACCATTCATTTCATTTCTTAGATTTACCTTCTCAAGCAATGGCTTTTGCCTTTGTCAGAGGTCAGCCAGATGAAAGCACAGGAATGTCATTATGCTGCCAGTAGCATGACTTGAGAAATGTAGTCTTTAAATATTCTCCGTAAGTAAAGCTATGTTTACATACATTACAGGTTCACCTATCTTACCAAGTTTCCTTGATTATTTCTTTATGTATTATTAACCTTTTAGAATGTCCCCAATTGAGACTCTAGTACGTGTCCAGAGAAGGGCAATGAGGCTGGGGAGAGGCCTCGAGCACAAAGCCCTACGAGGAGAGGCTGAGGGAGCTGGGGTTGTTTAGCCTGGAGAAGAGGAGGCTCAGGGGAGACCTTATTGCTCTCTACAACCACCCTTCAGGCAGTTGTAGCCAGGAGGGGGTTGGTCTCTTCTCCCAGCCAACCAGCACCAGAACAAGAGGACACAGTCTCAAGCTGTGCCAGGGGAAGTTTAGGCTCGAGGTGAGGAGAGAGTTCTTCACAGAGAGAGCTGTTAGCCAGTGGAATGGGCTGCCCAGGGAGGTGGTGGAGTCACCGTCCCTGGAGGTGCTCAAGGGGGGATTGGACGTGGCACTTGGTGCCATGGTTTAGTCATGAGGTCTTGGGTGACAGGTTGGACGTGATGATCTTTGAGGTCTCTTCCAACCCTGATGATTCTGTGATTCTGGCTAATTTATGTGTTGAAACATGGAGGCCTGTATACATCTTGTTAGACTCGGGAGTAGCACTCATATGAGAAGAATACCACTGAACAGAGACAGTGCTTTGTAAACTGCTGGTTGAAGGGAGTGCTTAAGTGCTGATGATCATGGTTAACTTTAGGAATCTCTTTAGTTTCCATTCATGACTTAAGATTAAGAATCTTCCATGCTTAAAGGCTGCTGTGAATAAGGTCTTTTGCAGAATTATAATTAAACAAAGCAGTAAAAAAAAAATCTTTCCCATCTTCTCCTCTCTTACTGCAGAGCTGTAATAATGCTATAGGTAGTATGGGTAATATCTCTGTTGTTACTGTGAAGAAGCTTTATAGATCATTTAAACATGATCTATGGCCCTTGAAATGTCTTTTCAACTCTTGAATTTCAATGTTTTTCTTTAATTGAAGGTGTGCCATTACTATACAAGAAAACCCTTTGTAGAAGTCTGTAGAGAAATGCCAGAAGTGTTGACTTTGAGGAGCTTTGTTAGTCAAGGTAGAGGGCTCTGGAAGCTACAAGCATTATAATTACCTGATTTTCCTCTTGTTGAAATCAGCGGCAAAACTCTTCTATGCCGCAGGGGCAGCAAGACTACAAGGAACCGCTGTGCTTCAGTTTATTGTTCCATTTTCTGATTAACATCTTAAACTGCATTTTGATCATGTAGCTCCTACAGATAGAGAATGCCTGATGGTCTTTTGTTGATCTTCTGAGAGAACAACAGCTCATCTTGACGCTCAGCCAAGGCATCTATCGTTTAGCTGTCCCTTTCAGTTACCGTGTGGAGAATGCATCGCGGCTCTGGCTCAGAGCATCTCCGCTCCATCTGGTGACCTGTCAGAAGAGCTCTTAGACCTCTGTCCTTTTAAGAAGCCAGCAATGATTTTTTTTATTTTTTTTTTCCCCAAAAAATGTGTTTTTAATATTTTTTTATATTGAGTAAATGTAACAGTTTGGACTCAGACAAGTTAATATCATTCAAAAAGTTGCTATGCACCAGTTTATCCACAGTAGCTGTCAAGAAGAGGTATCCTTAGCCTCCAACAAGAATTGTCTCATTTAACTGTTCCAAAGGTCAGTGTCAGGCACTAAAAAAAACATCATTTTGCCTTACATTTGCTGCAATGAGTAATAATGAACAAGTACTGAGATCTAGCTAACGTTGATCAATTTTACTATGAAAGTGAGGCATCTTGGCATTTATTTCTTTTCATTTTCCTAAACAGATGGGTTTTATTCCCACCATGCAATTTTTCCTTCCACTGTTGTTTTTGAGGTCTCTCATCTAGCTTTCATTAGTTGTTTTTTTTTTGTTCTCTGCATAGTATTCAGGCAAATGTGCTGCACATAATTTAGGATTGCAATTAGGCAGAAATAGGAGCAGGGAAGGAAAAATGGCAGATCTGTACTAAAGCTTCTGCCAAAGATAATGGTAGATAGGTGCAGAGGTCCACTCTTCCTGTTACATTGTATAACTCTTTATTATGTGTAGGTATTAACCAGAGAGAGCTCCTTTTCCCTTTCGTCTCTGCCTCCTACATGTGTCATATGACATTCATCAGTAGTACAAAGGCAGTGTCACATGCTTAGTTATTGCTGCCAGTAGTAATACAAAATCAGGCCTGTCTGACATGTAAGAAGCAGAGCCTTCTTTATTGCAGGCCAATAAAAGTCACCAACACAAACGGCTGTGGATTTTTAATGGAAAGAAAGCACTAATGAATAGGCATTAATTGAAAATTAGGGCACGAAAGACAGAAGAGCTGAGACAGATCAATTGCTATACCTCTAAGCCTGGGCTGACAATAGATTTACAGCAATAGCAGCAAGATTCATTGGACCAAGTTAATCACAGATGCAAACAGTTGAAAGTTAGGTGTGAATAGGGTAGTTTAAGAAGGGTCTGCAAACACTAAACAATTCCTCAACTGACTGAGTGGAGTAGCTATAAAAAAGGATTGGAACAACTATACAAAAGGAATTTAACCTGTATGGAGATACGGTGACTGCCTGTGGGAGCAGAGTCTGTCCCCAGGAGATTTTATAAACCTCTGTAAAATATCTGAGCCTTACTTCCCTATTGGACTAAGCACAGATGGAGAGCATGCCACCACCAGGCCTAGCAGATGGGCACGTGGGCATGAAAGGTAATGCAGAGGAGAAAGTTCTCATAATCTTGGCTGTCAGATAATGTCATTTGTGATGCAAGTGGGGAGAATTTACTGAGTAACTGTGCTTCAACCCTCCTTTTTACAGTGATAAATTACTTTCTTTGTGTGTGCACTGAAAAACAAATTCATGAAGCACATTACAGCATTCTCTGGCATTATTTTCCTGAGAAACAGCCCAAAATATTTGGTTGCCTGTTTCCAGCGTTAGACACAGGCATTGAGCAACTCAGGCTAAACATGAAAGAAGGCAATTTAGGACAAAATGACAAGGTCAGTTTTTTGTTGCTCTGTTTCCTATGTATAAAAACTGTTTAGCTTTATCTAGGTAATGAGTAACTTGTAGTGTTCTTGCTTTATGTGTGTGAATACACACATTGCATTATGTCCATGTGTGTATGCACTAGGTCATCTTGGAATGAAGGATGTTATGCTCTTGTGATCACTGCAAAGCAGCTATCATTCATTCATTTCAGTTCTGAATTCTTCAAAATTAAATTGCAATAATATTCCTGCTTTGCATTGGCACTGCTGACATCAATGAAAAAAACACATTACATCTAATTACAGGACTGATATGGTTTTTATTAGGCATTTGTTGAGAGTTAAATATCTTGATAAAGCAGAATAAGCTGCAATTCAGCAGCAGAAGTGAAACATTCTGGAGAATGCTCCTACCATCTATCTTCCTTCCCTGGTGATGATGAATGAGCACCAGGAAGAGATTAGATCCTTTGCTTCAGTCAAGAAATAAAGTGTTCTCAGCTTGTTGATTCTGATCAAGTGGGGGACCTGGCTGATCTTGGGATTAAGCTGATAAGAAAATGGAAATATTTGAAACCTGGAATTGACTGTGAACTACATTGTTTGATGTGTTCAACTATAATGGTTAAAATCATAGAATCAATAAGGTTGGAAAAGACCTCAAAGATCATCAAGCCCAAATACTCTATGCTCTTAAGTTTATTGCTGTTCTTTACAACAAAGACCTGTATCTGAATTTGAATATTTGAACTGATTCTTTACTTTAAACTTCCTAAGGCACAGGAGATCTCTTACTATAGTAACTGTTCCTGGTTCACATCAGAAGGCTAAGCCACTGGTTTGGGACAATACACTGCCATAGTTGGAGTGCTTGCCTTTGTGCTCCTGTGAAATCTACTGAGTCCACTTTCTGTACCTGGTCAGCATTAGCTAATGGATCTATCATAACTTCAGATTTCAGCCAATATATTTGTAGAATCATTGGCATGCTTCTATGTGATTTGAAGCTGTTCGAGAATGCATGCTGAAGACCCTGGTATTAAAATCTAACCAGTGAAGGTGCTTGTTTTGCAGGACTGAATTTAACCTCCAGTTTCCCAGAAGTCCCAAATGACTAAATGTCTCTGCAATACCATATTCTAGGTGCAGTATTTTTCTTCTTCAGTTGAACCTGTCCTGCTTTGATGAATAGGCTTAGCTAGTGCATCAGAAACTGGGAATCTTATTTCCTACCTTTTGTAGTGAACAGTCTTTACAGCCATTCCAGCTTCACTCCTGTTTGTGACTATCATGTTTGGTGGAATAGCTTCTATGGGAAGATGTGAGACTGGTGTCGCTATGTCTGCAGTAACCAAGACAGCATAACTGGGGCATGTATCTATGGCCTTGCAAGTTCATATTTCCTCAGGAAAAGGAATGTTCCCTGTGACTTTTCTGGAACTTATTGTGTGGTTTGGCAAGAAGAATCCTTGGATGCCTCACTTAAATGATTATATCTGTATTTTAGATTAACTGTCGTCATCAGTACCTATTGTACCGCCCATTCACTGCAGGCACAAACTAACCGCCCATTCACTGCAGGCACAAACTAACCGCCCATTCACTGCAGGCACAAACTAACCGCCCATTCACTGCAGGCACAAACTAACCGCCCATTCACTGCAGGCACAAACTAACCGCCCATTCACTGCAGGCACAAACTAACCGCCCATTCACTGCAGGCACAAACTAACCGCCCATTCACTGCAGGCACAAACTAACCGCCCATTCACTGCAGGCACAAACTAACCGCCCATTCACTGCAGGCACAAACTAACCGCCCATTCACTGCAGGCACAAACAAGCCCTATGAGGAGAGGCTGAAGGAACTGGGGTTGTTTAGCCTGGGGAAGAGGAGGCTCAGGGGACACTTTATTGCTGTCTACAACTACTTGAAGGGAGGTTGTAGCCAGGTGGGGGTTGGTCTCTTCTCCCTGGCAACCAGCACCAGAATGAGAGGACACAGTCTCAAACGGCACCAAGGGAGGTTTAAGCTGGATGTCAGGAAGTTCTTCACAGAAAGAGAGATTGGCCATTGGAATGGGCTGCCCAGGGAGATGGTGGAATCACCATCACTGGAGGTGTTTAGGAAGAGACTGGATGGTTTAGTTGATTAGATGGTGTTGGATGATAGATTGGACTCGATGATCTTGAAGGTCTTTTCCAACCTGGTTTATTCCATTCCAACGTGTTTGGGTTTGTTTGTTTGTTTGTTTGTTTTTTCTTTTATTCTTTTATTCTGTATTGCTTTTGTCTTAATAATGTAGCAGGCAGATGGTTGATGAAAGTAGAAAAAAAAACCAAGTGTTTGATCCTGTGCAATCTGTACGTGTCTTGCTTCCTACAGAGCTGTTACTGTAGCATTTTCCTGTAGTGGGTACTTGCTGTACTCTAGGATAAACAGTGTAGTCCAAAAGTATATGACTCTCCTTTATGCTTTGCACAGAAGGACACAGAGCAATCAATGTAAAGATTAACCAGCACTGTCAATTAGTCATTAAGTTTGGAAGTTTTTAGATGACTCAGTAAAGGATTTGAGTATCATTCAAGAAATATGAGTGGCACAGCAGTTTTCTTAAAGGCAGTTAATCCATGTCCTCTCCAGGCTGTAAATACCTGAAATCTGCATTTCTGAGTCATACTCGGGTGACCTGGCTCTGATCTGATGGCACCAAATATACATCCCAGGTCTGCAATTATTGGTGTCCAGTTAAGTCCACAGGCCCCTCGCCTCAATGCATTTTAATTAACAGTGGGAAACAAGCATGCAATAAGTGCAGTGCATCAGCAAGAGAATAATTTTAGACAAGTTCCTTGTTCTATGGCAAAAAGAAAGTTTTTCTTGAGTCTGTAATCTGTTCAATAAGACAATTGCCATGAATGCTATATACCTTGTAGGGTATATTCTTTTTAAACCGGAGTACTAGTGCCTTTTGTGCCCAGTTCTGCAGCTAACACACTTCTGCCCCAATGTGCTCCAACACTTTGTTGTGGCTATCGAGAGCAAGCAGTGCTGGTCAGTGTAGCAGCATGGTTTACTTGTGCAAGCTGCCTTGTATCTGTGCTCCCTGATCAGTAGCATATAAACCACATGCCTCAGCTACTTCCTTAGGTTTACAGGATGGCATGGAGAGGATTCCAGTGTAATTTGACAGGGAAGCAGCAAGCAGCCATTGTCTTTAAGGAGGGAAAAGAGTTGGTGGGATTTATATTTAAGCATGGGGAAAATCTTTTAAAACTTCTCTTTACAATACTGTAGTTTGGGAAATATATAACAGTGAAGGCATGTTTACTTTCTGCAGAATTCATGTCATGATGAGGATAATAAGACCCTCCAAGGCAATAATTGGTTCACTGTAGGGTGCTTCTGCATCTCAAATTGCTCAGCATCTGGGTTTTAAATCATTTCTGTTCCTGGTGGGTAAAACAGCCAGCTAAACAGGCAGGCAGACAAGTAGCATTTTTAAACTTACACAGCATGATCATGGCATGTGTGCATTTAAGGCTGAGCTTATTATCAGGAATTGTTATCTAAGCTCTAGAGACAGGCACCAAAATGAATTCTGTATGATACTCTTAATAAATGTCTTTCGTTCATAAGGAAAGCATTCAGCCTATATTGTAGATCTGGTACTGGTTGGGATGTTTCTGGCAGGCTGTCTAGCAGGAAAGCATTGTCTGCTGGGTTCAGAAAATGTGCAATAAACTCCACTGTTTATCTGGGCTGTGGTGAGCTGGTGACTGTACTGACCACCATGCTGAAGATCATGTCATAAGCAGGAAGAGGCTTTGCTGTATTCACAGACAATGTTATTAACATGTAAAGTAGACTTCAGCTTGGTAAGAAGTGTGCCCAGTCTGTGTGCAGTAATCATGTACTGAAACTGAATCTGTGCTTCATTCTTATGGGGGGAGGGTTAGACTCTGCTAATATTCTGCCTTTGACACGTTCTTCTCTCTTGTAGTTTCTGAATACTTACTAGCTCTTTCCTGATTGCTCTCTACAACTACCTGAAGGGAGGTTGTAGCCAGGCAGAGGTTGGTCTCTTCTCCCAGGCAGCCAGTACCAGAACAAGAGGACACAGTCTCAGGCTGCGCCAGGGCAGGTTTAGACTGGATCTTAGGTAGAAGTTCTATACCGAGAGAGTGATTGCCCACTAGAATCGGCTGCCCGTGGAGGTGGTTGAGTCACCTTCATTGGAGGTGTTCAAGAAGAGGCTTGATGGGGTGCTTGGTGCCACGGTTTAATTTTTTAGTTGTTTAGGTGGGTTGTATTGTATTGTATGTATTGTATTGTATTTAGGTGGGTTAGATTGGTTGATGAGTTGGATGCGATGATCTTGAAGGTCTCTTCCAACCTGGTGTATTGTATTGTATTGATGTTTCTTCCATTCTCTAATCTAAAATGCACTCAGTATGTCATGTTGCATATGAGGATCAGTGTTTTGGGTTACAGTTTTGAAAATTCTGCTTTTGGGAAGAACTCTCTGAGATGGTGGTTAAGAAGTGGCTGCAAGGCCAGCTGGAAACAGTGAGTCTGCCCCTTCACTCTGAGTGATTGGAGTGCGGCAGCAATCAGAAGACTTGCACCCATGATCCATTCGTTTCAGTTTGTGGTACGATGACCCATGCTCATGCTTTGATATCCCTGAGCCCTGATATTGGTATTTTGGACTTTGAGTTCAAAACCTCCTGTTGCCTAAGTCCATCATGTCCTGCGGCAGGACAGGCTCATGTTCTGCTGTCTGTATGTAGGTCTTGAACGCAGTGCCAATCTAACTGTTCTAAAACTTTGGGCTCTGGAGAGACCATGGTGAGTCTGTGACTTGCCTGATGTTTCTTTCTGGTGCCAGTGGCAGCTGCTTTGAGTTTTTCTTTCTTTATTTTTTTTTTCCTCCCCTAGTTATTTTTAACTTGGATCAGTTCCCTGATCTGATTCACTTCACAGTCACACATATAGTTATGCTAGCACAATGGAGGGAGCAGCAAGACTTAGCAGAGGGAGCAGTGGCTGCACACAGCTGCCTTCATACAAGAATAAAACCACCTTGAAGTCCTCTATTCTGTGTCAATTTGAAGTGCCCTCATTCTCTTTCTCTTACAGGCGTTTTTGTTGTTGTGGATTTTCCTCACTTTGTTGCTACACAGGTTTTTTTTTTCTCCCCATACAACATGTTGTTTCAACTCTGCCAGTACTCATCTGCCATCTCGTTTGTTGCCTGCTGGCTGCTGAAGCACTTAAGAGCAAAGAAAGAGAAGGGGGAAAAGTCTCTGTGGACTTCCAAGCTGTGTTAGTAGGCAACTGAAAATTAGCAGTAAGATGAGCATCACCTGGTTTTCAAAAGGCAAAAAGAGTAATGGCTTTCCTGATAACCAACAGTTCTAGCTAGAAAACTTGCTTGCTGACACAATAACACATGCAGAGGGATGGTCCTCACTCCTGGAGGGGCATTTCCCCTCTGCAGTCAGAGAAAGGAAGGTTTGCCAGGCAAGCCTGTGAAACTGTTTCCTGCTTCCATGTTTTCCTTGGTAGGATTTCGTGTTATCCACAAGGTAATGTGCATCAGCATATGACTTGATGATCTTGAAGGTGTTAGTTATGATTGCTCCTGGAGCTCTGTTGCTTGGCTTTTTGCTCACGTTTGTGGGGTTTTGGTGGGGTTTGTTGTTTGTTTGTTTTGTTTTGTTTTGTTTCCTCCTTTGGTTTGTGTTTGGTTTGGGGTTTTGTTGGGGGGGAGGAGGCTTTGGTTTTTCTGGGGGGCAGGTATTGTGGGGTATTTTGTTTGTTTTATGATGACAGGCTCAATTGCTTGGAAAGCTCTTCTGCTATCTAATGTCATATTTCTCCATGCCAGTAGTCATTCTTGGTATAACCTCCTTAATGTACTTGAGATTATGCTTTGTTAGTTCTCATCCTCAGTTCCAGGAAAGTGGGGAATTAATTCATAAGAAGTTAAAAAAAGAAAAGGTGTTTGACAGGTACATTCACTGGATTTCAGAAAAGATAGAAAAGATTCATAGTTAAGGTTGGCTTCTTCTTGAACTGTTTTCACCTTGATTCATCTTTTATACTTTCTGAAGTGAATGAAGGACATGGTCCTGTCTTCTTTCTTCTCTCATTTGAGACTGATATAAGGAACTAGAAGATGGTCAAGTAACAAGCCCTATCCTGACAAAATACTCAAGTAAAATACAGATTTGCTTAGAACTCCAGCACTCCTGTTGCTTTTGTTGCCTCCTGCTTTGGTAATATGTAGATTCTGGGCAAAATGGATGTTGCTAGGTAGCTGTGAAAAAAATTTTCTTTATGGGGTTTATAGCTTAAATTGTAGACCAGAGACTGAACTTCATCTGAACTGTACTTAGAACTCTGCAATTGAATAGGGAGTTTGAAAATAGTGTTAAAAGTGTGAAAAGTGCTCAGTTCTTTGCTATGTCCCAGCATAAAGCAGAGAAGCTATTGTTTGTTTCTGGGGCACAGAGAAGCCTTGCTGTTACCTAATGTCCAATAATGTGTTCACTGGGAAGCCAGAAATCAGTGCTGTAGCAGCTATTATAGTTGCCCTTTGTCACAAAATGATAACTTTGAGCAAAGGAAATTTTATTCAGCCAGATCCAGTAGATTACAGAATGGTACCTGAAGGCAGAGGAGATTCGGTTCTTTAAGATACCCTTTTGTACACGAAAGAGCAATACTATTTTCACCAGGTTAAGAGAGTGTCTAAAGACTTACCTTTGAGGGAACATTTTTTCCTTCCCCTGCTTTTACCCATATAGATTTAAGGCAATTAATCAATAAGCAAGGACACAGGGTGAAAACATATGGTCTTTGATATTTAATAAATGGATTAACAGAGTCCACCGCTTAATATTCAGCCTCTGCCTTAGGAGTATAAATTAATAAGCATTAGGTCCTTTTTAATGAGGAATTTTCCCTTTTAAAACCTTGAATGAATTATCAAAAAGAGCTCTGGCAGAATTTCAAAGACATTTTCTGACCTTCTAGTATTCTGGCCTGAATGAATTTTTAACAAGATGCTATATATCTGGAAGGTCTATTAGAATGCGTCTGCATGAAATCTATCTGCCCTCTAGCCCCTCACCCCCTTTTTTAATTCCTTTCTTTTTTTTTCCCCTTTTTTTTTTTCCCCCCTTGCTTTTAATTTTTTTTTTTTCATTTTGATAATCAGGCAACTGAAGCAGAAAAGGAAAAAAAAAAAGGAAGAGTATCTGTAATATCAGGGGAATGTTTAATTTATGTAAACGAAGGTGGTTTTTTTTTTAAAGAGTTCTTTTTCAAGTTAATAAAAACCCCACACATGGCTTTTAAATATTAATAGTGGCTGGGGAAAAAAAATAATCCTTTATTTATTGTGACATTTTCATTTATATTCATTTTTGAACAGTATCAACAATGGAAATTGTTCCAAGATCCATTTGAAGATGCGTATTTTGAAGTGCAGAACGTGCATAACTTGTAATTAAATGCACGTGGCTATGCATTCTGTCCTGTAGGAGATTCTTTTTAGCTGGTTTCTATTGCAGAAAACCTTTAAGAAATCTTTGTTATCTACATCTGTTAAAAAAAAAAAAAAGGGAGAAATATATTAGACCAAACAGTATTTGTGGGCTGGTTTTCAGCATAATGCTGCATAATGCTGGCCTGCATTAGGAATAGTGTGGCCAGCAGGAGCAGAGAGGTCATTGTGCCCCTTTACTCTGCATTGGTTAGGCCACACCTTGAGTACTGTGTCCAGTTCTGGGCCCCTCAGTTTGAGAAGGACATGGAGACACTTGAAGGTGTCCAAAGAAGGGGCAACAAGGCTGGGGAGAGGCCTTGAGCACAAGCCCTATGAGGAGAGGCTGAGGGAGCTGGGGTTGTTTAGCCTGGAGAAGAGGAGGCTCAGGGGCAACCTCATTGCTCTCTACAACTACCTGAAAGGTGGTTGTAGCCAGGAAGGGATTGGCCTCTTCTCTTTAGCAACCAGCACCAGAACAAGAGAACACAGTCTCAAGCTGTGCCAGGGGAAGTTTAGGCTTGAGGTGAGGAGAAAGTTCTTCACTGAGAGAGTCATTCACCATTGGAATGGGCTGCCCAGGGAGGTGGTGGAGTCACCATCCCTGGAGGTGTTCAAAGGGGATTGGACGTGGCACTTGGTGCCATGGTCTAGTCATGGGGTCTGTGGTGACAGGTAGGACTTGGTGATCTTCGAGGTCTCTTCCAACCTTAGTGATACTGTGATAATGAAGAAAAGTTACTGTCATTATTACTTGCTTTATTATTTTTTTTTTGTTCAAAGGGTTGTTCTGTGACATTTCAAAAATGCAGAGCACCATTTTTCACAATAGGTTGTAGTTATCTATGCAAATTTTTACAGGTGATGCTTCATCAACTAAATACCACTTGAAAAAATCCCTGTATACGTTAATGAAAACTGAACGTACAGCATCACTTGGTCCTACAGATGGGATAGTCTGTTAGTAAGTTACTGCTCTGAATGGTTGTAGCAGATTCCATGCTTCAGTAGTTCACTTTTATCTTCTATTCAGTGCCATGAATCAGAATCATAGTATCAGTCAGGGTTGGAAGGGACCACAAGGATCATCTAGTTCCAACCCCCCTGCCATGGGCAGGGACACCTCACACTAGATCAGGCTGGCCAGAGCCTCATCCAGCCTGGTCTTAAACACCTCCAGGAATGGGGGCCTCAACCACCTCCCTACCACCCACCAGCCAACCACTTTAGACAACCCCTCCTGGAACGACCTGGGGGTTTTGTTCTTGCCCACCTGGAATCTGCTGAACCAAAAAGCTCTTACGAGCAACTCCTTCTCACAGAGGTAATTGATGTGGTGCTTGTTTGCCACAAGGATCAGTGCCTATGTGCACTAGGAAAGAAACAACCATTAGTTTTAGTAAACAGATTATTTGAAAGTGGTTGTCTTTAGCCTGTTAATCAATAATGGCAGGAACCACTAATAGGATTTCCATGTCACTATTTCTTTTATTTCACTTGTTTCCGGGGAAGTTCCCTTCTGTGTTAATCCTTTTGAGCCAAATACATCCCCAGGGTTAATCCACAGGAACTGGTGTAGTCTCGTAGAATTGCATGTCAGATGGAGCTGAGCTACTGAGAGTCACTGAACATAAAACTGGGAGGTTCAGAGTGTGATTCACACATACAAATGTTAACTGGTCTCTTGAGTCTGGAGTTCACTGACATTCCCCACCCTGGCTCTTCATTAGGGCCACATGAGATTGGAAAATGATGCTAAAAACCATGGCTTAATAAAAGCTGGCTAATTATTTGCTCATGTTACTTTGTCAGGACAGCTTAACTCTGGAACAAGCCCACTGTGGCTTGGTTTTCAATAAGCAGCATTGAGCAGACATAATATTCTGTTTTCACTTTTTTTTTCTTTGTGAGGATGAGGGAGATGCAGTTTTAAGCATGCAGTGATTTAATTACTGACACTAAGGCCTGCAACAGCTCATGCTAGCTCTTGCCAATCTGTGTCAGATACTTTCAAGGACACAAACTAAGCTGGATGCATCACTGTTATCGGAGGACAATGGGGACTGTAGCCTTGTCCTACCTTTCATCTTGTTGCCATTGGCCCTCTGTCTTTCATCTAGTTACACACATCCAACTGGCAGCTTTTCTGAGCTCATTACTTTCCTGCAGACAACCTGACAGTTCCCTTATAACTCCCTGGTGGAGGGATGACAGGGAAGTGGGGTGGCACTCTCCACAAAGTGTTTTCCTCTAGAGTGAGAGGCAATACCTGATATGAGGAAGAGACTCCCATGAGGGCTGTTTATGCTAGTTTTCACATGGAACTCATGGGTGCAAAAAGAAAAAGGCAATTGGACTGACAGGTGAGAGGCTGCACAATGACAATATCCCTGAAACACAAGGTAGGAAAACTAGAGAGGATCAGAATAAAGTCCCAGGCAGTTAAGTGGAAGATGCCCTTATACCTTAAGTGTATGTGTCAGCACAAAGGGCAACACTGTGTCTTAGATTTTCTTTAGCTAAACCTGTGGGTTTTGGCTTTTTTTTTAAAGGGTGTCACTTGATCTTTATCAAACCAAAGTAAATTAAGTTTGAGACCACTATTCACAGAAAAGTTCTTTGGCACAGGCTCTTCATTCAGCAGTGAAAGGATACATCAAGTTGATTAACATTTGTACCCCAGAGAGTTGAAACAAAAGTATCCTGTGCCTTACATCTGCAGGCTGCATAGGACTGCATTTTCAACTTGTATTTTTTTCTGACTAAGCCACTGGACTTGCAAGGACTAATTTGCATTGAGTGAGTTAAATGAACAGGTACCTGCTAGTATGTGGAAAGGGGGGTGGGGGGCACTGACATTTGCATACAGAGCCAACACTTGTCAGAGGTAGCCAAGTCTATAGCTGAGCAGAAACCAAATTAAAATGATGGTTTCAGGTAGCCAGCACAGCTGCTGCCTTTGAGTTTACCTCTGCCTTTGTCCTCTCTGCTGATTTTTAGGGCATTTTTTTTACATGGCATTGTTTCTGATTTATGCCATGTGACAGAGGGCCTAATTGGTTTTTCTCAAGCTTAATACGGCTATTGCATTGCATGTTTGAAAGAGTAAATAAAGCCTAGTGGCACAAAAAAAGCTGCCTTGCAGTCTGCTGTCCCAGCAGCCTTTTCTGCAGGGCAGTGGGGGAGCTTTTCCCAAGAGCAATTAGACATTTTCTGGGGAGGGTGAAGCCCCTGAGGTACTGAAGCTGGGCTGGTCAGGCAGGGCATAGGGTGGGCACCAGTGTGGGCAGCAGCTGTCAGGGACCAACTTTCCTGGGAAAGTGAGGAGACTTGATAGGGTGCTTGGTTGCATGGTTTAGTTGATTAGGTGGTGTTGGATGATAGGTTGGACATGATGATCTTGAAGGTCTCTTCCAACCTGGTCTGGTCTGGTCTACTCTACTCTATCTACTCTACTCTGTGAGAGGAGACAGTGCCATGTGATGGAGAGTAGGGGGTGGTTTGTTTTACCAGAATTTGACTTGCCAGCAGTGTGAGGTCTCTGTATTGACCTATGTCCCCACGGGAGAGAAAGGAATACCTTCAGTGGTCACACAGCACTGCTCCTAAGCCCCTGGGGCAAAGGTGTGTCAGGTAAGGCAGGTCCTCCACAGTTTTGAGGAGTGGCTTAGCATCACTGGATTTGCACTTCAAGTTTTAGTTTCACCACCTGTGGTGAAAGGCTGATCCTGTCCTATAATCTCCCAGCACTCTCCTAGAAATTTCAGTAGTTTAATACAGGCAGAGAACTACCCATTCTCTAATGTGAGTTGGTGGCTAATTGGGTAAATGCTGCTGTCAGAAATTCTCTGTCTGCTGGATTTCTAGGGCACATTTGTGCTGTTGGATGAGTGCAGCTATCAATTGATTTACATTTTTGGAACAGAAAAATGGGTAAACAATGAGCAAAGGAAATGTATTAGCTGTTAAATGCAGGCATCGAATCCAAGTGTTTTGGTCAGCTATCCTGTTTTCCAATTTGTTCCAAAGTGCTGCAAGGGGAACAGTGCCTTTTGTGTGTAGGAGAGAACTGTTCAGCAGGTTTTGTACAATGAAGTACAAAAAGTGCATGAAAGGGCATTCAAACAGCTGTAGTATCCCTTCCTAATTCAGAGAGAGAGATCATAGTCACGGTCTCTGCCAGAAGAGACTGAGAAGAGGCTGAGGGAGCTGGGATTGTTTAGCCTGGAGAAGAGGAGGCTCAGGGGAGACCTTATTGCTCTCTACAACTACCTGAAGGGAGGTTGTAGACAGGCAGAGGTTGGTCTCTTCTCCCAGGCAGCCAGCACCAGAACAAGAGGACACAGTCTCAGGCTGCACCAGGGAAGGTTTAGACTGGATGTTAGGAAGAAGTTCTATACAGAGAGAGTGATTGCCCATTGGAATGGGCTGCCTGTGGAGGTGCTGGAGTCACCATCATTGGAGGTGTTCAGGAGGAGACTTGATGGGGTGCTTGGTGCCATGGTTTAGTTGTTTAGGTGGGTTGGATTGGTTGATGAGTTGGACGCGATGATCTTGAAGGTCTCTTCCAACCTGGTCTGGTCTATTCTATTCTATTTTCAATGCATTTTATAAATTTCAAATTAATGCTATGTCATATGAATGCTACTGCAAAGTTCAGCATACCTGAAGGGAGCTGATTGCTCAGTATAAATAAAGTTGCATAACTATGCAACTGAAACCAATTAGCAGTAATTGGGTGTCTGTGTGCTGCATGCATGTAGTAGGACGAAAGAGCAACTTTATGATGTAAGGAAAGAGACTGAGAATGACAAACTTGGAATTGTGACTCACTGTATGTCAACTCTGATGCCTCTGCATGTCCCTCAGACAGTGTAAGTCATCATCTTCCCTTCCTTTTTCTTTGTCTGCATCTACAGGGCAGCTGGATGTGGGGGTTTTTAATTTCAATTTTTCTTTCTCTCTTCACTAGTAATGATTCAAATTTCAAAGGGTTCTGCTCTGAAACTTCCACCACCTTCTTTGTTTCTGCTTCTTGCATATGTTCCATGATTTTACTGGCAAGGGAAATTCATACACAGCAAGTTTTAAGTAATTAGGGAATATTAATAGAGGGTGATTTTCAAATTAGCAGATATGGCTTTTCACACAATCTATTCTAAGTCATATGCTCTTCCTTTCATGAGCTAGTAATGTACTGTGTAATTTATGATGTATGTCAAGTGAGCTACTTCACAGGTTTTAAATATCAGCTCATAAATTATGAATACTCATAGTCACAAATATTATTTCTAGAAATTAATTAACATTAATAATAGATCTGTATACTAATTGTTGACCTCTGATGGCAAAGACTATGCATATGGAAGAAGAAACATTTTTCTCTGTGATTTACCACACAATTGCTCTAATAGACACTCTGTGAACTGGAATATTAAGGCTTAAATTGGGCATTGAGTAGAAAGTGCTGGGGAAGGTAGGAAGCTGTATTGTTTGATTTGTAGTGTGGTGACAAGCATGCCACTCTTATAAATTCAATTCCAGCAGTCAACTTCATTGAATAAACACTAAATTTTCCATGAAAACATAGCTGCTCTTTGGAATGCAGCAGCAGAATAGCTCCATGCTAATTAAGCAAACGCAGAGCTTCACATATGAATCATTGCACACGCTATTTCATTTACCTGTGTCGATAGATGATTATGGAAACCTTTGTGAGCTTTGAAAATTCTGATCTTTACCCCAAAGAAAATAAAAAAAACATCAAGGTGAAAGCTTATAGAATCAGAGAATTGTTAGGGTTGGAAGGGGCCTCAAGGATCATCCAGTTCCAACCCTCCCTGCCATGGGCAGGGACCCCTCACACTAGATCAGGTTGCCCCGCACCACATCCAGCCTGGCCTTAAAAACCTCCAGGGATGGGGCTTCTACCACCTCCCTGGGCCATCTGTTCCGGTGTCTCACCACCCTCATGGGGAAGAACTTCTTCCTAACTTCCAATCTGAATCTACTCACTTCTAGTTTTTTCCATTCCCCCTAGTCCTATCACTACCTGACACCCTAGATATCCCTCTCCAGCTTTCTTGTAGCCCCCTTCAGATACTGGAAAGCCACAATAAGGTCTCCTTGGAGCCTTCTCTTCTCCAGACTGAGCAGCCCAACTCCTTCAATCTGTCCTCATAGAAGAGGAGCTCCATCCCTCTAATCATCTTCATGGCCCTTCTGTGAACACATTCCAGCATGTCCAGATCCTTCCTGTAATAGGGGCTCCAGAACTGGATGTAGTACTCCAGGTGGTGTCTCACCAGAGCAGAGTAGAGGGGGAGAATCACCTCCCTTGACCTGCTGGCTATGCTTTTCTTGATGCAACCCAGGATGTGATTGGCTTTCTGGGCTGCAAGTGCACACTGCTGGCTCATGTTGAGCTTCTCATCCTTCAGGTCTGCTCTCAAGCCAGTTGCTGCCCAGCCTATATTGGTGCTTGGGATTGCCCTAACCTAGATGCAGAACCTTGCACTTGGTCTTGTTGAACCTCCTGAAGTTGTCATGGGCCCACCTTTCCAGCCTGTCACGGTCCCTCTGGATGGCATCCCTTCCCTCCAGCATGTCTGCTGCACCACACAGCTTGGTCAGCAAACTTGCTGAGGGTGCACTCAATGCCACTGTCCATGTCACCAAGAAAGATGTTAAACAAGACTGGTCCCAGTACTGATCCCTGAGGGACTCCACTTGTCACTGGCCTCCACTTGGACATGGACCCATATACTCTTATCTGCAAAGACAGATATCCTTTAACGATTGGTCTTAAAAATCTGGAACATCTTTCTTTGGGAAATTGGTTTACTGCTTTACTAACACTTTGTTGATGACCTATTGCCCATGACAAGCCCTGTTCTTTACATTGGTGCCAGTGCCATTTGTGCTGGGAGAAATGATTCACTTGGCTAAGAGTTACTTCTGTGACAGGAATCAATGGAGCAGCTTTTCTTATAGTTTTGTTTATATCAGGCTCATGATGTGACTGAAAAATAGAATTTTACTTTCTTTGTCTATGACTTCTTACGGTTAATGAGGTTAAGCACATGGCCAACATAAAGCATGTTTGCAAGTCCTTTGCATTGACTTCAGTCTCTTCAGGCATTGTTTCCCTTATCTGGATATTGGGGCAAGTAATAGATATTGCCACTGTTTCAAAGCAAGTGGTTCTGAATTGTTATTGGTGAGCTGTTTGGAAATGCTTTGGTGACAGGAGGTTGAGATGGTTGGGAGTAATGTGTGTGAGTTTTCCTAACAACTTGCAGAGCAGGTTTCAGACAGCAGTAGTTGATGTAAGCTTCTTAAAGAGAGAAAAAGTGCAGAGAGAGAGAATAGAGGGGCCCCATCTTTGCTTCTTGTTACTCATGGCCTTTTATTGGAAACAGTGAGAAGTGATCATGACCCTGTATTCAGCACTAGTGAAGCCACACCTCAAATACTGTTCAGCTCTGGACCCTTCATTCCAAGAAGGACGTTGAGTTGGAGTGTGTTCAGAGACAAGCAACAAAGCTAGTAAAGGGCCTGGAGAGCAAATCTTATGAGAAGCAGCCTAGGGAACTGGGATTATTTAGTCTGGAGAAGAGAAGGAAGACCTCATTGCTCTCTACAATTACCTAAAGAGAGGTTCTAGTGAGGTGAGGCTCAGTATCACAGTACTCATTCTCTTCTCTCTACTATCAAGTGACAGAATAAGAGGAAATGGCCTGAAATAGTGCCAGGAGAGGTTTAAATTGGACATTAGGAAAAATTTCTTTACTGAAAGAGTGGCCAGTCATTGAATAGGCTGCCCAGGGACGTGGTGGAGTCACCTGCCCTGGCGGTGTTCAAAAGGCATATAAACACAGCACTTTGGGACATGGTTTAATGGCCATGGTGGTGTTACATCAATGGCTGGACTTGAAGATTGTAGAGGTCTTTTCCAACAGAAATCAGTCTATGATTCTATAGCAATGCCACAGCTTTAGCCACTCTGCAAAACATTGCATAAGAAAAGCTTCAAGATCTTTGCACAAGGGAGGTGTGATTGCAAGAAGAGAAAAATTGCTTCTGAAGGTATACCATAAATATGTTAACATGGATACAGAGTACCAAAGGGAGAAAAAGAATTAGCCAAAGCTGCTGTCTGAGTCTCTTTGTGCTGTAAGGAGACTAGATTGTTCCTCTGAGCTTGAAAGGAGTTTTTAGCACACCTAATTAAGTTGAACTCTATCTCTAGGAATATAGAGAGATCAAAGATTTTCTTGGTAGTGGCCATTAGCACCTTCCAGTATAAGTAAAATGATCTTCAGCTATTTGGGTTTTTTTTTCCCTTCAGAATAAACCAGGGCACACACCTCAGGTAGTCTATTATTAAGGGTGTATTAAAGAGGGTTTAGGTCCTCAGCATGTTGTTAATTTTAGCAACTAAGCATATAGCTCGAGAATTTAATTCATTTATTTATTTATTATTTGGTTGCAAAACAAATGGGGTTGGTTGGTGTTTGTTCTGTTTTATTTTGTGGTTTGAGGTTGTTGTTTTTTTGTCATTGTAAGAGAAAAGCCCTGGGGACCCAGGGAACAAATCCATCATATAATGTGTTTTCTGGTACAGCAGACCTTTATTATGTTTCTAATTTTTCAGTCATTCTGTTTCTTACTAGAAGTAGCTCTTGTTTCAGGATTAGACAAAATCTGCTGGGGATAGAGGAATAAGAGATTTATGGAAGCAGGCATTTCTTCAGTTACTTTACTGGATTAAAGAAGAAAAATTGTGAATCCAATAGGAAAATGAAAAGAAATGCCTATTTATTCTTGAGAGAACTTGTTAACACTATTTTCATGTGTATTTATCTCCAATCTGCATCACTCAAAAGATTTGAATATACTAAAACTCTGGTACACCAAAACCAAGAGGTGATAAAGAAAACATTGTTCTAATTTAATGCATTTGACAAACTGCCTCAAAGACAAGAAGATTACTACATTTCTTGTCTTTTTCTTCCAATGCAGGGAAAAAAAATCACCTTATCAGATTGCAATTCCTTAGAATCACAAACTTTATTCATAATTGAAAGAGTCTGTGTATCACTAGGGGCTTTTTCTCTTTCAGAATACAATCCAATCTGATTTCTGTTGTATCAGGGATAAAGACTTTGTTCAAGACTCCACAGCTAAATGCAAATGGTGCTTTACCTAAGGACAGCCAGACTGGTGTACTGCACTTATCTGATTTTACTGCCTGTGGTGTAGGTTCTGCAGTAATTTAATTGGGAAGTATGAGTGAGAGCATTAATCCCCTCGTATCTCGTGAGGGTTTATTCACTTATGCACAAATAATTTCTCAAGATTAAGTTTTATGAAATTAACTGGAATGGATATGGGCAGACTAAGGAAGAAAAAGGGAAAAAAAAATCCACAGCAATAAGTAGAACTCATTTTAGCAAGATCTTTATAGGAAATCTCCATGACGTCTCCATGACATCTCCATGAAATCTCCATGACGTCACCAGTGGTGCCCCCCGGGGATCAGTGCTGGGCCCCATCCTCTTCAATGTCTTCATTGATGATCTGGATGAGGGCATTGAGAGAGTCATCAGCATGATAGGGTGCTTAGTTGCATGGTTTAATTGATTAGGTGGTGTTCGATGATGGGTTGGACATGATGATCTTGAAGGTCTCTTCCATTCCATTCCATTCCATTCCATTCCATTCCATTCCATTCCATTCCATTCCATTCCATTCCATTCCATTCCATTCCATTCCATTCCATTCCAACATAGGTTTGCACCAAAGCTGAGCCTATATTAAATCCTAAGCATCAGACAACTCAGTGAGTTAAGAATTCACTTTTCTAACACAAATAAAAGTGTAAGAGGATCTCAAATGTCCCTATTGAATAAACCAGGAAACTGAAAATTCAAGGTCAGATCAAGTCAATCAGAAGTTTAGCTCTTAATTAAAATGTTTACTTCAGTGGTTTGACAAACTTGCTGCTAATTAATTCAGTTTTGAGTTTTCTCTCTTCTGTGCTGGGTATTAAACTGCACAAATTGAAGACATTTCAGCCTGTGGTCATGTGAAGGGTGATGGCCAAAATATCTTTTGACTATTCTGCTGTCTTGAGATGTTCAAAGTAGCTTTTCATACCGAGGTAATTGGGAGGAATGTTTTTCTTCATATCCCTTAGATGTGGGCATGGAGTGAGTGAAAGAGGTAGCTTATGATTAAAAAGGAAGTGGGGACAAAAATGCATTCAAAATAACCACTTTCAACCAGCTTGAATAAAGTATCAGGTGCCTAAAATAGACATCTTCCTACTGTGATCCAGGACAAAACACAACAATAACAAAAACCCTCTGAAAATAGCTCTTATCTGAGCCATTTAGTCACAGGCAGCACTCATGACACTGTTATAATAGTCACAGAAAATCCTGTGCCTGTAGTTACTTCAGTCCTTGATCCTCTGTTTCTCCTAAGTGTGTCACAGCCTACCTTGCAATGAACTTGGTAAGGAGGAGGAAAGAAAATGCTATACCATGTACACCATGGATGCTTCCTATCTTTCTGGTATGGTTATATCTCAACCTGTGACTCTGTAAGAAAGAAAATGAGAAGGGTAGTGTAGATGAGGAGTAACGGAATGTACAATCATTTGACTTTATTTTTATTCCCTGAGGTTACCAAACCTCTCTTGAAGAGTTAGGTTTGAAGAAAATTCAAAGGACTATCATTTTTTTTTCATCCTACCCTATTGCCTGTAGGATGACTTCTTAGTTTGGCTAAGTTCCTGGAAGCTAAAAGTCACTCACACAGACAATTTCTGTCAAGGACATGCTTAATCAGCTGCACTCAGGTAGGAGGTAACAGCAGCACTCTCTTGGGCTTTGTAGTAAGTCTTCGTGTTAGAAAAGCAACATGGTCCACTGGCAGCTTAAAAGTGTCTATGCCATTTGAAGCAAACTCCATGAACTCTAAGCTGTGTTCAGAGCTACTTTGATACTTGCATAGCTAAAATACTCAGCCAGAGAAAACTTTTTAAAAATGGTGGACCACCTTCCCCAAGCCACTGAAAGCTTCATGTCATTTGCTTCTTATATTTCCTTTTTTTTCCCCCCACATCCAAGGCTAAAGGAATAAAGCCCATTATACTTCAAGAAATGTATTTTGACTCCTTTTATGTTGGCTTCTTTAAATATGATGTTATATGACAGTATTATTGTAAATCTGAGAGTGATTCTCTTTCCTTTGAAGCTGAGATCTATTCTTCATTTTAATGTGTCTACTAGCTTCACGTTGCCTGCTCTGCAAGATTCCTGTGAAGATGCAGTGCATCTGCTTTTGCAAACTCTGTCATCATCTTCTCAAATGTGGAGTTGAATTTAACTTTGATATGAGAAGGGCTCAGAGAAAAAAAATGACTCTCTGCCATGGGAAGTCCTTATAGTTTTTGTCAGTATCCTATTTATGATCCGTGCTTTAGTATCACTGTGTTCTCTTACACTCCTGAATTTCCCCCCAAGATACAGGTTTTTGTTTGACTAATTTTGAGGAGTGCTCACATTTAAAATGTTGCTGTGTCTTCACAAACACATCTGAGTAATGTAAACAGTGGAATCTTACTCTTTTCCCCTCTTTTCTGCATTGACTAGGAAATATCCCAGAATCATTAATTTATACCTTTGGGTAGAGATCAGACTTTTGATAGCAAGCACTGTGGGCTTTTCAACTTGGTAAACCTATATCCATTAGCCAGGATTTATTTGGTGGTTTGATTATTTTGACTTCATTGATTCTCTTCACATTTCTTTAATGCTTATCTACTGGGGACATCAATCACTAGAACACCACTACAATGGAATGTTGCTGCCTCAGGACAAAAGTTTGTCTTCCAGAAAAAGATAAATAAATACCCACATGGGAGTATAAGCACATTTCTCAACGTACTTTCTGAACATGTTACTGTCAATTACCTGGTGGGAGGGACAATTATTATGAAAAGGTGTCTTCTACAAAACAATTTAAAGCAATATGCTAACTGGGGCAAATTAACTGAGCTAGCATGTGTAGGTATGGGCGTCGTGTTGTAGCCAGTATCACAGTGGAACACCCTGAGCGGAGACCAGTGTGATGTGCTTTATTCTACTGCTTCCTAGTCACTGTATGTCAGGCCAGATGAAGACAACGTGTGACCTCTTTTTGTAGTTCAGCAGTTTCTCGGACATGGTGAAGGCATGAATCTCTGTGCTGTGGGCAGGTTTGGGGCACAGCAGGTAATGGAAATGGAGGAGTCTTGAAGGAGGAGAAAAGAAGCTGCCTTAGAAGCTCTCTGCATGTAGAAAGTGAAGCTGCAAACCCAAAACCGCTGTGGTGTGCACACATTTATCCTAATTTTGAGATGAGATGATCTGTTCATGGGGCCTTAATGGCAGCTGTTTCTCACTTGTCCTTTAAATCCTTTAGTTTGTGTATCTCATCAGTCTTTGCTTCCACCAGGTCAACTTGTTTTTTTCTTCTCTGCTAGTGTTTTTGTTGGGCTGTCGGGTCTCCCAGCAGAGTACTGCCTGCTCTGGATGATGAGGTAGTCAGCCATGTAACATGAGTGTGCTTTTGACAATTGAACCTGAAAAGTCTCACTGTGCCTCTACTAGTTTGATAGAGCTGTCAAAAGGAAAGTACAAAGGGAAGAGATTGATCCTATAGAGGAACATCTACCATCAAAAAATTGGGAGGATATTTACCTGTGCAAGGAACTGTTCCAGAATATCTTTTCTTTCTGCCCATTAATTGTGTTGGTGAGTGATCTTATTCTTTAAACTGTTCCTTAGTCTGAAATGCATTCTGCTGTAAACAAGCCATGAGCAATAACATAGTTGATTGATTTTCTCAAAATTCATTGAAGTGGATGGATTGGCTACAAATGCCCATGGTAAAATTATTTTAAAGTGTTATTAGAATATCTGTCTTTCTCTGCACAAAAATTTTGTCTGTTTATACCAGCCTGAAGGCTTGGCCCATGCATTGAAGCCAACTTTCGCCTTTCCCTTCCCTTATGGATAATTCATTTGGTTTATCTAGTCTTTGATATTGGGTGGGTTTTGTTTCCAGCAGGATATGGATTTTAACTTTCGTCGGCATTCGCAAGAGTGAATCTTTCAGATTCACATTCGCAAAAGAGAAGCTCACAGAAATTGCCACGAGATGGCCATAACTGGTGTGTGCAAATGGAAGAGTTTTCATTTCACACTATCACACTGTGTCACCAAGGTTGGAAGAGACCTCAAAGATCATCAAGTCCAACCTGTCACCACAGACCTCATGACTAGACCATGGCATCAAGTGCAATGTCCAGTCCCCTCTTGAACACCTCCAGGGATGGTGACTCCACCACCTCCCTGGGCAGCCCATTCCAATGGCGAACGACTCTCTCGGTGAAGAACTTTCTCCTCACCTCCAGCCTAAACTTCCCCTGGTGCAGCTTGAGACTGTGTCCCCGTGTTCTGGTGCTGGTTGCCTGGGAGAAGAGACCAGCCCCCGCCTGTCTACAACCTCCCTTCAGGTAGTTGTAGACAGCAATGAGGTCTCCCTTGAGCCTCCTCTTCTCCAGGCTAAACAGCCCCAGCTCCCTCAGCCTCTCCTCATAGGGCTTGTGCTCAAGGCCTCTCCCCAGCCTCATTGCCCTTCTCTGGACACGTTCAAGCGTCTCGATGAGGGGCCCAGAACTGGACACAGTACTCAAGGTGTGGCCTAACCAGGCAGAGTACAGGGGTACAATGACTTCCCTGCTCCTGCTGGCCACACTTTTCTTGATACAGGTTGTAGCCAGGTGGGGATTGGTCTCTTCTCCCAGGCACCCAGCACCAGACCAAGAGGACACAGTCTCAAGCTGTGCCAGGGGAGGTTGAGGCTCGAGGTGAGGAGAAAGTTCTTTACAGAAAGAGTTGTTGGTCATTAGAATGTGCTGCCTGGGAGGTGGTGGAGTCACCATCCCTGGAGGTGTTCAAGAGGGGATTGGAGGTGGCACTTGGTGCCATGGTTTAGTTAGTCACAAGGTTTTGGGTGACAGGTTGGACCTGATGTTCTCTGTGGTCTTTTCCAACCTTATTGACAAGTCTGTGATTCTATGATATGCATATCTGAGGTCTGCTTATTTTTATCCTCAGCTGAAAAAAAAGAGAAAAAGATAGCGTTTCTGTATTTCAGGCTATGCTGCTATGCACATACTGAATACAGTATGTATATACAATGTGCTGATTGGAATGTTCACCTGACAAAACTGTGGAGTTGCTATTGAGGAAAAATAGGACCGCATGTGGGTTGTCACAGGGATGGCCAAGAGATGACACTGACCTACTAGTTGGGACAATTCTAGCCTCAGAATCCAATTAACTTCTAAAACTTATGGGGTTTTTTGTACAAGGTCTGTGCTGGGAGATAATAGATCCAAGGAATGGATTATTGAGAAGATTGTCTTGAAGGGAGGCAGGTGTGCAGGGTGGCCTTGTATTTCGTTGCAGGATGTTATCCTCAAAGTAAGAGATACATGAATATTGATGCTTCAAAATAGGTGTGGTTTTGTGTTGGTTTTTTTTTCTAGTTATTTAAGATTATTAACTGCTTAGGGTTTAAAGAAGATATCTGATAAACACTCTGACCTTCTTGTGACCATTAGTGGAGTAGCTGGTTGCAAATTTCAGTGAAATTTGACTGTAAGTGTTTCCATGAAGTAAACTGAATTATTTATATTCATGAGCAGCTTTTTTGTATAGAATAGAATAGACTAAAATAGACCAGACCAGACCAGGCTGGAAGAGACCTTTGAGATCATCGAGTCCAACCTATCATCCACACCACCTAATCAACTAAACCATGGCACCAAGCACCCCATCAAGTCTCTTCCTAAACACCTCCAGTGATGCATATAGAGTTTAGTTCACAAATGTCTGCTGGGTTTTTTGTTTTGGTTCCAACCCCCCCCACCCTGCTACAGGGCTCTGGAAGTTGATAGTTAAATGTTAGAGTTTAAGTTTCACATGCAAATAATGGCATTTCAATGATAAGTGGTTCATTGCTGGTATAAAAATAGACACTTCTTTATACCTTTGTACCACATCATTTATTATTCTATATTTGCACCAGTGAAGTGTTATTTAATGCTCCTCAGTGTTGCATATGTGGCACAATGAGCCAGATCAGTCTGATAGACCTTGCTGCCCTTTCAGCTGAAAAGCCAATGCTTGATGCAGTATACCTGAAAGAAGCAATCAACAGATTTACAGAACACCACCATGCACTAACTTCATTTGCCTGTCCCCAAATCATGATATTAAATTATGTGTTAAAAGGATATTAGGAGCACAGTCTTTGAAAGCCTCCAACTTGCATCCAGTTTGAATTAGCATATAGATGAGCTGAAGCCTGAAATGAAGCACAACCTAGATGAGTTTTCTAGCATTATGCTGCTTTGTACGTCAGCTCTGTCAAAATACAGCTTGGTGAATAGAGCCTTACACAAATACATTTTTGAGATGTTGCATACCAAGTGAGGAAAATACAGCAGCAGACACAAAGGAAGGTGCTCACCTGTGTTCCCATGCTTCCTGTGCATTATCCAAACAAGCCTGATACCCGTGTGTGCACCTCTGCATCACACAAAATACTTTGAGTAAGGCAGTGCTACAACTTTAAACTGCTTTAATTGTCTCATGGAACAGTATTCAACCATTCTTAGCATAGAAAAAATTAGGTACAATATAATTTTTTTAAACTGTGGTAGAATTGGAAGTGTCCTTCACTACATGACTTCCAACCATTCAGCTTGACCCTTATTCTGTATACCAGTAACCTAGGGACTGGGTATGACCTCGAACACATAGTAAAAATCTCTCCAAATTAAACATAAATAAAACATAAGTACTTACTTGTGAAAACAGTAATATTATGTTTGCAGAATAAACAAATAGCATGTTTTGGACTTAGGCTTGAATTATTGACACAACCTAGAAAAGCATTTTTGGGCAAAATGTGGTTGCTTTGAATAGTAAATCCTGAATTGTGCCTGGCAATGGGCTTAAATAATGCTGCATGATCTGTTTGCTTTGTTGCTACTTGCTACCAGTCTTGGTTGTGCAGCTTGAGAGGTATAGGTGAAAGTGTATATCTCTATGATTTTTTTGACTTGGGTAAAGATGGCTCCTCAGTGCAACTGGCATCAGTAGGGTTCACAGTCTAATGAAGCATTTGCTTCCCAATTTATTTTGTAGCTGCAAAGAACAGAACATCTTTGCACTCCAGGGTCATCATTATTCTAGTATCAGAAAGGGGGCTTTCTCAGAAAGACCTCCTTCTACCTGGCTGTTGTGGGTTCTCTTCCAGGCCAGATTAAACAAAAAGATGTGGATTTCTCTCCACATGCAATATTGAAGTAAATTCCTGGGTTCTGTTCAGAAAGGATAGACAAGAGAAGAATAATTACTTTTTTCCTGAGTGGTGTTGGAAGGGAGAAACTTTTTATTACTACCTTCACATCATCACAACAAGAGTTAGCTAAAGAATTATTAAGTGACTGGTGGTCATGTAATGAATTATGAAAACCAAGTAGTTTATAAAAATGGTTTCATTTTTTTCCTCTTTGAGAATGTGGGTAAACCAGAAAATATCTTTGCTGATTCAAGACTAATCAATACCTGAGGGTTCTGATTAGGTCTTAGTGCAGACCATTAAAGCTGTTTGCAAGAGCCTTGCTGAAGTCAGAACATATTAGACTGTCTGTGAGTAGAAAAGAACCTGTTTGCTCAGATTCACTTTATTTGCACTGAGGAAGCAAATATGACTTTGAAACTATCATTGCTTGTCTCCCCTCATCCCTGCAACATATATAATCAGATCAAGAAAAGTTACTGCTTTCCACCTTTTGCATTTACTTTAATGTTACAAACAAATAACAAGGAATGCAAAAAGGTGGATTTTTTTTTTCTTTTATTCCTTTATTTTAAAGCAATTTCAAAATCATCACACCTTTCATCAAGAATTTCAAATGAAGCTGTGAATGGATTCACACTCATGGTGCTACATGGGGGTGTTCAGGAGGAGACTTGGTAGGGTGCATGGTTTAGTTGATTAGGTGGTGTTGGATGATAGGTTGGACATGATGATCTTGAAGGTCTCTTCCAACCTGGTCTGGTCTGGTCTGTTCTGCTCTATTCTATTCTATTCTATTCTATTCTATTCTATTCTGCTAGGGTTTATTTTTCCACTAAGAGTCCAGCTGATTCAAAAAAGGATGCCTGTGCCTCATCAAATTGTACTAGGTCCAAATCTAATTAAAAGTCTATACCTTTGTATCATATTGCAAGGCTTGTGAGCAGCAAAGTCTGGGGTCTTCACTGCCCCAATCCTGCCTCACTGTATGTTGCCACTGGGAAGGTTGCCACTGGGAAGGTTCCCAACAAATGTTCTGTGTGAGATTGCTTATTGCTAAAAACATTTTGATTGAGCCATGCTTTGCTGCCTTCCAGGCACTTCTGTCTTTGAAGATCTCTTGAGAGAGATGGGATATCAGGGAAGGAATTAGCATGGGAGGAGAGATACCATTAGTTTGAGACACACCGTATGTATTGTAAATAATAGTGAGTATTGGTGGAATGAGAGTAATGGACATTTAACATTGTTTTGTGCTTTTAAAATTAGTCAGTTTGCTCAGCCCTTGGTCCTTGGAGAGACTTAAGTGGCTAACAAGTAGGTCAGAGCAATATATTTCACTCAATAATAATACAATACAATAATACAATAAATCCAGGTTGGAAGAGACCTTCAAGATCATCGTGTCCAACATATCAACCAATCCAATCCACCTAAACAACTAGATCATGGCACCCAGTACCCCATCAAGTCTCCTCCTGAATACCTCCAATGATGGTGACTTCACCACCTCCCTGGGCAGACCATTCCAATGGGCAATCACTCTCTCTGTAAAGAATTTCTTCCTAACATCCAGTCTAAACCTCCCCTGGCGCAGCCTGAGACTGTGTCCTCTTGTTCTGGTGCTGCCTGCCTGGGAAAAGAGACCAACCTCTGCCTGTCTACAATCTCCCCTCAGGTAGTTGTAGAGAGCAATAAGGCCACCCCTGAGTATCCTCCTCTCCAGGCTAAGCAACCCCAGCTCCCTCAGCCTCTCCTCATACAGCTTGTGTTCCAAACCCCTCACCAACCTTGTTGCCCTTCTCTGGACACGTTCCAGCAAGTCAACATCTTTCCTAAACTGAGGGCATCCTGGCCTGCATCAGGAACAGTGTGGCCAGTAGGAGCAGGGAGGTCATTCTGCCCTTGTATACAGCACTGGTTAGGCCACACCTGGAGTACTGTGTCCAGTTACTCATTTGTAGAGTAAACTTTGGTGCAAGTTGGAGTAGAATGGCAAGTCAGAAAGCAAAGTGCTCCCCCCACAAATGTGGACAAAAAGAAAACTATTTTGCATATTTCTCTGAAAACAGTAATCCATAGAAGAATTTGAGAAATTTTCAGCTGTTGTTTTGTTTTGTTGTTTGGTTTTTTTTTTTTTTTCCTAGAAGCAAATAGCTGAATTCTGTCTTGAACGTATAGAATCTGTCTCTGCTTAAAGAAATGCTCTTCAAAATAGTAAGTGGTGTGAGGAAAAATAGGAACAAATAACAGAAATCTGTGCAAATTGTATTGAGGCAGAGTGAATGAGATGCTGTTCTGACTGATGCCCTGGACATCCACTGTGCTGACATGTTTTATCTGAATTATATCATGGAGCTTTTCGTACATTTTTCCATAAATAGCTTGCCCTGTGGATATGAGAAGGTGTTTGTTCTACAAGAAACAATAGCAAACAGAAGTGGAAATTACTGCCAGCTCATCAGATGCAATTGAATAATAATGAAAGCTAATGCAAGACAACATTCAAGGTTATTTTTAAACCTTTATAAAGGTCAATGTATTCAATGGTATTCAATTGCAACTGCTGAAAGGCTTACTGCGTTTAAATACGATGCCCTTTTTTGTTTAGGAAATCAGAGATCCTGACTAGGAAGGGTAAATAGGGCAAAGCTACATCTAGATCTTCTCATCACAGTTTAGGAAAACAGTTTCAGAAGTATCAAACACTGATGGTTACTTTCAGTCTCAGGGATTTGTGTACTTTTCCCTCGATCTGAAATCATTCTGGGCCCCTCAGTTTAGGAAAGATGTTGACTTGATGGAACGTGTCCAGAGATGGGCAACAAAGCTGGGGAGGGGTTTGGAGCACAAGCCCTATGAGGAGAGGCTGAGGAAACTGGGGTTGCTCAGCCTGGAGAAGAGGAGGCTCAGGGCAGACCTTATTGCTGTCTGCAACTACCTGAAGGGAGGTTGTAGCCAGGTGGAGGTTGGTCTCTTCTCTCAGGCAAGCAGCACCAGAACAAGAGGACACAGTCTCAAGCTGCACCAGGGGAAGTTTAGGCTGGATGTTAGGAAGAAGTTCTTCATAGAAAGGGTGATTGGCCATTGGAATGGGCTGCCCAAGGAGGTGGTGGAGTCACCATCACTGGAGGTGTTTAGGAAGAGACTGGATGGGGTGCTTGGTGCCATGGTGTAGTTGATTAGATAGTGTTTCATGATAGGTTGGACTCGATGATCTCAAGGTCTCTTCCAACCTGGTTAATCCTATCCCATCCTGTCCCATCCTATCCCATCCTATTCATTCCCACAGAAAGAGCAAGGTTTGTCCTCCTTTGTGGACTTTTCCTACCCTGGATAGCCACGGGAAACAAAAACTGTCTTGTGGTCCTGACTGATGTCACCTCTGGAAGCTCTGGAGATGTCATTAGATAATCATTTGACCACTGTAAAAATGTCACCATGTAAATGCTGCAATGTTCATGGCCTTTTGTAGTCATGACTTCTGTCCTCACTACTTCTTGCTATTGTGCTGGTAGCAGGATTTAAAGAACCAATACTCAAAAATGGAGAGCTGAGGAATAACAAGAGGGGAAAACAAACAAATCCAAACCACCAGAATAGAGGTATTGACTTCAGTCAGCTAGAGGTGTGTACATAATCTCCTTTACATTGTTGAAGAATAGTGAAGAATATTACAAGTGTGCTCCAAGGATAGAGAAAATGCTGCCAGTGCCTCTCAGAGGGAAAAATACCAGGCTGTAAGAGGTGTGGGTGCCATAGTATGTCACAGCATCTGTATCATTGTGAGAGTGAGATACTTGGTGGCTCCATAGACTTTAGAAACTCTCAAGTTTATGTTTTTTCACCTTCTTTTTTTATGATTAAAGGCAATAATACAGGAGTCATCATAAGAGAGATAATCCTCCTGGAGGGAATCTCAAACTTTTCTGGTATCCAGACATTCCTATTTTCTGTTATGCATGTTGGGCTACTCCTACAGCATCTCACTTATTTGCCACTCCATTTGTTAAAGGCTAAAAATCATTACAGTGGTAGCTTAACAATGTTAAACTCGTAGCAGATAATTCTCAAGTAGTATAAGTTACCTAAGCTCCCTTTGAATAGGAAAAAACGTTTTTACATAAAGATTTAATATGTCTTTGAAATGTAACACAGACAAAGCAGTTCATTATATAATGCCTACAGAGAGCTTTGCATAAATATTTAGTTACCAGACTCCATTTTTCCCCCCAATGGGAGACAAGCATTTAAAGTTTTTTGAAGATCTGCACTTTCTACTGTTCAGGATCTGCTTTCTACTGTTCAAACAAACAACGCAGATAAAAGCTAGGGACAAAGAAACAGACCACTCAAGGACAGCTAACAGCTGGATGGCAATGGTCATATTAGGTCTGAGATTTTTTTTTTTTCTGGATCCTTCAGTGGAATTGCACAGAGGATCAGATTGGCAAGAAAGAGGAACTAAAGGAAGAGGGCTCAGAAACAATCAACAGAAACAACAGGCAACACAGAGGGGAGCATTCAGAGGACAGTATTACTTCAGTGATGTTTGTTAGAAGTGTGCACTGGGTTTTGCTGTGCCTTGTTGTAACTTGCCTGCTTTTGCTACAGGAAGACATTTTGATTTCTTGGATGTGCCAGGTATTATATGGTCCTTTAGAGCCATAAACAGACGTGAAATTAATAAGTAGCAGGTGTTTACTTTATAATTTGAGAGAAAGAGTCAGAAGTTAACCTGGAAAATGTACAGGAATGTTCAAGGATGCTGATGTTCTTTGTTTCCTTGTTTGAGGAAAACTCTTCTGAAATAGCTGGACAGTGCAATAGAGATGTGATGCTGTGCAGTACTTTCCGCTCCTGGGAGAGATGTAGCTCAGGTATATTGATTTGACAGGGCCTAATTGTCTTTGCTGGACAGTTTAGGCCAATGGGTGGTCAGGAAGGCTTGGTACTTTGCTAGCCTACTAGCTTGTGCAATTAAAAAGCAAAGAGAAACAGAAAGTTAAGCTCCAGAAGTGCGAGAGTGGCTAAATGGAGATATGGAATAGGAGGACATCTTTAAAAATCTCTGAACATAGGACGGTAAATTTATTTTCCTGACAGAGTAGCAAAGGGAGAGGGTGGTGGTTTCCATACTATACAAGCTTCCACAATCAAAAGCAGTTTTCCTTCCAGTTGGTCTGCCTTTCCAAAGAGGAGTCAAGACTATTGGAAAGGCAGGATTTTCAACAGCAGTGGAGAGTGTGCCGCTGTCTGGCTCATCGCTGCTAGAAAGTCCCTTGGAGATCCTAAATCATGGTTTAATCACAGTCTTGAAAGCATGCAAATAATTGAGTAAAATTCTCTAGAAGTCCTTTCAAAGACTATAGAACAGAGCTAATTTACAAATGGGATCAAAATACACTTATGTGCTTTTAGAATTCTTGGCATTTATGCAGCTGGATATTTGCTTTTGCAATTTTTATTTCTCCTGGCTCACTATAGCACATGTGCCTGGAGACTGCTAAACTAATGGCTTTTGCTTCCCCCCCCCCATTTCTGGTTGGCCCTCTGCTGCTTTGTTTTCCCTTTGTAGAAGATTCTACTTTTAAAAAGAGACTAAATGGGTTTATAAGAGCAATCTTGATTGTTTTTAGAAAGGATTCCTTCATTTTAAGACGAGCCTCAAGAAGCAGATGTAAAGGAGGTGGTTAGGCTGTGGCTGGGAGAGCTATATCTTGGTCTCTTCTCCCAGGGAACCAACACCAGAATGAGAGAACAGGTCTCAAGCTGTGCCAGGGAAGTTTAGACTCGAGGTGAGGAGAAAGTTCTTCACAGAGAGAGTTGTTAGCCATTGGAATGGGCTGCCCAGGGAGGCAGTGGAGTCACCATCCCTGGAGGTGTTCAAGAGGGGATTGGATGTGGCACTTGGTGCCATGGTCTCGTAGTCATGAGGCCTTGGGTGCAAGGCTGGGTGTGATGATCTTTGAGGTCTTTTCCAACCTTACTGATTCTGTGATTCTATACATTAGCAATGAAACTGCCAGGGGAATGATCTGTTTAGGATTGCAGTTAATCCACGGTTTCCTGAATCAGCTTTCAAATGAGAAGCTAACATGCTGTTTTTGAAAAGATGTCCCCCACAAGCCAACTTGTCACATCTTTTGTTAAGTTGGACTTGACTAATTTGTTCTAGATCAGACCAAAAAATTCAGCCTGAAGATACATGAGTCATATTTAACAGGCAACAAAAGTTGATCCAGAAACTTGGGGAAATAATGAGTATGGATGCTAGAAAAGATGACCACTGAAATTTGGCTCTAAAGCCTAACATGTTTAAATGAAACCTCCTGCATCCTTATGCATTTCTATGCCCTTTCAAACTACTGCCTTTTCCTTTTAATTATGCAAGGGCCCTGTAAAGAGATGAGGATCTTCTGGCTTTGCCTTTATTGAAGTGTTCCCATGTCAGATCCCTTGACTTCTTTAGACACACATTTTTCTGGGGATACAATTATTTTTCAATTATAGCTAGGTGTGCTGATTCTCAGGATGAAATCATTATGCAAACCTCAAATATTCTTATTAATTGAATTGGTAATGCAGCCAGTTATAATGTCAGCAATGCTCAGGAGAAATTTCTTAGCTGAATTTCATTCTGTCCTGGTCTGTAGTAGTGGCCAGAACTTCATGAGGCTTGTTTTCAATTTCTTTTGAGATGCTACAGCACAAACACAGCTCCCAGCATGAACATACAATACAATACAATACAATACAACAGGTTGGAAGAGACCTTCAAGATCATCACGCCCAACCCATCAACCAATCCAACCCACCCAAAACACAACACAGTACCATACAGTACAATACAGTACAAAAGAGTACAATACAGTACAAAAAGAGTACAATACAGTACAAACAGTACAACATACAGTACAACATAGCTGTGCAAAAAGCAGTGTCTTAAAAGCTAGCCTATAAATCAGGAAATCTGTAGTGAATTGCAATGCAGATTTGCTGCTGATATTTGTGACTTGCAATGGGGTTGCTGTCTGCCTGCATCAGCTACATCAGACATGGCATAATTTGGCAGATGCCCTGGTGATAGAGGCCAGAGGTCTTCACTGCCTTTTTTTGCCCTTTTTTTGGCCTTTTTTTTTTTTTTTACTGGCAGCTATTAAAACTCCAAATTAATAGGTATGTGGAGCTATGCAATTTCAGCAATAGTGCACAGACAAGGTAAGAGAGCTGCATTTACACTAAGAGATTTAGAGTCATATTAATGGCTGTCTCTGGTAACTAATGCTGGATGTGCCATGCTGAAGTGGAGAGGAGTGCTAGAGGTTGCTTTAAAGCTGATGTGATGCCACTGGTTGCAACAGTGTTATTATCACCAATTAAGTCAGGCCCAAAGAGAATTTGGTACAGCATTCTTTCATGTATATCTCTGCAGGTTTCTTCCCCTATCAAGTACAGCAGTCTGAAAGAACAGCTTCATGTCCTTAGAATTTACCAGTAAAGAGAAAGTATTTACAACATGTCTCTGAGCAGCACTGCACGGCTGATGGAGCACTTCAAAAAGAATATCTGTGAAGGAAATAAACCCATTAATTGAACAGAATTATTGTGCACCAAAGCTACATGTTCGAGAGGTCTCTACAGGATTCAAATAACTATTGAACCGTTTGGCACATCCCTAATAAAAACCTTAATCCATTAGCCCCATTGGTGCGTGCTTAGGCAAATTAACTCTTTTATATGTAGATCTAAAGAAAATGGTGTGTTATAATTAAATGATTCTTTGGGGGGCAGTAAACCTTTCTTCAAACAGCTTGAATATTAGTGCAGTCGTTTTTCTTTCAGCCCTACTAATCACAGCAAATTTAGCTCGCACAGCCAGAGTCAGGGTGCGTGTTACAGGACGTTCTGGTAATAGCGCTGAACAAATCCCATGGCGTTTGGTTTATGAAAGGATTTTATCTGCAAGGAGCAGAAATTTGTCTGGCTTCTTGCTATTCATGAAGGCATGTTACTCTTGTAAGATGTCTGGCTCTTCAGATATGCGGAGGTTGGAGCTCACCTGGTAGAAGCCCATCGTATGAGTGCCTTTGGATTGGAATGGGAGATCTAGAGGATAAATGGCAGCGTTACAAATCACTCTGGTTTTCCTCCCCACTTCCTGAATCAGTTGAAACTTCTTTGGCTCAGGTGAGATTTTGAATGCTTCTTATTCTGGATAGAAAAGGCAAAAAAATACTGAATCACAGTGGAACAGACCTACAGCTGGCTAGAGGAATATCTGGGCCAGGATTTCCTGATGTGACTACCAATTGCTGGAATCCGATGGTTTCAGCTACGCTTCACTTACTGAAAGTGCTAAATACCTGGGTTCGGAAAACTGGACTCTGTGGACGTGACCTGTTCTGACTTTTAGTTATAAAGCTGAATGTAGCACATTTAAATGCTGTAAGTTCCTGAGACCACACAATGCTGCTTCCAAAGAAAAACCCCACATGTATATTTTGAGACCTTAGAATTTTCTCTAGTATCTAGAAGGTGGTCTGTATACTATTATTTTATTATTGGAGACAAGCCCTATGAGGAGAGGCTGAGGGAGCTGGGGTTGCTTAGCTTGGAGAAGAGGAGGCTCAGAGGAGGCCTTGTTGCTCTCTACAACTACCTGAAGGGAGGCTGTAGCCAGGTGGGGTTGGTCTCTTCTCCCAGGCAACCACCAACAGAACAAAAGGATGAATAGAATAGAATAGAATAGAATAGAATAGAATAGAATAGAATAGAATAGAATAGAATAGAATAGACCACGTTGGAAGAGACCTCCAAGATCATCATGTGCAACCCATCATCCAACACCATCAAATCAACTGAACCATGGCACCAAGCACCCCATCAAGTCTCCTCCTAAACACCTCCAGTGATGGTGACTCCACCACCTCCCTGGGCACCCCATTCCAATGGGCAATCATGCTCTCTATGAAGAATTTCTTTCTAACATCCAGCTTAAACCTCCCCTGATGCAGCCTGAGACTGTGTCCTTTTGTTCTGGTGCTGGTTGCCTGGGAGAAGAGACCAGCCCCCACCTGTCCACAACCTCCCTTCAGTCTCAAGCTGCACCAGGGGAGGTTTAGGCTTGATGTTAGGAAGAAGTTCTTCACAGAAGGAGTGATTGGCCATTGGAATGGGCTGCCCAGGGAGGTGGTGGAGTCACCATCACTGGAGATGTTTAAGAAGAGACTGGATGGGGTGCTTGGTGCCATGGTTTAGTTGATTAGATAGTGTTGGATGATAGGTTGGACTCGGTGATCTCAAAGGTCTTTTCCAGTCTGGTCTGGTCTATTCTATTCTGAAATGTAGCCTCAGTTCTCCCTGCAATTACAGTGCCATGGCTGACATTAAATTAGAGGTAAGCAATGAAGTGTGATAGATGCCTAAAGGGTGGCTGAGGTGGACTGCTGCTTCCACTGAGGTCTGTGATATTAGTGTTTTGTCCCATGTATGATTCTGTCCCTAGTTTAGTACAACTTTAACCTCTTGCTAAGCCCTTTATATAGAAGTTGTGTTGGTGTTTCTGACATGCATTTACATTTCTGCAACCTTAGACTTTCAGGACTTTTTCATCCCATCTAAGAAGGATGATGTCATCTTTGATTCTTCTTGGGCACGGATTAACAATGTACGCTGATTTAATTAGATTGCTTAGACCTTCCAAAAGTACCAAGAGACATTACTTCCAAGAAAACTTAGAAGGTGTTTCCTTCTTCATTGATCTTGTGAGGTGAAAATTTATCCATTATGGATTTGGTGAAGGTTAGGAATTGCAGAAGCATTGTTATTAGTCAGCAATTGATTTATTTCAGTGCTCTGTGTACTTAAGGGTCATCAGTTTACTTCCGGGGAAGTGCAGCTTATCTCCAGCTGCAATTCATAAGCATAGTTTCAGCTCTTAGCATCAGCAGGTTATTTAACCTTGAGGCTACTTGCTGTATCAGTGGTGATGCCTAATGTGCAAATGTGCTATTTTGTAATGCAGAGACTGTACTTCAAATGTCTCACCTTACAGACTACATCAAGTTTTCTAGGATGTGAAGCATTATTTTCTGCATCTCTCCCGGGATGTATAGAAAGTTTAATGAATTCTTTAAAGACTTTGTATTTAGTTTGCTTGCTGAGCTCTTGCTATTATCAGATACCAATGAACATACATAATGTAAAGCACACACACACAAAACGATGTTTCAGCAATAACGTTGCCATTGTTCCACTTTGAGATGTTCTTTGAATGCCAAAAATGGTCCTTTGGCATCTTATACAAGTGTTATTTATTGCCACATCCAGAAATATTTCCTGGTAGTGGGCTGACCAGACACAGTCAGAAATTACAGTTCCCAAAATGTAAGGACGTGGGCTTGACTTGAGAACAAGTCATTTAAGATCCTAATGATACTGGAAACATCTGGGGTATTCAAAAGCAGAGAATAAATTCTTCCCTTTTCCTCATCCCCCGAAAGAAATAGTCAAGTTTCAATGGAATTTCATAGCTCAGACTCAGGCAGTGATGAGGTTTTACCACTTTACAGTTCACATTGCACCAGCTGATGATGAAGAGGCACAGCAGTTTTAACTGTTCCTAAAGTGACTTCATATTCTACCTAAAAAGCAAGAAACAGTTACAGTTAAATTGGCTGAAAATTTTCTGAAGCCTTGTGTCTATTTAAAATGAAGGTTTGCTGAAGCTGAGCCATGTGAAAACTGTATGAATCAGACAAGTTTTTCAGTAGGAAATGAAGATAGATTTGTAGGGTCCTTGAAGCTGTTAAATTTACTACCATCTAGTTCCCGGCTCTCTCGTTTCCTAGTCCCACGGTGCATGCTGGGGAGTAATTGTGGCAGTGCTCAGGGAGAGGGACTGGTCTTTTAAAAAGGGAGACTGCAACTTTTCTGCAGTTCCTCTCTTTAAAAAATAGTTCATATTTTGCTTTCACTTTGACACCCCCAAAATTGTACACACAATTTATTCTAAATGTGAAATTTTTGCCATGGGACCTAATTTTGGCACAATTTTAGACTTGAAGTTGCTATGCTAATTACAAAGACATTTTTTAGCTTCCCACAAACTTTTTACTTACAGGCATTTTCCAGGGTAATTAAACTGTTTAAGTAATTAACCAGATACTGTACACAGTCTTCTTTACAGTGTAATCAGGACCACTACAAGAAGAGTGCAAGCAGTTAGTGATTTAATCCTAGTACAGAAAGTTTGGACTTCGAAGTTTGGAGTTTTGTGCTTTTAATCCCTCCACTCCTACCTCTGTAGGAATGAAGGTAAAGGAATACACAATAAGATGATTTCACAGGGATAACCACACTTTGGGGAGCAGAACTGATTTATATTTACATAATGGAATAACTTTGTTTTTCCACACTGAGCAGTGTCACCTTGTCTTTCGACGTGTATTTGGGATTCCTCTTCTTGCTGAGAGATTGATTTGCTGTCTGGCTTTAGGTAGTTTATTATTATACTTTCAGATTTATGTCTCTAGCTAGATTCAGGTACTTAACTAAGTGAATGGAGGACTATCAAAAAGCAAGTAATTTATGTAACTGTATGGCTATGGTGCAAAACCCCAGTTCTGCAAAAGCTATGGATAGCTAATTTTGCATTCTTTGATGCTGCTCTCCTGAGCATTTTCATAGATTGCTAAGAAGAAGAAACTGGATGTCTAATTTGAAGTGATACATTTTGAATGCTCTGTCATTCTCTAAGTATGTCAGTTTATTTGTATGTAAAATATTTCCATTTCCATCATGTCTCTGATTCTACAACGATTGTTTTCTTCTGCATTAGCCCAATCCCCAGCAATTACAGTGCCTGTTGAGTGTGTACGAGTAGAGAAAAGTTGATTAACTAATGAAATGATGCTATGACAGTTATTAATAGGGTAAAGTAAGCAGCAGCTTAGGAAAAATTCCTCAGTGAAAAATGTATAAATATTTAGCTAGTAGGTATTTCTTTTTAATGAATAACCTTTTGGAAAGGAAACTCCCCTATATTAAAAACGTTTAGTAAGATGTCGAAAAATTCTCCTGCAGACTAAGAAACCACTGTGGGCATTTCCTACATTTCCATACTGGGGAAGGAGAGGTGTTAAAATATGAATACCTTCATGTCTATACAGATAATCTTGCAAGTGAGTTTGGTTTTATCCTCAAGGCAAGTAAGTATGCTAGACCAAACATGCTGGCATAGACAGGCAGGATTCCTTTCTGAAGCAAATGTTTCTGGGATGGAAATAATGACCATCCCTGTGTGAACAACTTTCTGCCATTCCATCCATTATGTACCTATTACAGTACATGTAGCTTTGACTGCAAATTACACATGTGCCCTCCTGTAGTCCACATTTCGCTTTGCTCCCTTGGTTCCTTTTCAAGAACAGCTCAGATTTTTCCAGGCTTAAGTGAAGAACTAATTTACAATTTGAAATGATCAGAGCTTTTCTCTTCAAAAATGAATGACTTGATTTAAGGCTGTGTTTTGTGAAGCGAGCTGAATGTAGTTTCCTGCATATTTAAAGTGATGACCATTTCTTTGCAATTGCTTATCATATTTAATCAGCAAATCAAGGCATACTTCACCTGTAATTAAAGCTCAGTGGAAATGTAGAAGAATAATGGACGTAGGACAGGCAATCATCTGAACACTGAAAAAGTAGTGCAGTACAGAAAATGTTTATGGCACATTTGCATTTTTGGAAGGCAGATACATTTGCCTCTGCTGCCTCACTTATCAGGAGTTTTAATAATTAGCAGCAGTATAATTAACCATTAAATCAAGGAAGTTGTAGCCTTGTTTCCCTGATAAGAGGTTTCAATATTTCTGTATTCACAGTATGAAGCAGCTATATCTTTCTTTTAAATTACTCTGGGAAAGCTTATTTACATTCTCAAGCATGAGTAAATTTTACAACCCTCAGTATTACAATCTTGCTGTTTCGTATGAACTTCATTCCAGTTTCTGTCAATGCAGTCCTCTTAGGATGGGTTCAGAGTTATATTAGCTTTTTGTGCATCTGACCAGCACAACCTGGCCAGAAGCCATCTGGCTTCATGGAAGCTGTGACATTCACAGCAGCTGAGTGTCAGGCCCCTTCTGTCTTTTCATAAGTCTTGTTAAATGTAGGCAGTGGAGGCAGTTCTAGACAGTTCTGCATCCTGGTGTTGCTGCTTCTTGTGCCCTTGGATTGCTAACTGTGTATCTTTTAATTTCTTTTTCTGTTGATTTGGGGGTTCTTTGCACCCTCTTTTCATTTATTTATTTTTTTAAATTGACTGTGGGATTATATTAGCAAACATGGTGAAATATAGTAGGCTGAATTTGTTGCTGGTGTAATGTCAATAACTTGTGTGTGTGTGTGTGGTTTGACACATGATGCAGGAAGATTATAGAATAGAATAAACCAGGTTGGAAGAGACCTTCAAGATCATCTTGTCCAACCTATCATCCAACTCACCTAATCAACTAAACCATGCAATCAAGCATCCCCTCAAGTCTCTTCCTAAACACCCCCAATGACTCCACCCCCTCCCTGGGCAGCCCATTCCAATGGGAAATCATTCCCTCTATGAAGAATTTCTTCCTAACATCCAGCCTAAACCTCCCCTGGTGCAGCTTGAGACTGTGTCTTCTTGTTCTGGTGCTGGCTGCCTGGGAGAAGAGACCAACCCCACTCTGTCTACAACCTCCCTTCAGGTAGTTGCAGAGAGCAATAAGGTCTCCCTTGAGTCTCCTCTTCTCCAGGCTAATCAACCCCAGCTCCCTCAGCCTCTCCTCACAGGGCTGTGCTCCAAACCCTCACCAGCTTTGTTGCCCTTCTCTGGACACGTTCCAGCAAGTCAACATCTTTCCTAAACTGAGAGGTCCAGAACTGGACACAGGACTCAAGGTATGGCCTAATCAGTGCAGTGTACAGGGGCAGAATGACCTCCCTGCTCCTGCTGGCCACACTGTTCCTGATACAGGCCAGGATGCCATTGGCCTTCTTGGCTGCCTGGGCAACATTATATAATGATGTAAGGGGTGGGAGAAACAATTAATGCAAAAGATAATCCTTTTTTTTAAGCAATGCAAAGCAGGAAACTCTTGAGGAATGAAACACCTATATTTTAACATCATTTTGTTAATCTACGCTGTTAATGAGAAAAAAATGTTATCAACTAATGAAAATTAATAAATAAGTTTAGGTTAATATGCAATTCCTTCTCAAAATCATTTGATGACTCCTATTTTACCCAGTTTTAATAACTGCATTTCTCATCAAGCCATCCAAACTCAAGGAGGCTCTGACAGTTAATTAGGTGAGAGTTGTATTAAAATAAGCAGGAGGAATTTACGTGTGGTGCCCATAAATGTAATTCTGAGAGATTTCCTCTCATGGAAGCTGCTTCACCAGTGATTTTGCTGGAATTCAGGACTGATGTTTTCAATTTATCTTATGTTGCAGGAGAGTTGTGTTTAGCAGATGGAAGGGCTCTGATGAATGCAGCACATGCCTTTTCTGGTATCCAATAAAGTTGGAATGACACTGTGTGAATCTAGAAGCTCTTGTAATCTGTGAGAGGCCGGGAGAAATTTTATTATAGTAATTGACTTCAGTAGGATTGAGACATTCTTTTAGCAATTCCATGGGGGTTTAAGTATTTTTGCAGTCTATTTTAAGACATGTGAGCACTGGTGGAAGCAGCTCTTCTGAGCAAAATAGACTATATTTTATTCAGACCTTGGAGACCGAGTAGGTAGAGCTAATTGGCTTATAACTGACCTCCTTAAAGGATGTCAAAATTGGCTGTTGGCTGTTCCTTTATAACATTAGTTTGATTGACTAAGAGTCTGGAAGCAAGATATGAAATATTATGAACCCAATTCATTAAAGTTGTCCTCATTTTAGCTCGTGACGTATTTTCAGAACAGTGGAACGTACTTGCAGTATAAAAGAAATATAGATATGTAAATTACTAATCCATCAGCCACTTCCTTCTGTTCCCCTCCCTGGAATAAAAAAAACTCTAGGTGATAACAGGAAAATAACAGGAGAGCACGGGACATAATTTTTTTCCCCCATGGTACTATGCAAAATAAACATCTTTAAGGATTTGGGGGAGAGAGGGAAGGCTGCTCAAGAGAGGAGTATCATGGGTTTGATTTATATTATTTACTTCCAAGTTATCTGGTTGCCTGTCAGGTAAGGACTCAATACAAGAGCAACTTGCATATAAATCTATCATCACATCAGAAATCTGTCTTCTTTGTTAGGGAGGGATTTTATTTATTTGGATAACAGTTATATTTCACCTTTTAAAAGTCTTTGACTTTCACTCTGCTAGGCGTATAGCGACCCTTTCTCAGATGACTGATCTTATTACACTGCTACTAGGATTCAGGGTTGAGTGTGGCATAATTAGCTGATGCAACATGTACAGTTTGTAGTCTGAAGAAGCTGCAGCTATGACCATCCCACCATATAAGAGGATGGGAAATTCAGTGTCTTGAGTACACCCATGTTATGTATATGTGTACCTCAAGCCTGAACATTAATTGTTTGGAGAAAGATATTGCTTTGTGGTCTTAAAGTGACTGTTAAAGTCAGGATCTAATGGATTTAATTAGAAAAATTGCTGTTGAAACTGGGTCCCTGATGTTATCCCACCTGTTTACCATGGGGAATAGTACTCTTGTATTAGAAGGAAGGAGGTGAAGTTTCACCAGCTGTTTTCTCTCTTCAGGTAGTGTTTATATTGGAAGTCATGTCACTACAGTTTGCTTAGAGCCACATTCCAACTGCTGCATCTTCCAGTATTCCTTAGCAAGTACCATGGCAGCTGGTAAAGTGAGAATATTGCTCTTTCATTGTTACATGCTTCTTCCACATCAGTTACCACACATACAAAGTGAAAATTGTAGTCATGTTCCATTGCCATTCTTGGGGTTTCAGATCTCTGTTGGAATCTAGGTGGCTATGGTTCTGGCATCATCTGCCAGGAGCCTTATAAACATTAGGGAGAGGAATAATGATATGATTAAAATAATAACTCTGGGTAATCTAAATTTAACCTGTGGTAATGGTTATATATATATATATATATATAGTTTTGTGCTTCGTGTTCTGTGTTGAGAGGTTTCTGTATTGCTCTCTTTTGCATCAGGTAACAAATGTTAAAACAAAGCCACATCAGCCAACATTAAGAAGTGAGGCTTTAAAAGAAGACACAATCTCATGCTCCTTTCAGAAAAAAATCACAGCAGAGGGAGGTGTTCCTTTTCCTTGATTTTGGCTTGAAATGCACCTGCTTCTGCACTGAGCCTTGCAGCCAGGTTCTGGGGGGAAAGAGAAGGTGTGATGCTTTGGTAGGCACTGATCAGCAGCCATTTCAATCTGCTTATTCCAGTGCCTAAATTAGCTGCAGTTCTGACAGTACTGTAGTTCAGAAGAGTAGTGCATGGTTAAGACCATCTGCTACATGCAACGACTGGACTCTTGTATATGGACAACAGTACTGTGAACAGGTGGAAATAGCTGTGCTGTGAGTTTCTTATGAGCATATAGGTGTACTTGTGCATACAGTGTATGTAGGAAATTTGTAATAAAAAGCAAGGTTTACCCTAGTTTTGTGAACTGTTGTGCAAGAATAACAGGCTGTAAGAAACGGTGACTTCTCGGTTCCATTTAGTGCACTGTTTAAAGAAAGATGAACCATTTGACTGTTTTATCTCCCTGAATTTAACCCAACCTTTCCAGCACTTTCTGTTGTTGTTGTTGTTTGTTTTGCTGGTAAGAGTTGGAATACTTCTTTTGTCATCCTAGTGCACTAAATGCTTCCTTTCTTATTTTGTTAATGGAGTAAAACCACTGGATAAATGATAGAAAGTTCAGTCACTAGCCTTCAGTCTCTGTCCATCTAAAGCACTAGTGCACAAATTGCTTCCCTCTGTGTGTTTTTCCTTGATTTATACAATGAGGACCAAAAATCAGAAAAGTTTCATCTATTTGCATTTTATGTCCCCTTGAACCATTCCTGCTGATTTGAGGCTTTGATATTAATCTCTATCTCTTAGTATTTCTCTTGTCTACTCCCTGCCTGTCTACCATTTTCCCTTTTAAATTGTGCTGGAAACTCATTTAGATTATTCTTACCATCTTTTCTCCAGCACTCTCCATGTCCTTACCTTATCTGGACTGTCTTTTTTTCATTTGTCTTATGTATTTATGGATTGGAATATGTCCTTTGCAGTACATTAAATTCTTTGGTGCTCCCTAGCCAGCCTTGACTGTGTGAATTTAATGAGGGTTGTGTAGTGGTTGGTGTCATAAGTTATCTAAGGCTGATTTTTCAACTGTCTGCTGTTGGGCTAGTTTATCACTTTCCTGATGTGGAAGGCATAAGGGTGCCCTGAAGGCTGCTACTTAGAACAGTGATCTCATTCTCAGAAGCCTATGGCTCATCTGGATGCAGGGCTGCAGCTGCTTTCCTCTTAGGTACGGGTGGGACATACATCTAGCTCATTTGCTGACTAAAGAGAGGTTATGAACAGGGATGATTATGTTCCAGACAGCTCCTGTTCTGCTGCTTTCAATGTGGGGCATGAATAGAATTGGTTTCTACTCCTGTTGCCAGATTGCCTCTTTGCAGGAAGGGCTGAGGTTCTTCTACCGACATGGGAAGTGTTCCTACTTACAATATGTGGAGACAGATCAGACCTGAAATTTGAAATTTTGTTAATCATCAGGTAATCAAACCCAAATTGGAAAGCTCCAAAAGTGTAGTCAAGTGTAGCAACAATCTAATTACACACCATGCAGGGTAGATTAAAATCCCCATGGGATAAGTGCACTTCTTTTTCTTCCCCCCCCCCCCATAACCTGTACATGTGCTTAATTTCATCTAAACTGACAGCACATGAAAGCAAATTCTTGCTGGTGTTCTACCTGAGTCCTTGGACTGTCCCTTGTAAAACATGCCATGCTGCTGTGGCACAAATCATTACCAACATGCACTATGACACTGTGTGCCCATCTTGAAGGTAAGTCAGGAGACTTCTGCAGAATAATGAGCTACAGTCTCTCAGCTTCAGCAGCTCATTGTCAAAATGACATCTGTTTTTAGTAACTGATACTAAGAGATGATGTAAGGCACTGTACAGCTTTCTTCTGACTGTTTCCAGACATATTTATTAGGAAAACTTTATATAGCACCCAGATTTAAAGTGGAGCTGTAATTGGATAATTTACAACAAAAAGTGCCCTTCTTTCTTTCACGTGCATTTTTCCTTCTATGTGCTCTGAAGCTATCTTGTGAGACTGCAGTTACAGTAACTCTGTTCTTGACAAATGCAACCCAAGGTCAACTAAATGTAGATTTCCATTGCCAAGCCCCAGAAGCAGCACTGCAATGGATGTTTTCTAGAATCCATATGGCACTATGAGAACATTTCACTGAAAATATGTTCAGTGTGTGTGTTGTCGATTCAGAGGTTTTGATGGACTCAAATGACAGATAAATTCTGTCTTCTAAAATAAACTGCCATGACAACCTGCTTGGCATAAAGCAGCAGAACTTGATAAATGGATCTGTTATCAAGCCCATGATTTTTAATTGAGCTGGAGAAGAAGATTTTCAAGGCATCAAATGATGAAGCATCCCTGTATGCCCAATTTAATAGTTAATTATCCACACAAAATCTGTTTCTTTGCGTCTGAATATAAAAGACTTACGTTTTCAAAAGAGGAATCTTTTCTTCTGGCTTTGCCTAAGGAATTCTTTGTGATCATGAATTCATTCCTCACTTTTGTCTTATATGTGACACTTCAGAAGATCCTTCCTTGTTTTTCCAAATTTGTCAGCAAAATTTGTACAGACCAAGTGTAGTGCTACAGTAATCATCTTTTTCCTACAGTGTAGAGTGGTATCTTTGTTTTTCCATTACTGCACCGTGCTCATATACCCAGTTTCACCTCTTAAGGACAATCTGTTTCACAAGGACTTAACTGGCTCAAAAGATTTGGGGGGAAAAAAAGAATGGATAGAAAATGTTTGGTGGGAAATTCTGATGTAGTTATTACTCTTCACTACTAAAGCCAAAATGCTTTTCCAGACTTGTTTGAAATAAGCAGTAGGGTGTGTTTTCACGAGCTGGGTGTGGAACAGTTCTATATGCAAAGAACTCACTCCAGCGCTGGGTATGACTTGGTAAGACCAAGACTTGGCAGTCTTGGATGCAAAAATTTTTCTCAGGAGAAGTTGGTATGGCATAGAACAGCCTCAAGTCTTCCAGTGCATCAGAGATAAAAGCAGAGCGATCTATGGGACATTATCTGGGACAGTATCTGAAGGGGGCCTACAAGAAGGCTGGGGAGGGACTTTTCAGGCTATCAGGGAGTGATAGGACTAGGGGGAATGGAATGAAGCTGGAGGTGGGGAGATTCAGGCTAGATGTGAGGAGGAAGTTCTTCACTGTGAGGGTGGTGAGGCCCTGGAATGGGTTGTCGAGGGAGGTGGTTGAGGCCCCGTCCCTTGAGGTGTTTAAGCCCAGGCTGGATGAGGCTCTGGCTGGCCTGATCTAGTGTAGAGTGCCCCTGCCCATGGCAGGGGGTTGGAACTAGATGATCCTTGTGGTCCCTTCCAACCCTAACTGAAACTATGAAACTATGATTATATTCGCTTTGCAGTGCCCATCTTAGTGATAGCAAGCTTTATTTTAAGGATCTGTGCCACCAGCTTCAGGGGCAGATCAAGACCAACATGTTAACTTGTTACAGTGAAGGATGTATCATAAGAATGTTCAGCTTTCCTATCAAAATTTATCAAGTGGTTTTGTGGAGTCACCATCATTGGAGGTGTTCAGGAGGAGACTTGATGGGTGCTTGATTCCATGATCTTGTTGTTTGGGTGGGTTGGATTGCCTGATAGGTTGGAAGTGATGATCTTGAAGGTCTCTTCCAACCTGGTGTATTGTATTGCATTATCCATTTATATAGAATTAATTTTCTTTGGTAGCCATTGTGTGTTGACTCCACACAAAAAGAATATTTTATTCTATTACAGGTGTTATCTCTGCCTCCCTTTGCTTCACCTTTAAATATCTGTAATTACATTTGGAAAGGTCCTTTCTTGTTTAAAAAAAATGGCATTTTGCTGTACTCCATGGAATAGTTAGACCAACTTAAATTCTTGAAGATAATGCTGTTCAGAACTTGCATCTATTATTGGAACATTAATGATATTCTGCAATGCTTCCTGTGCAAAATCAGGGACAGATACAAAGCATTCCTATGTGTTAATTAAATCTGAGGGAGTTTTGTCGGTTCGCTGCTGGGTTTTTATTTTCTTGGTGGTTTTGCTGGGGTTTTGGGGTTGGTTGTTCCTTTTCCCATTTGTGGTTTTTTTTTTGTGTGTGCAGTGGTTGTGTTTGCTGGTTAATATTTCTAATATGATTTCCTTATTAATGAAATGTGATGCATTATTTTTTTTCTGGACATTCTAGGCAGAATTTGCTTCAGTCAGGTCAAAATTTGCTTCTATCCATGTTATCCAAGGTCAATTTCCACTTCACACAGAGCAGAAAAAAACCCTGTGTAGGGGCACTACTTAAGGTTGGCTGTTTGTCAGAAATGTGAAACTGAAAGACCCTTTGCTTATTGTCTTTTTCTTTAAAATAGTCATCAATCTTTCTTTCAAATACTCAAATCTCTAGAAATCCAAGTTTTCATCCCAAACTGCATAAAAGTGCATTTTTTCAAGTGCTGCTGGTATTCTTCAGCTTCATTTCCTTTTGCAAAGTTAATCCACAGGTGTGTTAGCTTATGCAGTACTTTGCCAAAGTCCGTGAGGCTTTGTGTTTATGCTTTGCATTTCCCTTTTTTTGCAGGGAGAGCAAGGAAAACAGTCTCAGCTAGAAATCTGAGCATGTAGATGAGACTATCTACATGAAATATCCATGCTACAGTTACTCTGAAAGCATCACAGTGAAGCAGAAGGACTTGTTTTCTTTCCCTTTCCCAGTATTTTACATTGAAATTTTTGCATTACCTGAAGAAACCTCAAAACTCCAAAAACTGCACAAGAAACCCCCAACCAAACAAAAGATGAACAATTTGCTCATTCAACTGTCTAAATTTTAAGTCTAAAATACTCTGCCAAACAGAAAGGGAGCTGGGGTGCTGATTGACAGCCACCTAAACATGAGCCAGCAGTGTGCCCAGGTGGCCAAGAAGGCCAATGGCATCCTGGCCTGTATCAAGAATAGTGTGGCCAGCAGGAGCAGGGAAGTCATTGTGCCCTTGTACTCTGCACTGGTTAGGCCACACCTTGAGTACTTAGTCCAGTTCTGGGCCCCTCAGTTTAAGAAGGACATCGACACACTTGAACGTGTCCAGAGAAGGGCAACAAGGCTGGGGAGAGGCCTTGAGCACAGCCCTATGAGGAGAGGGTGAGGGAGCTGGGATTGTTTAGCCTGGAGAAGAGGAGGCTCAGGAGAGACCTAATTGCTGTCTACAACTACCTGAAGGGTGGTTGTGGCCAGGAAGGAGTTGGTCTCTTCTCTCTAGCAACCAGCACCAGAACAAGAGGACACAGTCTCAAGCTGCACCAGGAGAAGTTTAGGCTGGAGGTGAGGAGAAAGTTCTTCACAGAAAGAGTTGTTCACCATTGGAATGGGCTGCCCAGGGAGGTGGTGGAGTCACCATCCCTGGAGGTGTTCAAAGGGGACTGGACATGGGACTTGGTGCCATGGTTTAGTCATGGGGTCTGTGGTGACAGGTAGGACTCGATGATCTTTGAGGTCTCTTCCAACCTTGGTGATTCTGTGATAATTTTAATTTTTTTTTCTGACATGTTTGTCTGCAAAAAGTTTTAAATTCTGTTTCTTTATGGTGCTCAGTCGTCCCAGTCTGAAACTTTTTTAGCACTTCTGGCAGACTATTCATTCAAATATGCTGTGGGGTGCTAGATGATTTGGAATAATTTTCTTTCCTTATCCTTTTAATTTGAAGGTTAAATTTATTAACAATTTCAAAAGCTAAAACGGTTTTGAACCTCAGGGCTTTCCATTTAGAAAATGTAACAATGGAAATATGTGAACTTCATCACTCCCTTGATAGTCATTAAAAATGGCAATATTTTGGGTAGCTAAAGTATGAATATACTGTTTTTTTTTTATATATCTTGGTTTTTTTATATGGTGGTTTTTTATTTTTCTGGAAATAAATGAGCTAGAACATTTTTTTTTTACTACATTTGTTTATTTGTGGATTCTTGTGCACATGACATGGCAGTGTAAACCCAATTTACTTACATTACTCCTGACAATGACAGGAAATACGCTGGCTTATAACTTAGAAATTCATTCAGATTTCCATTTCTCTGTTGTCTGAGAATGCAAGTCATATGCCTTCTGAAAGACTTCCAGAGCTAATTGCTGTAGACAATTCAACTTTTTAGGCTCTTCTTTGGAATCAGCAAGCTGTCCTTTCTTTTCGTGACACCGTGCTGAACAAAAATAATGAACAAGTGCAATTATGTGATTTAGAGTAATTAAGTCATTAATGGGTAAACGGAGGTGCATGTACAGAAATTTTTGGTGGAATTTAACAATGAGCCTTGATCACCTTCTGTTATCTGTTCTCAATCAGAAAACTTGGGAATTCAAATTGGATACGTCACATAGAGTGAGTTTACTTATTAGAAAAGACACTAAGATGAAGGGGAAGACCTTTTTCACATCTAAAACCTCCTACATAGGAGCTGCAGATGGAGTGCTGCTGGTTTTGCTGACTTTCCCAGCCAGGGAACATTTACCATATTGAATAATTTTGATTTACTAAGGTGGTGCGGTAGTTTGAGGCTATGCCTTGAAAAATTTTCACAGATCTTGAACAGAAAGTGGTAAAATGAAAATAAATCACCATTGGGTGTAAAAAGGAAAACAATGATAGTTCTAAACGATCCCATTGGAGAAATAAGGGACTTAAACTAGTTGTACCAAAACAATCTCTCTTCCCTTGTCTTGCTGCTTCGCTCTGGGAGAGATACTAACTCGCTTCTGCTTGACCTTGGCTGCATTGTTTTGGCTAAGTCTAACATCTATGTGCTCCTTTCTCTTGCCCCTTTTTTGTAGAGGGGGATAAGGGGGAAGCATGCAAGGAGAAGCTTTTAGCTTCCCCTGGTAGAATAGAATAGAATTAACCAGATTGGAAAAGACCTTTGAGATCGAGTCCAACCTATCACCCAGCACTATCTAATCAACTAAACCAAGGCACCAAGTGCCCCATGCAGTCTCTTCCTAAATACCTCCAGTGATGGTGACTCCACTACCTCCCTGAGCAGCACATTCCAATGGCAAATAGCTCTTTCTGTGAAGAACAACTTCTTAACATCCAGCCTAAACCTCCCCTGGTACAGCTTGAGACTGTGTCCTCTTGTTCTGTTCATGGTTGCCTGGGAGAAGAGCCCAACCCCCACCAGGCTACAACCTCTCTTCAGGTAGTCTTTGACCAGGGGAGTCCTTGTGCTGTTTATTAAATACCTGTAAATATTGTAAATATTTTGTAAATACTGTGTATGTTGTACACATTCATTGCATGCCCTTGTAGATTGTAGTTTTGCTTGTAAATACAGCTTTCACATGCTTCCAGTTGAGCTGGTCTGGCAAATTTAATGTTAGGGGGGAATTTTCAACCCACCACAGGTGGTCTCATTTTTCAGTGGATGGACTGCTGCCCAAACATTTAGCCAGTAAAGCATGGGGAGACACGGAGCAAAAATTTTTGAGGTTTTTGTTTGCTTGTTGTGTTGGTTTTTTTTTTTTTCAATTGTTTTGGGTTTGGGGTTTTATTTTTTGGTATCTGCTGAAGAGAGAAAATTTGTAAAGGGGAGAAAAATCAGGTGTTCTATCATTTCTGCCATTATGTTTCTTTTATATCTGTGCCTTATTTGATATTCATCTGTTTGCAAGAAGAGAATATCGCTTAAAACTCTTGGCTATTACTGCTGAGTATTCCTGTTTTGACAGCCAGCTTTACTCTCACAATGACAAACCAATCTTAGTTTACTTATGGTGTGATCTCAAAGCTAATTTGTTAGGCCACACACACCATTTCAAACATAATGACTCTTGCATAGATTTTGCACAGGCAGATTTGAAAAGCATCTGTCAGTGACAAAGCAATCAAATGTTCCTCGCATCAAGCCTTAGCAAAGCAGAGGAAGATAATCTCTACAAACTGGAGTCACTGATTGCCATCCCCTCCCCTCCAAATGATAAATAATTTACAGCTGTCACATGTTCCTTCTACAGTTAAGTATACAGGCAAAAAAAGAAAGTATCTACATATCATCATTAGCTTAATCAAGCCAGGGTATCAGTAACCTGCCGTGAAACTGATTGCTGAGGAGCAGGCAGAGTTGATGTCTGTGTAACAAATGATTTTGAACCAGCAAGTTTTTGAGTTTTATTCAGGTTTAACATAGGCTTGCAAACCCACTGTGTTCTCTTCTAAAGAAGGGACTGCGTTTTGAAAGGAGTATTTGGGAACAAAAATCTCTCAAAATACCCCAATACCAACATTTCCATATTCCTTTTTCATGTTTGTTTCCACGTGAAACAGGAGTCTTGACCCTGCAGGCATGCGAAATGGAATGCCAGAAAGGCTTTAGGAGTCTCTAAACCTATATTCACTACTCAAATAATTTCAGAGTCATGGCTTGTCTGATTTTTACCCTTAAGTTTTCTGGGTATGTGTGATGAAGATGGTGAGTAACTGCACATGTCTCTAGGAATTATCATCCTTCTCTTTCTTCTATAGTGTTTTGTTGTGGGTTTGGGTTTCCCCCACACACACCTTCCTCAAGAAATCCTTTTGTTCCTTTGTCTATCATCAGATTTTTTTTTCTTCCTCTTTTTCTTTTTTTTTGGGCTTTCTAGTGTTTTAAAGCCCTCAGGTTAAAAAGGATAAAGAAGGCAGATCTGAAATGCTCAAGATTTCACATCCTGTTAAAAAAAAAAAGGAATGAAAGTCAAATGGGGGGGGGGAATGGAAAAGCACAATACATAGAACCTAAAGGTTTAAAGGAGGCTTGAAAAGAGTCCTTCAAAAATAAATTTTCCCTTTGAGAAATATTCCATCAAAATGTTCTCTCAGCTTCTTTTATCTCTTGTGGCTTCATTGAATTATGTTTTGAGACTGAAATACTCCCTTGAGCATATGTAAGCTCAGAAATGAATTGGGAACTAACTAGAGATGCAGAATTCTACTTTGTACCTTGGATTGTGTTTGTTCTGTTTGGGTTTTGTTTGTTTGTTCCCCCTCCCCCCAAATTGGGTAGATATGCTGGATAGGCTAGTTCAGGGACACAGGTAATTCTGGGATGATGGTTAACAGCATTTATTTTCCATGACAAAGTTAATTCCAGATATTTTGATGCTTTTAGGCTTTTCTCAGTATGAGGTCACAATAATTTGCCTCATGTTTTAGAAAACTGATCATGTAAGATGCAAGAGAGCGTCAAGGTAATGACAGTATAATAGCAACAAAATAGCTAAGGCATTTGGGGTAAAGCTGCTAGAAATGACAATGACAAACTCTAAAATTGTGATTTAAAATTACAGGACTATAAAATATCTTGACTAAGCATAAGTGTATTTACAGTGGCATGAGAGAAAGAGACGAGTCAGGTGCAAATTTTGGGCTTCTTTATGTTTCATGTGATCCCACTAGGGCTGATTCTGATCTGGACCAGCTAAATATCAAATCAGAGTAAAGAGGTAGAAATGAACCCTTTTACAGCCATTGAAAGAGAGATAAGAATCACAGGTGTTGATGTCACTGTAGCTGTATTTGGTACAACTCATTTCAGACTAAGAAATATTAAATAACTTTGTGCTTCTCTGTATTACATGGAATGCACTGGTTATGAGTTTTAGCATCCCCAGGTATGTTTCAGTGTGGAAACTTACTTGTAAAAGGGCCTGCTGAGGATTCCCTACTAAGTTATCTAACAAAAAACAGTTTTAAATGAGTCAGTGTCTCATGTGCATTGCTGCCTTGCTGAACCCACTACTGTATTAGGTTTGAACAAAACTGCATTTGTATAGGCAATCTTGTCTTAAAACATTGAAAATGTCTGCTGCCAGGGGGTAGCCTGATGGAGGCTAATGGTGTGAGATGACAAATGAGCACTCGATATCTTTTAATATAGGAGGTGGGATGCTCTACCAGTGTGGGAAGGATGTAGTTTGAGAACGGTGTCCATGAGTTTCAGGACTTCACAAAGTATTCTCAGTAGTGGTGTGTTCACAGAAATTATTTATGAGCTTGACAAGGCTCCAAGCATCCTGAACTAGTGGAGCTGGTATAGATAACCTTTGGATGTCCCTTCCAACAAAAACCATTCTATGATTCTCAAGGACTCAGAGCAGCTGGGAAGGAAATTTCTCTGGTGCACAAATGAGACCTTCAAGACAATATTTTCTTCTAGGGAGGGAGTCATTGTTCCACCCCTTTAAGCTCACCAGCCCTGGGGATGATATATCCTTAGTTCTGGCAGTGAAGATCAGCTCTGTAGATCAAACAGAGAATCTCTGAAAGCCACATACCCAGTCAATTCTCCAAATGTTACCTTAGTGTTACATAGAATTGAAATACTTTATGCACTATCGCATTGATTCTCCATTACATCCTGATGAACTTCAATCACTTTGTTTCCCCTCAGGTGATCACTGATTAATATACAAACTGTGAAGTTAAGTTGTTTGAACCAGGAATTAAAAATTTCCAGCAATTAAAAACAAAGAAACAAACCAAAACAGCCACCGTCATTAGAAAGTGATTAAACATAACAACAACTGAGATGCTGAAATTAGCTGTCCTCATTCCAAAGGGTTTGTAACTACGAGGATGTTTTCGAAGCTATTAAATGGTGGTTAAGCTGTGTTATTATTTGTAAAGCAGCTACTTTTGTATCCTAGACCCACCGAGTGAATGGCTTGCACAGCAGGAGCCTGGAGAATAGCAAGCCTAATCATTGTCATTTTACTGTACAAGAGGCAATTTTAGAAAATGATTCCTTAAATTATAAGATCCAAACAAAGACAAGGCTCTGCAGCTGGGAACTTAGTTCTTTTCTGTCACTGAAAAGCATCTTTGTTTCAGATTGTGTGAACTTAGGGTGGTTTCGCTACTACCAGTCTAAACAGAGAAAAGGAAGTTGAAAATGTTGCATATGAGAGAGTCTTTCTACAAGTTGATGCAAGTAAAAGGGGTTGAAGCACTAGGCTAGCTTTGAGCTGCCTTTAGAAAGGTACTGTGCAAACAATGAGACTGATTCTCTCCTGAATTGCTCTGGCTTGGCTCCAGCATAATTGGGCTTCAATCAATAACTTGACGCTGCTGCTGCAAATTTAAAACAATGTGGAGTAGAATCAGATGTGATGAATCTAACATTCTGGATGAGAGTTGGCTGATAGCTTATGTAATTCTAGGAGTCTAGATTTTAATCATCGTGAAGATGAAATGTGTTACTTTCACTACATACCGTTTAGAAGGTTTTAGTGTACTTTCACCACATACCATTTAGAAGGTTTTAGTGTACTATATGCAGTTCAGAAGATTTTAGGATGCTACCCACCATCAACTCCTCATCTTCCTAATCAGTTGTTTTGCAGCACATGCCCTTATAAAGAATATATAGCATTTTTCTGTGTTTTGTTCCATTGCCTTGCACTATTTTCTACATGAATTGCATAAACTATTCATTAAGCTCTACATGAATTGCGCAAACTGTTCATTAAGCTCATAGTTAGTTCAAATAAATTTAAAGATTTGGTCATCCTCCTTTGTGCTGGATGTATTGCCTTTTCTAGCTGACAAAAAAAGTACATTCAAAACACATGCTAGTCCTGAGCTCCCAATGCATCTCGTTGTGTTTTTCCCTCCTTGCATTACTCATTTTTACACGATCGCATTTTCCACCCGTATTGCGCAGATGCAGATTATTAATGGAAGATGCAAAGCAGCCAGAATTAGGCCTACATTACATTGTGAGGCTTTTGACAGGAGCTGATGAAATCTGGGTTCTCCCACACCTTGTTAGCGTAGTTTGCACAGGGCATCCCTTTCACATGCTGCTGGCGCAGAGAGATCTCTCTTATCCACAGAGGCAGCATCTCTCACTGTCAGCTAGCAAAACTGAAATGAAATCCAAGGAGTCTTGTAAGGAACACAGACAAATCATTTAGTCTGCTATTAAACTTCAAGATTTTCTTTTCTCTTCCATCTTGACTTCCACTTGGTCATCAGTGTTGTCTTAAAGTGATCACTGCTGCTGTTGGTAGTAGGTGTGTGCGAAACTGCTTGTTGTCATTAGTTACCTGTTATGATGTATGCCGTATCACTGAGCATTTATACACCCAGCAGGTGACAGATTTGAGAAAAGACTGCATGCAGAACACTGCAGCTGTGCAGGGTTCGACAGAGAAGCAGGAAGGATCAAATGACTGCTACAGTTGCCAGAGGGGAAGTTTAATGACAAGGTGCTGTGACATTTATGACCAGATTGATTATGAAGACCGAATAAATCCATGGTATATTTCAAGAGTGTTACTGTATGCCCATCTGATATAGGGGTTGCCATGGTAAGTACAGATTTTCTATTATCCAGGAAGGTGAACAGTCTCATAAAACCCATGAAACTTGTTAGTGAATAAATTGCATAAGAGAAGCACCTCTATTGACCCTTATGGAAATTTAGTCTTTTCAAACAATGCTCCAAAGTCTTTTCCTTGGCTATTAAAAACAAACAAACAAACAAACACACCAACCCAAAAAAAAAACCCCACCAAACAACAGCCTGTGGTACTGTCAAATCAAAATGTGCCATTTCTGGTATTCCCCATGTCTTGGATGACAGCTTAGACAGATTGGAAAATCATCACTGAGCTAAAAATATTAGTGTGGAGGCAGCAGGGTAAGAAAGTAAATTACTGAATATTGTTAAATAAGACGTGTTCTGCAGCCTTGATACTTGATAAAGTTAATATCTTCAGCATTACCAACTGAGAATTTAAAACAAAAACAAACCCCAACCAAACAAAAACACACACACACACACACAAAAAAGGGACTGTTTATTACTTATATATCTTGTGATTAACTATTTAAAGAGACCAGTAAAACCAGGGAAAAACCTCATTATTGTTAGTGCAACTTGGAAAAAAGGAGGCAAAGAAAATCACATCAAGCATTCGATGACAGCATGAAGGGTGGTTGTAGCCGGGAGGGGGTTGGTCTCTTCTCCCAGGCAACCAGCACTAGAATGAGAGGACGCTGTTTCAAGCTGCACCAGGGGAGGTTTAGGCTGGAGGTGAGGAGAAAGTTCTTCACTGAGAGAGTCGTTAGCCGTTGGAATGGGCTGCCCAGGGAGGTGGTGGAGTCACCATTCCTGGAGGTGTTCAAGAGGGGATTGGATGTGGTACTTGGTGCCATGGTCTGGTAGGCATGAGGTCTTGGGTGACAGGTTGAACTTGATGATCTTTGAGGTCTTTTCCAACCTTGTTGATTCTATGATTCTATGTGCACATTTCATTCCCTACCCCCCTGTGCTGTATGAACATAGAAGAGTTCCCCTCACTTATGTATTGTAACCCCACAGAAACAATGCAAGGGTACAAAGGGTAGTAAAGCTGTGTGGCTTCTTGCTGAGGCCCAAACATGCAGTCCCATACAACTTGATGTTACCTGTTGGTTGAAGCAGTATGGTGGGAACATTGCTGTGCTGTCTTTTGTATACTGCAGTACAGCTTTCTCATACAGCAATTTTGGTTTGCAGTAGAACTGCAAATTTATTACTGAAACCTGTGGGTTTATTGCATAAAATTGTATAAAGTGGTCAGTAATCTATGATCTCAGGAAAATATTAGAAAAGGCATTGGTATTTCACTGGGCAATAGTCTTGGTTAGTGGCAAGGACTTCAGCAAGGGGATACTGATGCTCTAGAAGGGAGTGTGCTGCACCAGTGGATGCATTGGCTGATTTGGTAGTGTATATTCATTACAGTAAAGGAAGGCAAAATCACCACTTATGTTCCTCTGTTGCTCAATGTCTGCTTTATCTTCATTTCCCCATCTTTGGTACTACTGCTTCTGTCTCATTGACCAGTCAATGTGGTACAAGTGTAATTGCTCAGACAGAATAATAACTACTCAGAGGCAACACTGCTTCGTAGTGAACATTGGCCATTGGAATAGGCTGCCCAGGGAGGTGGTGGAGTCACCATCATTGGAAGTGTTTAAGAAGAGACTGGATGAGGCACCTGGTGCCATGGTTTAGTTGATTAGATGGTGTTGGGTGATAGGCTGCATTTGATGATCTCAAAGGTCTTTTCCAACCTGGTCTGGTCTGGTCTGTTCTGTTCTATTCAGTAAGGTCTGACTGTCCAGCTGCATGAATCCAAATAAACAGAGCCACAGCTTTCTTTTATCTACAGCAAGTAATTTCTTTTTCACTACAACATCCAGCAGTCATTTTCAGTCTTGTGCATTTCTGTTAGCCATTTATTTTACATATATATTAAATGCCTGCTCTGATAATTAGCATTGCTGTGTATTCAGATCATACCATATCTTTATAAAAGCTGTACGCTCATATTTCCTACCCTACATATCTTCCTCCGAGCAATGCCACAGGTGTTTCCTTTAGACCTCTGTTAGTCCTTTTGAATTAGATGTTCAGCTTGTTAGCTTGCCATCTCACTTCTTATCAGTCACGCTCACTTCTCATTACCCCAGTTGCACAGCTGCCATAATTAGATTTTACATTTTTAAGCATTTATAACACTGCCTTAGTGTATGCTGTACTATCAGAAGCATTTTAGACAAGCCATAAACCCAAACTAATTATACTGTTCCACAGAGACTTTTTAAAGGAGAGTTATTGTTACTGTTGAATTGGTAAATTCATGCACACACAGATGTTAAGACCGGAGAAGGCTGATAGACCAAGTCAGTTATATCTCCTGCGTACTAGTGATGATAGGATCTCACCCCATAATATTTGCTTTCAGTCCATTGTGGCTGATGTATTTTAGGAGATGATAAGCCAGATTTTGCTTTAAAGAGTTGGGGTTTACCCCCTCCTGGTGCCAGCTTCCTTTCTCACTCCCAGAAGTTCTTCCCTCCTATCAAAGGCTACGTAGACGTCTTGAGTTTCCAGCTTTGTTCATCAGCATCAGGCAATCCAAAGACTTCTCAGAAACTGCAAATAGGGTCAAATCATTATGGGTTTGGTTAAGTATTTATGCAAATTCAGATTAAAATAATATGCATGATTTAGGTCCTACTAACTGTCTCTGATTGCATTCTCTATTACTAGTATTCTCCTGTTAGGAATTTCCTTAGCAGAACTCTGCCTGCCTTTCTTTCTTTCCCTTAATAGTTGCAGTTTCCTTCGCCTGTGAGTGGTTGTTGTCTTGTTGCTCTTCTCCAAGGAGAGGAATATTTTAGTAAATGGCTGCCTTTTCACTCTTTGTAGAAGAGATCTCTAGATAGATTGCATATGATATAGTCCTTTGTGACAGTAAAAGAGATGGATCTAGAAGGCACCCTGTGAGGCTGTGCATACCTGTAAGATATTTATAGAATTATTACTGCCTCTGGTTTAAACTATGTCACTGTGCAGGAGCATTTGCCACATACTCAGCAGTACCTTTTGAGATGTAACTTATCTTGTCTCTGTATGGAATGGGTGATTTTTCAGATGAGAGCAATTTTCTGCACAGGAAGCTTTAGGTTTACTTTATTTACTCAAATATTTTTGTCTCTGTGTTGCATGTAATTTGGGATACTGAATTTCATTTGCCCCTCAAATAATATGTACAGAATGTATTTATTTTGTAATTTCCTGTTTTATTTTTTATTATTTATAACTATATATTTTGCAAGCATTCCATTTGAAACAAGAGAAATGATCTGGTATATTGTGGTAGGACGCTCATTTCCTTGGAAACCCAGCTTCTATAAAATGAAGCTTGCTTGGAAATTAGCTACAACAGATCTAAACACTCTCCATCCTTCCATCTCATTTATTTAGTCTCTTCTAGCACTGTAAATGGTTGCTTTGGGGAAACAAACAGCAGTATATTTTACCAGCATAAGCACGCTTCTCTGTCATTCATTCACTTGCTTTAAAATTAGCAAAAAATTAAAGGTATATCTTGCAAGAACAACTCGATTCCTGAAATGTCTAAGGGTGCAAGGAGCAGTAAATGTAGGGTAAGTGTATGATAATATTTAAAATAATATCTGCAGTGCAATTTTGCATGAATAACTACTTCTTTCATAATCCAAACCAGTAGATTTCCCTTCTCTTTCCTCTCTAATTGACTGCTGGGAATTGGTTTTCCATAACTATCAGCCGTGGTTTGAGTTGCACAAGTGCTGACTGCTGATTAGGAGATAACTCCTTGAAACCTTTATCATCTGCTTTATATCATGTTTTGCCAGTTGAATTTTTTGAGACTATCAGCATGTGAGGTGGAAGCCACAGATTCACTAAGGGTCATTGAGTTTGTTCTTTGTAGTGGAACAGAAACTCCAGACTCAAGGGCTTCGGGATATCACACCTTGATATATGCAAATATATACTTGAAGTGCAGTATTGTTTTCATATAGTGAACTACTTAGCATACTTAGCAGGCAGGAACAAAGTTTCTGCAAAGTGGATTTTTCTATATTGGGATTTTATAAGCAGGATTTTGTCTGCAGGAATCATCTTTCTGGAAACAGAAGTTCCTTTGTCAGCTGATACTTGTGCTGAATCCATCATCTGTGCCTCGTGTATCCCTGGAAGAAAACAGGGAAGTGGACTATAGCCAAGTCTGTAGATGCACCAGAGGGGTCTCTATTTTATGCCTCATAAATAGACTGATGTGCTTACTGTAGAAACATGCAGATTATCAGTGGATAAACTAGTGGGTCATACAGCAGTGTGTGAAGAGTGCTCCCAAGGGTTCCTATCGACTATATTTTCATGGGATAACGTTTAGAGAAAACCTGAGTCTATCTCTATACTTCTAATATGCTTAAAGCAGTAAATAAATTGAGGCAGCTTTTTGTTGGCTACTTAATGGGCTGAAGTACTCCATCCATGCACGGTCCTCCCAGGAGCTGTCGACAGAGCAGATGGATGAGACAGCACCGTCTGTCAGCTTGGAGACCATCCCACACAAGATCAAGACAGGTAAATGCCTTGCTCCTGATGCAGAGTGAACACTTTCCACAGGATTTACAAATAGCAAAACACTTATTTGACTCAATACCTCAAATACAAAGCAGAGGCAGTGGCAGGAAAGTAGGCTGGAGGAACTGAGGCAGTGTGCCTCGACAAAGCAGACCTCTAGCCTCATCAGCAGTAGAGGTAAACAAGCAGAGGTAGTCTGAGAACTGTCACAGCTGGTCTCTACCTTTCAGTTAGGTGGAGCAACACACGTGACCAAACATAGTCAGCATTGTCAGAGTAAGAGGTGGCATGCAAGCCTTTGAATCTAGTGTTTCCCTGGCAAAAACACCAAGAACATGTTGAGGAAGGTTTGCTTAACTCTGACTCACAAAGCTGGCCTACAGTTCAAACCCAACCATGAAATGTTTACATAAGCAGCTATGTTTAGACACCAAGACAAGGAAAACAACTGACATCCTGGCTCTAGAACGTGAGTATACAACATTTTTGCCTTGTAAAGATAGGAAGTTAGAGGGAAAGGATGCTCTAGGTAACAAGCAACTTGGTCAACAGCCACACATAGAAGAATGATTAAGGAACATTTATCTTTCGAGATTGCCCTTTGTTCTGTTAGTTAACAGTTAGAATATTGATTTCCTGGTCCTCTAGGCATCCTGTATTGCAGATCCAAGTGCATTGTCACTGTGGACTCTTACAGTTCAGCTTGTTTGTCCTGTAGTTTTAAATTGAGAAAAGACCCATTGTACTGGAGTGCTAAGTGGTACTTTGTGTTCAGATGGAGCTAACTACATCCTGTGTACATGTTCTGGGCTCTCAGACAAGTTGCATTTGCTTCTTTCTCTCGTTGTCTTTTCTTCATATCAAGTGAAGGTGCATTTTCTTACAAATGGGTGGTTTGCTTTGTCTAGCAAAAGTGAGAGGTTCCATTGTTATTTCTGCCTTAACAGCTCAGCAGAGGTTTCAGTCCATTTAAAGATTCTTGTAATTATATCACTGATTTTCATGTGTATATGGGGTGGGGGACAGGACACTTACTGATCTATGAAAGGCAGTATTGAGTGTTATAAAGAGGAAGTAAGAAATGTACCTATGTATGTGGGCTTTCTGTATAAACCCTACAATCCCATATCAGTTGTTAATGATGTTGATTTCCCTGACCCCCCCACCCCCCCCCCCCTTCTTTCCCATTGTAAGAAGTATTTCCAAGAGGCTCCACGGTCTTACTGACTCTGGATGTGTTTTCTGCACTCTGTCCATGACCTGGTGGTGACAGGCGCTATCATCATCAATGCCACAAGAGTTTGGGTCAGGATCTGTGTGTGGGTTCTGGTTCTTCATTTGAATTCATAACAGTTGTCTTCTGGTTTTTATGGGCTTTTCTTCCTGTATCAGCTGTCAGTTCTTCATTGAAGAACTGTTGTCTCTAAAAATGTGCTGCTTCCTAGAGTTTCACAGCCTCAGGTCCTCACTGGAGACCAGCTTCTGTTTCCTTGAGACAGGAGTGAGTAAGTGGCATTTATGATCTAGTACAACCAGGAAAAATAAATGTAAAAAAGAAAATTAAGGTAGTATAAAGAAGCAGTACTCTATTCTGGCCACCTTAACAGTTGGCATGATCAGCATAGCCTAAGAGGATGAGGCATCTTTTGGTAGCCTTTCTGTCTGCCTCTGAAGCACTAGTCCAGCTGTTTGCTGGTATATGGTATATCTTGCTTAACCCACAGGAAAGGACAGGCTGTTATCACAGGAGGCTGTACTTCAAATATCAGACTAGAAAATGGAGTTGGAGATGGCATATTCAGGACAATTAAGAGACATAGCCCTTGAATTCTGAAGGAGAAGATGGGGCTAAAACCTGTTATTCCTCTAAGGAGAAGATGGGAACGTGATCTATTTTTCCTTTGGGAAGAAAGTTTTTCTTTAGGTAGAAGTGCAGTCACCCTTTCTGATGCAAGGAAAAAAATATTGGTGAACTGGAAATAAAACTCAGCAGGAAATATCCTTTGAAGGATAAGAGGAAACAGAGACCTCAAAGTGTCTAGAATGAACACATGCTTTTCTCTTCAAGCACATTAAAATCCCTGAAAGAACCTTTTAACCAATGAAGTGTTGTATATGAATTTTATTTCTTTCCTTATGTAGGATAAAAGCTGGGAAAAAAATCTTATGGCCAGCTGTGCTCCCTGTTTTAATAAATCCTGGCTGAGAGTGAGTGGACTCAATAAGCCATCCTCTTACACAATGATCAGCATAAATCCAAACTGTCTGTCATGTGGCACCTAGATTGAATAGGTGCAGGCTATGGCATACTTTAGAGTTCTGGTATTTGGCTTGTTCAGCATTGAGATCTGCTCACTTCAACACCTTTCTGGTTCACATACAGAATTTGTGCCCCCTAAAGACTGATGCAGTATTGGATCTTGCACTGTGTTTGTGGTAGCTATGGTGTATATTCATCCTAGGGGTTCTTGCTCCCAGGGCCACCTAACTTTAAAGGTTATTACTTTTAATACAGGACAACACTGTTATTGACATGTCATGGGAAATAAACAAGAAATGAGAACAAGTCAATGTTACCCATCTTCATTTCCAATATATCAAATGCAGACAGAGTTCCTGTCATTGAGTCAACATACTAGTCAGGGATTTCCAAAGCTGCAACAACCCAAGCTTGACAAACACTCTTATCAAAATAATAGTTCTCTTCTCTTCTCTTTTCTCAAGGCAGTTCATTGTACTCACTGTCAGAGCAGTTAAGGACATATCTGTGTATCTTATTAATTGGGCCTGTCACAGCTATCATTCATCAGCTGCTGAAAATCTTTGGAAAATAGTACCTACATAACAGGCACATAAATTTGGTTACTAGGACTCCTCTTTTAAAGTTTTGGCCTATGTTTTGTCTCATTTCTTGCAGATATTTTTTGAAATGGAACATCACGCAGAAAATCTTCACGTGGCTTCACTCTCTTTTAGGTCAACAGTGCTGTAGAAACCCTTCTTAGGTTTAAATCATTTATAAGATATCAAATATGTGTAAATTCCATACATGAAAAACAACTTATTTCCAAAGTATTTTCTGAAAAGAGCCTGAAAATTCTTTTAGGCCATAAATTAAACTGGAGCACCTACATGAAATGAGACATGCTGTTTCTCGGCACCACAAGGAAGCAATCAGCTGACACTGGAGGCAATGGCTTTGCTAATCAAAAGAACTGAGTTTAGCTTAAGCACTTCTGTTATGGAAGGAGAAAAGCAGTCATACTGCTGGACTATCAATTAAAATGCAAACACACCATGCAACACAATTCTGTTACAAGAAATCACATTCCATTCATAGTGCCAATGTGTTTAGGAAATAACGTGACTGCTACTCAGTCTTTGAATGATCTGTTACGTCAGTAACTTCTTAAAAAGGTTGTGTCTGTTGGTATTGAAATAAGTTTTGATTTAAATGCTTATATATCATTGACAATATATTTTCACCACCCTTTTTAATTTGGCTCTTTCTGCTGAGAGTGTCTTCCACCTTGGCTTAACCATCACATATTCTTTGTCTTCCACTCTTCCACAAACAAGACCTGGTGAACTTTACATAGAGCCCTAAGGGAGGAAAAGTCTTTTTCTGTTATCATTAGGTTTGGCTGAATGAATTTTTCCCTTTTCCCTTCCATCTCCCTCTCCACCCTGCCTTTTTTTTCTTCTTTACTCTAATGAGTTTATAGGGCATAATGGAAGTCTAAATTAACTTGATATCCTTAACATTTTATTATATAGCTAGCACTTTTTGTGTTGCAGACAGCAACCCCCACAGCTTGCCTTGATAGACATATTTCCAGTCACAATAGATTTGATCTAATCTTTCTGTGAAACATTCCTACACTGGGCTTTTTATTATTCATTTCTATGCCAGTATTAAGGAATTCATTGTCCTGGAACTTGGTGAGATCTGATTTCAACTATTGACTTTGCCACAGATTTGTTTTTTGTTCATGTGAACTTGCTAAATTTGTTACCTGAGATGAGCCCTCTGGTGAAGAATAGAGCCTTATTTTCCACTCAGTCTTTTCTCCCTTGTCTTGAATGTGAACTGCAAGAATCATGGATTCTATCATTGACAGTGTGTGGCTCTTACTTGGGATCAGCTTCTTGTTTCTGACACAAAAATGTAATATTTATTACTGTAGAGTTATTTTTATCAGAACAGTCAAAGCCCCAAACCAGTGATTTTATGTTTAGTTTCCCTAGAGTCATCTGACAGAGCATTTGTCTCCTGTTGAATTGTGATCTTAGTAGTTTAGCATATACATTTTAAAGACAGTTGAAAATTCCTCATGGTAGAGAGGCTAGTGAAAAGATGCATTCACTGCTCAATCTACTTTGGGCAAAAGGATAAACTGAAAGAATTCTTTTGGTCCTTTCCAGTCCTGTGTGTATCTCTGTCTAAAATTACTTATCATAACCTTTTCTAATACTCTTCATGAAAAGGGAAATATATAGCATCAAAAACTTTCTAGATTATTCCCCTATAGTCTCCACACAGACTGTTGATTAGAGGGAAAATACGAAACAGCTAATGTCTTGCCTGAGATATGATGTCTGCTTCCCAGATGATCAAAATGTCAATGGAATATTTGTCAGTCTGTTTTCTCTTTATAATCAAGTACCCTACCTTCCTGACACCCTCCCACCCCCCACTACCTTTTTTTCTTCATCTGCCTCTCAAAAATACAAAAGGAACTGACCAGCTTTCTTCCTGCTGTCAATGACAAAACCTCAAGATAGTGTCAAACTGACATGAACTGTGCTGCTTTGCCAATCTCTGAAATGTCATTGCCTGGGCAGCCTGCTGGGCTCAGCTTAAAGTCACAGTGCCAAGACTACTAATATAAAAAGAGTAAAGATTAATGAAGGAAAGCACTGGGGTTTTATTATCCATAATAAAGTTGCCTTGTTTTTGTCTGTAAGGGTGGTTTGAGGCACAAGGTTTTGACTGCAAATTGTTTGTTTTTCCCCTTTGCAATGTTTTGTATTTAGTTTGTAGGCAAAATCACAGTGGATACACAGGACTCACTCTAGTATCTTGCTTTCAAGCTGGTCTACTTGTTTTCTCTCGCAGTCCTTGAAGCAGGAGAGTAGTAATGGATATGAGTGTGAGTTATCCTCATCTGACCCTTCATGATTGGGAGGAAGAGAGAGATCTCTTTTATAGCTACAGAAATCTGTGTTTGAAGAACCCAAATGCTAAGCATGCCCAGAGCCTTGCTTTGTTATTGGACCTGCTTCTCACCTCTTCCTGCGTAGCGTTGGGAAAGCCACAGCCCTGTGCACTGGGTGTGTTGCTGTGTGCTGTTTGTTGACATGGTGTCTGGCCATAGCAGTGTTACTTCTATATTGATTAACTCATATAGGGACTTATTGAGGGTTTTTTTACCTTTTGAGCAACAGCAGAAGTTGTAGTCCATAAATAGTATGTGGGAAATACAGGGGTTGAATGGAAAAGATAGAAGATAAAGCAAAGGCCATTAGACACCTTTCTTTCATTTTCTCTTGTTTATCTGTGCACAGTAGCTGTATTGCAGCTCTAATACACCTAGATGCTGCTCCCAGCACCAGCTCATCAATACAAAGACCATCTGTTACTAATCCTCTCCCTCCTGCTATGCTGTTGCAAGTTGTCAAACTCTGGTGTTGATATTTTTTCCTGCTCCACTCCTAGGTTGTACACAATTCTTCCATTCAAATGCATACTCTTTGTGCAATATGATGTGACGCCCTGAGGTTAGGCTGCAGCTAGTTTGTTCTTCTGGGTTTTGAATCTGATGTGGCTTGGTCCTTCTGATCACCTTCTGTAATTGCTTTTGTCACTGCAGTCACAGCTGGCTTGTCACCACCAAAAAAGTGCTCGTGTTATCAGGATTTTTGTGAGACTTTGCATATCAAATCCATGAATCTCCTTTTCACTGTGACCTCACAATGCTAGAGTATTGCTGGCACACAACTGAGTCATTCTCAGCTGCAGCTGAGATGGAGACAATTGTCCATTATAGGGTGAATTTTTACTGTAGAATTATGCAAAATAACTTATTTTACAAAGGTAAGGATCTGTCTTAGCTCCCATTCTACCTTCCTTTAGTAGCCCACTGAAAAGCACACTGGGAGGTTGACAGAACAATTTTCTACAGTAACAAATAACAGGTTGAAGCCTGACAGCTAGAAAATGTTCTTAGCTGGAAGTCATGGTAGAGGAGAAGTCTGAAAAAAGTCCATTGTTTTGTTAAAAAGTTTGTTTCAACATAGGTGATTAGTTAGTGCATCTCCTCCTTTAATGTAAACCATTTTGGCAACTGTTTTTTTTACTGCTTTCTTGAACAAGTTGGGGGGGGGAAAGTAATGACACAATGCAAACAGTTTAAAGTTGAGTGAGAAAAGCATTTTGAAATGGATGTGCATATAAATATCTCAGTGCATGGACACATCCATCACTGCAGGCATACAGCTACAGATTGATAGGCATAGATATAGTTTGGCAATGATTATTAAGCCAGATCTTTCCAAAATTGAAGCCAAGACCTATCACTAAATGGTTCCCTGAATTTGCTGTTCTAAGATGTTATCCTTTGTTACTTGAAAAATGCCACAAATTTACGTTGTTGCTACCTGTTAATAAAGTGAGTAGGAAGGTGGTGAGCAGAAAGGAGGCTAAGTTTTTTCTAATCCTCCCTTGCCATCACTGCAACAATTATGAGAGAGGAAGGAAATGTATTCTTTTAAAGAAATAAAAATACATCTTAAGGTGTAGAGGGAGTTTGCTGGGGGGTTTTTTGGTTGTTGTTTGCTGCTTTTTTTAATTAAATTCTGTAGAGTTGGATAAAATAACAAACTGAAGCTCATACCCAGCAGTGAAACGCATTATCCAGCTCTCAGTGAAGTCATTGGAAAGAATAGTGTGGCCAGCAGAAGCAGGGAAGTCATTGTGCCCCTGTACTCTGTACTGGTCAGAGCACAGTATTGTGTCCAGTTCTGGGCCCCTCAGTTTAAGAAGGACATTGAGACACTTGAACGTGTCCAGAGAAGGGCAACAAGGCTGGGGAGAGGTCTCGAGCACAAGCCCTATGAGGAGAGGCTGAGGGATCTGGGATTGTTTAGCCTGGAGAAGAGGAGGCTCAGGGGAGGCCGTATTGCTCTCTACAACTACCTGAAGGGAGGGGGATGGTCTCTTCTCTCAAGCAACCAGCACCAGAGCGAGAGGACACAGTCTCAAGCTGTGCCTGGGAAAGTTTAGGCTGAAGGTGAGGAGAAAGTTCTTCACAGAGAGAGTCATTCGCCATTGGAATGGGCTGCCCAGGGAGGTGGTGGAGTCACCATCCCTGGAGGTGTTCAAGAAGGGATTGGACGTGGCACTTGGTGCCATGGTTTAGTCATGAGGTCTTGGGTGACAGGTTGGACTTGATGATCTTTGAGGTCTCTTCCAACCTGGGTGATTCTGTGAAATTGTCCTATTGACAATCACTGAGCACTGCAGAGCATTGAAGGCAGAATACAAAATGAGAAAGAAAATGTAATCTGAGTATCATATGTAGATATACCCAAGTGCTGTATAAAACAGTTTTGTAGAGTGTAATATGATGTAGTAAAAATGAATGACAGCCACATATACCTAGGATTACTATCCAGCCACACTACTGAAATAAAACAGTTTAAAGCCAGCTAAAAGGAATACACCTAGATACTAATAAAGAGAAAGTCGAATGTGACAGCAAGGAGGAAAAGACCATGGTAAGATGGAGTTTTGATTGCAAATAATTTAATACAGAGCTTTATATTTTCACTTTAAAAAATGGCAATATTTTAGAGACCTCTTCAAAGAACTGTGCTTCTGAGCCTAACACAGAGAAACTGTGAAGCAGAAGAGCAAAACTTCCTTGAAGTCAAGGGAGCAAGAGCTCCAATTTGCTTTGGAGAAGCCGAAGGAGCACAGTTCTTGCAGAGGTCCCTCCCCTTCCCTTAATTTTTTTTGTAGAGATTTTTCACAGTTCTCAGAAGGTGATGCTCCCTAGGGAATAATTTCCCAGCCCTCATTGTCAGCATGACTGGATCAAATGTTGTCACTGGTTTTTTGAAGGGTAATTTGTCAATGCTGGGAGTGTAGTTGCTCTTTTGCTCAGGTGTGCAGTGGTGTGTACTGACATCACATCCTGCATACCAGATCAGGCATTTCATTGTTCTGATTGTGCTTTCATGACCTCTTCACAGCCTGTTCCATAAGTGTTCTTCTCATTTACATAACACTGGAAATTTGCTTGCTCTGGTGCTGTATCTTGATTGTTACTCTCAGGCTGATAAAGGCCTGAGAAAGTGTTTGCTTTTGCTTCTCCTTCTCTCAGATACCTATCCATGAGGATATCAGTGTCTACTGAGGTTGTTATGTTTTGTCAGACCTGAAAAGAGAGCATATACATGGCCCTCTGGCACCTGAAGCAGGGTACATGAGAATGAGGCTTACAGCTCGCAGTGGTATTTCCTCTGATTCACGTTTTTTTAACCTAACCCATCCCTTCTGAGGGAAGAACTGAGATGGTTATAAGTGAGGGAAACAAATTTCATTATTTTGATCAGGTTTGTAAATGGCAAGTTCTGTTTCTGTTAATAGATCTTAGAAAAGCAAAGAAAAAATATGTTCCACTGATGTTCAGCATCTGCAATTATAATCGAATTTCTGACAGTGAAGACCTGACTTTTGTACTCAGAATTGAAGAAAATGTTTGCTAGTTTCACTGCCTGTTGTTCAAGAAATTGACTGAATCTATACTTGGAATAAGGGGTATCACACAGAAGAAGACTTCTGCTTAGGGCAGTGCATCTTGATTTCTTTTAGCTGTTATGAAAATTAGTCAGACACTCTTCTGGCCATATCCATCCCTGCTGTCATTCTAACTAATGGGTTCAAAAGCTGAGTGAAAGAATATAGTCCCTTGTTTTTATGAGCTGCAGTTAAAAACCACTAGTTTTCCTTCTGGAGTCCCCATTAAATCTATTACTGAATTTCAGGGTGGGTTTTCTGGTTGGGTTGGTTTGGCTTTTTGTTTGTTTGTTGGCTTGTTTGTCTTTTTTTAACTCCCAGGTTATAAGAACCACTGAATGTATACTGAAAAGCATGATCTGCATTCATTTGTACCATCATCACTGGGTTTATTCAAGATTAAGACTTTCCTTATCAGTCTTTTTTTTTTTTTTCTATTTTAATATGAATTTTGATTTGTTGCAGCAAATACTTGGAACACCTATATTTTGTTGGAACTGTACCATCTGTGATCTTCATATGTGTGGGACATGTGGCTGGTAAATCCCTGCATAACGCTCTTCTGTTTTGCTGTGGCTGCAGGCAGAAATTCCTTTTTGCTGAGTAGTTGATTTTCTGCAGGATAGACAAGGTGTCTTCCAAATGTGAGGCCTAATATATGATCCTGACTCAAGGCAGCTTTTTAAGCTTTAAAAAATGGAAAATTATATTCCTAGAAAAGCAGATGTATCTCTTTCCACCTGGAGTACTGTGTCCAGTTCTGGAGCCCCTATTACAGGAAAGATCTGGATGTGCTGGAACGTGTCCAGAGAAGGGCCACAAGGATGATCAGAGGTTTGGAGCACCTCATCTATGAGGACAGATTGAGGGAGTTGGGGTTGTTCAGTCTGCAGAAGAGAAGGCCCTGAGGAGACCTAATTGTGGTCTTCCAGATTCTGAAGGAGGTCTACAAGAAAGCTGGTGAGGAACTTTTTAAGGTGTCAGGTAGTGATAGGACTAGAGGGAATGGAAAAAACCTAAAATAGAAATGGGTAGATTCAGATTGGATCTTAGGAAGAAGTTGTTCACCATGAGGGTGGTGAGACACTGGAATGGATTGCCCAGGGAGGTGGTGGAAGCACCATTCCTGGAGGTTTTTAAGCCCAGGCTGGATGTGGCTCTGAGCAACCTGATCTAGTGTTAGGGGTCCCTGCCCGTGGCATGGGGGGTTGGAACTAGATGATCCTTGAGGTCCCTTCCAACCCTAACAATTCTATAATTTTATGATTCTGTATGTGAGGCTAAGTGTCAAGAGCAAAATGGAGACTGGATGGGGCACTTGGTGCCATGGTTTAGTTGATTAGATAGTGTTGGGTGATAGGTTGGACTCCGTGATCTCGAAGGTCTTTTCCAGCCTGGTCTGGTCTGGTCTGGTCTGGTCTGGTCTGGTCTGGTCTATTCTAATCTATTCTATTCTATTCTATTCTATTCTATTCTATTCTATTCTATTCTATTCTATTCACATCAGTTAAGTGCTTGGTGGATTTTGTTCATGTCATGCATGTAAAGTAACTGTGGACAGATCAGAGCTGTCCCTGAGTATGCAGATGCTGGAACCAGAACCACAGGAAAATCCTATGCATGGACACTGGAACTGACTGTCTGTGAGTGAGGCTGGGTATATAGCCTAATGCCTCACCTAGCACTCATCCCACACTCTCTGCCTTTTTACTTGTCTGTGAGCACACTTATGAATTTTGTTACTGTATTACCAAGAGCAGGCCAGACCCTGGTCCTTTGCGCTAGAAACCTGTTTCTGAGATTCTTAATCCAAAATTCGAGCTGGGAATTACACATTTTCTAGGCAGCATTGGTAATAATTTTGGAGAATTTAGGTGACTCTTCACTTTCTGCTGCTTGTCAGGAACCTTGGTTGAGTTGCTGAATGGGTGCAGGTGCATTTATCTTTAATTCTGTAGTGTTTTGCCTTACTGTCTGTGATTGTAATATCAAGGGTTCCTGTTAGGGTTTAAGGTTAGAGTTAGTGGTTAGGATTAATCTTAGGGTTAGGGTTGATATTAGGTTTAGGCTTAGGGTTTAGAGTTAGGCTTAGGGTTATAGCTGGGGTTATGGTTAGGTCAAGCATATAATAATAATAATATTATTGATTAGCAAGGGGAAAATTGTGGTAAGCAAACTCAACAATGGACTTTGGAATATGAAGGGATTTATTGGAATGTGCCTATTAGCTCACAATACTTTAACTGAATTCATATTTGAAGACCATATTATACTCTGGAGAAAAAAGATTATCTAAGATCTATTTTAGATTAGAGTGTTGACGTTCAACTATCCAAGCACAAAGACCAAAAATTTGTAGTTAATAGAGCAACAGAACAGCTGGATTGATTGATTGATCCCTCCAGGTACCACTGGATATCTGTAGAAAGAGAAACCCCTCACCATCCACTGAGAAGAACATGAAGGGGCCAAGGCTCTGATATCACAGCCTTTATTCAAAAAAAAATCATTAGGGATCCTTTAATAATGCTATGGGATGAATACCCACCCTGTACGCTGCACTGGTTGGGCCACACCTAGAGTCCTGTGTCCAGTTCTGGGCCCCTCAGTTTAGGAAGGATGTTGACTTGCTGGAGCCTGTCCAGAGAAGGGCAGCGAAGTTGGTGAGGGGTTTGGAACACAAGCCCTATGAGGAGAGGCTGAGGAAGCTGGGATTGCTTAGCCTGGAGAAGAGGAGACTCAGGGGTGACCTCATTGCTCTCTACAACTACCTGAAGGGAGGTTGTAGACAGGCAGAGGTTGGTCTCTTCTCTCAGGTAGCCAGCACCAGGATAAAAGGACACAGTCTCAGGCTGCACCAGGGGAGGTTTAGGCTGGATGTTAGGAAGAAGTTCTATACAGAGAGAGTGATTGCCCATTGGAATGGGCTGCCTGAGGAGGTGGTGGAGTCACCATCATTGGAGGTGTTCAGGAGGAGACTTGATGGTGTGCTTGGTGCCATGGTTTAGTTGTTTAGGTGGGTTGGATTAGTCGATAGGTTGGACACAATGACCTTGAAGGTCTCTTCCAACCTGGTTTATTCTATTCTATACTGAAAATCCACATTCCTGGGCAGGGTGCCCACAAAGAAACTGTAAAGATAGAAAGTAGAAGTATCAATCCAAAGATCCTAATTTTGCATTTTCAAAGTGCCAGTTGATTTTCAAGGGTTCTGTGGTATTTGACATATGATTTTGTTAGGTTAGCACAATTATCCTGAAACCACTTATGGACATCACTGACAAATACAGCTCTTGGGAGTGTGATTGTGAGAAGACACTCAATATTTCTGAAGTATCTTATTCAGTAGTACTTCAACAATTGACATTGTAGAGTAACAAGACATCATCTCCAGACTATCAAGAATTAGCCAAGTAATTATTTCCTGAGCTCTAGTTCTGTACAAATATTGAGGGGCTTTTGTAGTGCAGTCACATTTCAGATTGTAAAGAGGATGTGATTGTAACTGCTCAGCAATGGGTGTATTTATGTGGGATTTTTCAGGCAGATGTTGGAGTACTGTGCCAGACAGATGTGATGTTTATCCAGTTGAAGTGCCAAGCTGGCCAGGAGCCTTATGGCTGCAGCAGTACAGTTTTGAGCTAAGATGATGTACTCTGCCTTTCTGCAGGCCTTATTAACTTGGGCCCTGTGCCATGCTAGCTGTGGCTCGGCTCTGGAGCTGACTTATGCCCGGCTGGCTAGCAGCATAATGAGAGTTTACATCAAACACAAAATAGACTTATCCAGTGTCTCTTTCTCTTTCCAACATCCTAATCAAAATCCCAAAGTCAAAACAAAGATTCACATTTACTTCATTAGTCTTTCAATCAGGCTATGATAGAAGGCAACATTTGCTCCAGGGCTAGAGGATGCTGCTATGAGGCATTCACAAGACTGAGTTTAAGATGTTTATTCTCACTGTGTCACAGTTCTCTGATGTTTTCTTCCTTGCTAGAATCCTTGCTCAAATGTTTTATCCTTTTCCTGTGACGTTATCACCTCACTTTGTTTCTCCCCTGATTATTTTCCATATGCTTTAACCTGCTTGCCTACCTATGGTTTAAATTCTGAGTGCACAGCCAGTTTTTACCAAACCCAACATGGCAGAAGTGATCTCAAAGTTAAGTTGTTAAAACTTTTAAAGCAAATAGGTAGCTAAGGTAGAAGTGAGGAAGAGAAGATGCACACTTAGTACTTCTCAGTGAAGGAATAGTGGCAACAGGAGCTTGGTTTCCCGTGAGCAGAGCATCAACATGAAGATGTCCCTAAGACAAAAGGGATGGATTAAGATTTAGCCAACCTGGAGTAAACCAAACCCACAAATTTCAAGTAAAATACATATTTTCTTTTTTCTAAAAAGGGCAAACTTAACATTTTTTTGGTCTACATTAACTTTGCAAATTCCTAAGATCTGAGGCTGACTTTTACAGAACATTACCGTGGACTGGGATGCAATTTGGAATTTCTGCCTCATTAAATGAACTTTCTGAAACTTCTACATATTTCACTACAGACATTCTGTTGGTAAGTTTAGTAGCTATAGGGATAATGACTCTGAGTAGCCAAACCTAAATATGCTCAAAGTTCTAGAAGATTCATCTAGTATTGTTCTATTCATCCCTAGCAATATCTATAATGTCTCGGTGCACACAGCTCCAGGAGGGCAAAGCTGCAGTTCATCACAGCAACCCATTGTGATCTCCAGGTATCTCAGCCTGCCTCTGGTGTGAAGTGAAGCCCAGAAGGGGTACCATAATACCAACCACATGGGTCAACCAGTGCTCTGAATCAAGAGCCATAGTACAGTATGACAAACTCTTGCCTGAAGGTAATGTTTATAGCTAGTTTTATAAGCTGCTGAAAAAGCAGGAGGTATTGCTACACCCTGAAATATAATAGTGTCAGTGACTTCTGATATAATAGACTGCAAAGCCTCCTCCCAACCTTTTGGATTAAGTAATAAAAGAAAATGATTAAGAGGACAATTCCATCATTTTTCTTTTGTTGAATAGAGCACTTCTTTCCCTCCCTGACTTGCTAACAGAGACAGCCATGAAAATGAATGATTTGGCTTCATCCAAAATGATGGATAATTCTTTGAGAAGAGCATGACAATGATAGACAGACATCTTCTGAAGGAAAAGGTAATAGAAAAGACTGACACTTTGATAGGCACCATGATGAACAAGCCCTCAGGGGCTGTAGGCTAATAGGTTAATAGAAGTGTTCTAACTCTTTCAGCACCTTCTATATCTGTACTCCTTTTTGAACTCCTTTGGCATCAAGAGAAATAACTTTATGAACAGTGGACAGATGTATTTTGTAATGCAGCAATGTGGGGCTTTGTTGTTGTTTTTGTTGGTGGCTTGTTTCATGGGGTTTGTTTGGTGTTTTGTGTGTGTGTATTTCTTAGCATTGTAGTGAAACAGAGTCAAACTACCTTAAGTGAGATGTAGTGAATGCCCACTCTGCTCAGCTCTTATTAGAGCCTTTTCTTCTTCCTTTTTTATCTCTTAGACATAGCTTGCAGGTAATATAATGTCCTAAGGATATTGCATGTAGTGAGATTAATCATCTGTGAATCATATTGTCAGAGTCCTGCTGAAGTTGATGGTGGGCCACATTCTGAGGTTGAATAAGCCAGAAGACAGACAAAACAATTTTGTTGACATCAACAAAATAAGGGATTGATTTCTTGGTTGGCTGCTAACAGAAGTATTTCAGCATTATGAAAATAAGAAACTAAGATTCATTCAAATTATTTTTAATTGGCTATGACTTCTATTTTTACTAATAATTTCTGTTCTGGCTTCAGGATACAGTCAAGTTAATACAAAATATGAAGCTGGTGTAGAGAAGTATACTTGAATTTAATTAGTGTAACTAAATTGTATTCAAGTGGGAAAAAGCTTACTTCAACTATTAGGTTTTTTTTCTTGCCTTGCTTACTTAAGAAAATTTTTGATTAAATGTATCTACTGCTTTCTCTTCATTTGCAAGAGTGCTTCTGATCTTCAGTAGAACATAACAGGACTGTTATTCTGTTATTTAAAAGAATGCATAGCCAAGAATTAGTGCAGATCAATTTGGTTTACACCAGTCTCATGGATCACTAAACTTTCTAGTAGGTGGCTGCAGGTTGCTAAGCAGGAACATTGTCTCATATTATGGAATAAGATCCTTTATAATTTAGATATCCCACTACTGTGCTGGCCTTCAATCTGACCCCTCTGTATTAAGTAACAGGTCAAAATAGTCAGAACAAAATACCTCAAAACATGAAGTGGGTCCTGATATACAGAAAGTGAGGATGTACTACAGATCAGAAAGGCTAGCTAAATTGCTTCCAAGTTCTTCAGAACATAGCAGATTATGAAATTCCTTCTGGAGCAAGTCAATGTGCCTGTGCCCAGGCAGCCAGGAGGGCCAATGGCATCCTGGCCTGCATCAGGAACAGTATGGCCAGCAGGAGCAGGGAGGTCATTCTGCCCCTGTACACTGCACTGATTAGGCTGCACCTCGAGTACTGTGTCCAGGTCTGGGCCCCTCAGTTTAGGAAGGATGTTGACTTGCTGGAGCCTGTTCAGAGCAGGACAACGAGGTTGGTGAGGGGTTTGGAACACAAGCCCTATGAGGAGAGACTGAGGGAGCTGGGGTTGCTTAGCCTGGAGAAGAGGAGACTCAGGGGTGATGTAATTGCTCTCTACAACTACCTGAAGGGAGGTTGTAGACAGGCAGAGGTTGGTCTCTTCTCCCAGGCAGCCAGCACCAGAACAAGAGGACACAGTCTCAGGCTGTGCCAGGGGAGGCTTAGGCTGGAGGTTAGGAGGAAGCTCTACACAGAGAGAGTGATTGCCCATTGGAATGGGCTGCCTGAGGAGGTAGTGGAGTCACCATCATTGGAGGTGTTCAGGAGGAGATTTGATGGGGTGCTTGGTGCCATGTTTTAGTTGATTAGGTGGTGTTGGATGATAGGTTGGACACGATGATCTTGAAGGTCTCTTCCAACCAGGTCTGGTCTGGTCTGGTCTGTTCTGTTCTATTCTGTATATGTTTTTGTACTTTGATTTTCCCACCTGTAAAATAAAAAGAATGGTTCCTTTATAAAGTTTTCTTTATAAAATGCCTAAAAGATGCAGGAGGTGCTACACTTGGAGTGTTAGCGTGGATGCACTGGTACAGGGGTTATCACTGTTGTACAAGGAAAAGGAAGAAAAATGTGATTGTACCTCATTGCCTTTTAATGTGTGCTGTCTGTACGGCAGCAACAGTCTTGGCAGGCCCATTGTGGTCCCTGTGTCACTGGCAAAGGAAAGGGAAAGGAGGGGTTGAAGCAGCTATGTGATTTACTGCTGCCAGCAAAAGTGAGTCGCAGTGGTACTTTTGGCTTTACATAGTTAGGATTGCGATGAATTACTCATGTACTCTTCAAATGCAGACATATTTAGAGCTTATCCTTTTTGTGCTGTTTAGTCTAATAGGTCTATGGCTGGGACTTGTAGCTAGAAAGACAATTCAAGTAATAATAGCAATGGCTTGTAGATATCTGTGTTTTTACAGTGTGCTGTCGTATAAACAACCTGTTGATACTTGAAAACAGAAATGCTTTTGAAATAAAATCCACTAGACCTTTAGTCCAGCACACTTCCCAGGCAGCAGATCATCCATTTCTTTCATTTGTAATATGCCCTCAATGCCAATTATCTTTCTAGTTTACTGTTCTTCCCTACAGAAAAATGCAGCTGACAGAGTTCTAACAGAATAGGCTGAGCTGAATGTTAAAGTAACACATAGGCATGCAAGCACGTGTATCTCTATTTTAACTTTGAGGCAGAAATCTCTAATGTATCAGAGGATTTTGTCATTTATGTATGAAAATTAATTCATAAATCTTTTTGTTGTTGTTGTTTTGTTTTGTTTTGGTATTTACAGCAGTCCTGACAGAGTTTGTCAAGAATGAGTTGCCTTACAGTACTGTCAATGGATTAATAAAAAGAATCTGATCTAATATTCATGACACAGGAGACAAATGTAAATGGCCAGGCAACTTCATATTTTTATTGCTAGAGAAATGTTGTGGGTTTTTTTCATAACTTTTCCTTGTAGACTTTGTTTTCTTATTTCATAACTGCTTTAACAAAAGAACTGTGCCATCAATTTTGCTGCGTTGCATTATTCATGTGGAAGCGTACACGCAGAATGCAACGCACAAAGGAAAGAAATACAAAAGAAAGCACTATATTGTTATTCATATAAAAACAAGAAAGCTTTCAAAATCATGCTGTCCTCTTATATTTATGGCCCAATAATATTCTTCAGCTGTGCAGTTCTTAATATCCTATCACATCTTGCTGCCTTGCTGCGCGCAGGAAATCTTTGTATCTAATTGTTTATCCTGATTACCTCTGTCACTTGATTTTCCTCTGAGATCCAGGCAGCCAACAAGTAATTTGAGAAAGGATCATTCTCAGGTCTGTGACCTGAACTGCTAGTTGTAATAGAAGTTATTAGCTTATTAGAGGGGAATATGCAAATAAAAGATATTTTTCTAAGGCAATGATTCTGCTCATGCTAGGTTCTCAAGATTCTTTTTGAAATCAATGTCTGTGCTGATGGTATTTGATTTAGGGTTAACCATAGCTCAAACCCAGAATAACTCCTTTCTGAACCCAAGGCTTTGCTCATCTTGCTGCCTTTATTTACCTACTTTTTTCCCTACTAGTGAAGTAGTGAGCAGTACTGAGCCTAAAGGTTGTAGATAGGAAGAGGTTGGTCTCTTCTCCCAGGCAACCAACACCAGAATAAGAGTACACAGTCTCAGTGTGCTGCACCAGGGGAGGTTTAGGCTGGAGGTTAGGAGGAAGTTTTACACAGAGAGAGTGATTACCCATTGGAATGGGGTGCCCGGGGAGGTGGTGGAGTCGCCATCACTGGAGGTGTTCAGGAGGAGACTTGATAGGGTGCTTGGTTGCATGGTTTAGCTGATTAGGTGGTGCTGGATGATAGGCTGGACATGATGATCTTGAAGGTCTCTTCCAACCTGGTCTGGTCTGGTCTGGTCTATTCTATTCTATTCTATTCTATTCTATTCTATAGTATTTCAGAGAAACCTCACAAACTCACCTAGCTGGGTGTTTGAAAGTTCCTTGAAGTCTTTCTTTCATTACTGCATAATTTTTGTGGTGATAATAACATGTCTGGGCCAGATCCTCATTTGGTGAAAAATGACATGGATGCAAGGTAGGCAGCTTTATTGTGCAGAGTTCCTGCCTGGAGTGGTCATCTTGGAGTCATCCAGAAGCTGCAGCATTAAGCCTTTCCAGCCATGACTAGCACAAAAAGGGGTGACCTTATTGCTCTCTACAACTACCTGAAGGGAGGTTGTAGACAGGCAGAGCTTGGTCTCTTCTCCCAGGTAGCCAGTACCAGAACAAGAGGACACAGTCTCAGGCTGCTCTGGGGGAGGTTTAGGCTGGATGTTAGGAAGAAGTTCTATACAGAGAGAGTGATTGCCCATTGGAATGGGCTGCCCGGGGAGGTGGTGGAGTCACCATCATTGGAGGTGTTCAGGAGGAGACTTGATGGGGTGCTTGGTGCCATGGTTTAGTTGTTTAGGTGGGTTGGATTGGTTGATAGGTTGGATGCAGTGATCTTGAAGGTCTCTTCCAACCTGGTCTGGTCTATTCTATTCTATTCTATTCTATTGAAAGCAGTCTGCTGAGGTAGTGTTATCTTTCATTCTACAGTAATTAGTATCCTCAGTATTGCAGACATACCACTCACTTTCTAATTTAGTACTATACTAAGGACAAATTGTTTTCCAACAGAAAATGCAAATGGTTTCATACCAATACTTCTTGCTGTGCATGCTAGCACCAGAATTTGAGAAACCACTGATTTATTCTGTCAAAAGTTGGGTGGTTTATTTTAATGAATTTCAACAGTTGCTTGTATAAGACAAAAGGCTGTTTTAAGTGGCTTTTGTTGTCAGATCTTTTGTGTAACGTCTTGATTTCATGCTCAGAAACTGTGAAATGGGAGTTACTGCATAAAAAGTCAGCCAATATTGACTGCCTTCCAACTATCTTCTTAGAGAAACAAAATGGTAACCAATGCCACAGTCTGATCCAATAGATACAATTTGAAATGCAAATATGAGTATCTAATTATTGATTTTTATAACTGGAGTTATTGTACCTTATAGATGCCTCTTGTTGCCAGAAACTGAACAAAGACTAGCTGCATCGTTTTTGAACCAGGGATGTCCTAAGGAAAACGCAGGCTCCTGCATCATCAACCTTCACTCAGGGCTTTTCAGTAGCTCAGGAAGGCAAGGGAGGGCAGAAAGGGTTAGGAACTCGCTGCACTGCACTGTGAGGCAAGTGGTAGGTGGCTCCTCTTGTTGTTACAATGAGAGACATGATGATACAAGGTTTTATTTACATTGGCCAGTTGCCTACTGACAAACATTAATTGTCAGTGGTTTCTCCATCTTTATAGTTCAGTGCTGTGACCCTCCAACAGTTAAGTGCAGGTTATTCAGCCTTGATCTACCACTGTGTGAATGTCTATTGTATTCCTCAGCAACCTGAACACAGGCAGGAGAGCTCTTCCCTGAGCAAGTGAGGAATCTCATCTCAGTACCTGAATGGTCTCTGCAGATGTGCAAACAACTGAAGGTTAGCAGCTTGCAGATGCTTTGTGCTTGTAGCTTTGAATTTATTCCCCCCCCCCCCCCAGTATCTATATATAAATTAACTGTTTAGTTCAGGTTGTATTGATTGAATCTCTACATGCCTTTTATATATATATATAGTGCATGGGCAGTTTTGGGGTAATTTTGATGAAAACACACAAAAAAAGAGACTTGTTGACATACTCTGCTTCTGGTTTCACTTCTTTTGTCAAAGGAGAGAGATGGTCTCAATGCACAAATCAGAACACAAAATAAGCAATTTGTCTATGTTAGTCTTTGTATGTGGACAGAGCTGATGTGGGATTTGGTAAAATTAAATATGCCCACTGGGGAAAGCTGTTATTGGATTTCATACGAAAAGATTGATTTCAAAAAGCTCCAGACTGTCATATGAACAGCCACTGGAATCAGTGTTTTGATAAAGCAAAGGCATAAAAATTCCAGTGACAACATGAGTCATAGTTTCTGCATGGAAACTGGTTTCCAAAGCACCCTGAGAAGAATGAGGCAGTTGCTGTAGGGTTGGCATGGTGATGATCCTCTTTTATTTTTTGTTTTTTTTTTTTTACTCTACACCTGAACAAATGAACAAATTAAATTTTCACATTGCTTGACACTGCCAGAAATTCTGTTGCCTTTTGAACCATCTTCTTTTTTTGTTTGTTTCCCCAGTATTGTTTTTGTCTGAACGAGATTTCATTATCTTAACGGAAAGGGTTTATTTCATACCATAGCTACGCCATTGATAACACTTCGATTGCCTCATTTTCAGCGTCTCCCAGTTGTTACTAACTTATCATAGTAGTATCAGTCAGGGTTGGAAGGGACCACAAGGATCATCTAGTTCCAACCCCCCTGCCATGGGCAGGGACACCTCACACTAGATCAGGCTGGCCAGAGCCTCATCCAGCCTGGGCTTAAACACCTCCAGGGACGGGGCCTCAACCACCTCCCTGGACAACCCATTCCAGGGCTTCTCTTCCTCACATCCAGCCTGAATCTCCCCACCTCCAGCTTCATTCCATTCCCCCTAGTCCTATCACTACCTGATAGCCTGAGAAGTCCATCCCCAGCCTTCTTGTAGGCCCCCTTCAGACACTGGAAGGCCACAATAAGGTCACCTCAGAGCCTTCTTTTCTCCAGACTGAACAGCCCCAACTCCTTCAGTCTGTCCTCACAGGAGAGGTGCTCCAGCCCTCTGATCATCCTCGTGGCCCTTCTCTGGACACGCTCCAGCACCTCCAGATCCCTCTTGGAATAGAGGCTCCAGAACTGGACACAGTACTCCAGGTGGGGTCTCAGCAGAGCTGAGTAGAGGGGGAGAATCACCTGCCTTGACCTGCTGGCCACACTTCTCTTGGTGCAGCCCAGGATCTGATTGGCTTTCTGGGCTGCAAGTGCACGTTATAAAAGATATTTGGGCTACACTCTGGTAGACTCAGTGTTTGGATGCGCAGAAAATTACTTTTACCAGTTAAAACATCTCATAGCAGCAGGCTGACTGTGAGGAAACATTGTTTGAATTGTGATTGTGTTCTGGATACAGCCTGAAGTGATCTCTATTTCTTCTGGTTTTATTTGATTGTTTGTTTGATTAATCTGAGTCACCTTTGACGAGCTGACCTAGTTTGCCTCCACTTAAATAATTGCATTATTGGGAGTGCAAGAATGAAAAAAAAATCACCACATTTAAGTCTTTGACTGGCAGCTGTGTTTAGCTACAAGTGCAGTTATGTATTTTAAGGCTAGACTAAGGAATTTTCAAAAATATTGTCATGGCACACCATTTTCATTACTTTTTTTTTTTTTTTATGTCACAGAATCACTAAGGTTGGAAGAGACCTCAAAGATCATCGAGTCCAACCTGTCACCCAGACCTCATGCCTAAACCATGGCACCAAGTGCCCTCTTGAACACCTCCAGGGATGGTGACTCCACCACCTCCCAGGGCAGCACATTCCAATGGCTAACGACTCTCTCTGTGAAGAACTTTCTCCTCACCTGAAGTCTAAACTTCCCATGGTGCAGCTTGAGACTGTGTCCTCTTGTTCTGGTGCTGGTTGCCTGGGAGAAGAGACCAACCTCCTCCGGGCTTCAACCACCTTTCAGGTAGTTGTAGAGAGCAATGAGGTCTCCCCTGAGCCTCCTCTTCTCCAGGCTAAAACAATCTCAGCTCCCTCAGCCTCTCCTTGTAGGGCTTGTGGTCGAGGCCTCTCCCCAGCCTCATTGCCCTTCTCTGGACACGTTCAAGTGTCTCAATGTCCTTCTTAAACTGAGGGGCCCTGAACTGGACACACACAATAATTTTATTCTTTATAAGCTCAGAATGAAAATTGGGAAATAGATATATATTTAACATTTGTAAGAGAATGGAAGCATGTAAGATACAGAACTAAATCTGCTAAGAATAAAAAAATCTGTGGAAATGATATCAACACAGATTGCTGCAGCGAGAGAGGCTGAGCTAACAAACCAATGAGCATAAGGACGCTGAAGGAAGAAGGCTATTATGAAAAATAAAGGAAAACTGATGCTAATATAAATTCATAAGAAGGAGAACAGGAGAATGTAAGGATGAAAATTGACTTGAATATTGGTACTTTGGCAGAAAAAAAAGAATTCCCTCAGGTTCTTGTCCATCTGGTGCCCAGTTTATGCCATGCAAACCAAGGTCATCTGAGCGAATGTGGGAGCATATTCACAGCTAACGAGATTTGTAACCTGCATTGGGTTTTCTGTGTGTTTATATTATGTTTATTTAATTGGATGTATTCCACTGAAATTAAGCTGTGATTTTATAAGCTTTTGAATTTGTTCCACTTGTATGAATTTCCTGTCTTTCCTCCCAGTAATTTTACAGTTTAACCATTTATGGTGACTAGCAGGAGTACAAGCTGAGCTGTTCGGGTTTTTAATCAGTGTTAGTAAATCATGAACTGATCATCGGTACTGCAGTCACCTTCAAAGCCTATATTAAGGTGTTGGGGAACAGTATATTTATTTGGCCATCCACTCAGCACCTGAGATATTAGCAAGAAACCATCAGTATCAAATAGCAAATGTAAACCCCAAATTCCATCATTACCACAAACTGAGTTGGCTTTTACCTCCTTTTCTTTCTAGACCTTTCCAAAGTATTTGTTGGAAACCTCTGCATGTTTTTCACATAAGAAATTAATGCTTTCCCCCCCCCCCCAGTACTATGGAAGAAAAAAAGAAAAGCAAGAAAAGATGTAATGTAGTTGCTTATCTGGCTCACTCTGCCAGTCAGCCTATTGGGCTCCAAATCTGACTTACTACTTTTGCTTTCTTCAGTACACTTGCTTGCATTTAATGCCTCATCTCTTTTCCCTCATGATTTCAATGGCAAAATTTGCTCAGTTGTCATTATGGTAAGGATTCTACTAATGTTCTGGATAGAAACAGAATTTAAAGTGGTAGGACGATTTTCATGTCTGTAACTGTTACAGAAAAAAATAGAAAGAAAGAAAAAGAAAAAAAAGAAAAAAAAAAGGAAAATGAACAAAGTAGAGTTACAAGAAGGTTTTGAGAGGAGACAAAATGCATTCCAGTGGGAGATTTCTGTACAGCTCATAAAAAAAGAAAGTTAAGTCTGTATAAACACCTTTCCACGAAGAAAATATGAAATACTACAGGATTCTTTAATCTACCAAAGAAACATACAGCAAGAACCAGTAGCTGGGAGCTAAAGCAAGGCAATTTCAAATTAGAAATAAAGCACATGCTGTTGCTTTTCTTTTCTTCCCCCCTCTCTGTTTCACAGAGATGGTAATTAAACTTTGAGGCAGGCTACATTGCAGTAGAAAATGGTCGACGTCATCTCTGGAGGCCTTCAGATACAGTCTGTCTACTTTCTGAAAGTTATTGTTTGGCTGAACATAAGTTATAGGGGCTCAGTATCAGAGGTAATTGGATGGAATGTAAGTATCTGTGAAACAAAAAGTCAGTGTAGATGAACTAATCTCTTCTCCTGTCCTTAAATGTATGAAAATATAGATTACATTACTAGAATGTGTTTGTTTCCTACACCTAATTGGTTTTCTTTCAGGGCTCAAAAATTTTTAGTCACTGCAGTTTGCATCACTAACCTTTAAGAATTCAAAACAGTGTTCCTCATTGCTTGCTGAATTGTCACATGCTATATGCCTCTAAATCCATCTGAATGTGTAATTTTCAGCTCCTGATTAGCACCAGGAGCCCAGTCAAGGATGACAGAACAACATCCAATTTTGTTCATCCCTGCTACAATTACAAGAGTCAAAACCTGCGTAAGTGCCATCCTACAGCTAAAATCTCTTGAAGAAAAACTGCTTGAAAACATGCTATATAGTAGGGTTTATTGATGGAAATAATACAGTGATTGCCAGGAGATTTTGAATAGAAAACCTTCCTAGGTTGCATTACAGCACGAAGGTGTAATCCAAAAAGAATGGACTCTCTTTAGTGTCAATCTCCAACGATGAATTCCCCACAAAGCGCTAGCTAGAAGGTGCAGCCAGGTAGTTACAATAGCTCCACTCCCAGAGCAAGGTGCTTCCTTGATTCCAAAGACACTGTGCATATTTTGATTGAAATCTTCCACGTTGCATCAGAGCAAGTCAGAAGTTGCATTGAGAGAGTGTTTGATGGTTGAAGGGTGTTGAGAATGCGATGCTTTTATTCCTCTGCATGTGACATGGACAGACCGTTGGCAATTGGCTTTTCCCAGCTCCTGTTCTTCTGTAAAGACCTCTTCATGGTCATTATTTCTCTACCTTCATGCTCTTACTTCTGAGGTAGATTTTGTTGCAACCAGGATGATGGGAAGAGAAGGGATTTCCCACAGAGTGACAGCAGTGCTTTTACTCCCCCCCAGCCCTCACTGATCTAAAACTTCAAGCCCAACCCAGTCCTTTTTGTGGATTTGACCTTGCCAGCTGGTGAGATGTCTGAGGTTTGGTGTAAGAGTCACAGTGTCCTCTGGTGCCAGCTGGCTCACTGTTTGGTTTTGCAGGTTCACCTGAGACTGCAGTTAATATTTTTGAATCTTCATGAATTTGTGCACCTTGTAAATTGAAAGACATCTCCTCTTTCCACCATATCCTATTGTATAGATACTTCTTTGGGTAAGAAATTGTCTCTATTAGCATTTCTGTCATGCTAAGTGTCTGTCAGTGTTGGCAGCTCTTTTTTTGCTACAGGTCTCAAATGTGAATTGAATTTTATATAAACTTCATGCTGCAACTTAAATTGTCTCCCTTGAAGAATGTCTACCTGTAACACTCCTTTTAGTAGAGAGTCCTCAAAGAATCCCAGCTTTGAGACTCAGTAATGGAGTTAAAAATCAAGAAGCAGGTCTTAGGTGAAAAAAAAAACACATTTTCTTGAAATAATTTTATCACAGCAATTTCAGCTGTTTCCTTCTTAAGGATGAAGTCTAGCTATGATATGGTAGACTATTGGGTTTTTTTGATGTTGAGCATTCCCAAATATCAGTTCCCAGGTGTGACACTTGGCACTAAGTTGTTAAATCATTCTGCTTTTGATATCTTCTGCAAAATATCCTTCACATGTAAGGAAGGATAATTGTGAAAATCCAATCAGTAACACATATGGTGTGCTGCTGTATGTCTTATACATCATATCCCTGCAGCAGACATCAGACAAGCCATGGGGAATTTTTCATTGATTTTCCATGTTATCCAGGATTTCACCCACAGAGGTGGTACCTCACAACAGATACTCCTTGATAGTTTTGTTCCCAGATCCTCCTCTTTAGAAAATGAAACAGAAAAGAAAACCCCCAAAACTCCACATGTGGAAAAGTTCTCATTCAAAGTCTAATAACTTTTTTCTTCTTCCTCTAGAGGAAGGCATCTGAAAAAGCCGTTGAAGATGCAGCATTAGAAAAAGTTGTGGTAGAAGCGCTTGGTAAAACACTTTCGAGAAGAGCTTTCATCGTGTTTACCAGCAACGGCACTCAGTGCAGAGCTGCAATCATGCTCCCTGTTAAAGAGAATTAAGTTAATTCATTTCCATGTTGTGACCTGCAACAGTTTAATTTACCTTATACTATTCTGCTTGTTAATAGAGGCTGGACAAAAACCTGATAACTTCAGGTTATGTTAAGTGTCTGATTTGTGATGCAGTCTACCTCTGCAATGACTGCGCTGTTCAAATTAATTAATACCAGATCATTATCTTTAGATGGCGGGCAGATGTTGAGGTTATGGTGTTTGTGAACCCTAAGTGCTTTTTTTTTCTCCTGTGCAGATCACAAGCAGTTGCTTTATAAATTGAAGATCCAAGGTCTAGGCCTTCTGGCAGTCAATTGGTTTTGTAATTATCTTAGTAATAGTTCTCAATTATTATTCAGTAAAGGTCCTCTTTCCTCTGCTAATGGGTCATGGCACCCTCTGGGGATCCATAGATGGGCCAGTTCTCATTTTTCTCATGTAAATGGCTTGCCATCTGTGTGCCATGCAGGTTCATCTGAGGCAGTTCTGAAAACACTGATTATTAATATCAAAGATGCAGGTTCTGACAAGATTGCAGAATTATTTTAAATATTTTAAAAGATGGCCTTTGTTTCTTAAAAGTTTCATGACGAGGACCTTCGGGATCGTCGCGTCCAACCTGTCAACCAATCCAACCCACCCGGACAACTAGACCATGGCGCCGAGCGCCCCATCAAGTCTCCTCCTGAAGGAGGAGACAACTTCTTACAACTTTTTCCTTTATCTGAGTTGCTGAAACCTTCCTGACTGTAATAACTGTGTGGGGGGTTTAGAAGGAAAGAGTGAAACTGAGCTCTCTGATCACCCATGTTTTTTTGCCTTTGGTCAAGAAGGCCATCATTCCATTGTGGAACAGGTTGCCCAAGGAGATGGTGGAAGCGCCGTCCCTGGAGGTTTTCAAGGCCAGGCTGGATGTGGCTCTGAGCAACCTGATTTAGTGTGAGGTGTCCCTGCCCATGGCAGGGGGGTTGGAACTAGATGATCCTTGAGGTCCCTTCCAACCCTAACTATTCTATGATCATCATTTTAGATTTGCAGAAAGTATGGGAGATGCTTACCAGTGTGGCATTTAACAGTTCCTTTGAATGCTGTGGGCAGGCCATTGTCAATTCTCTGCAAGTAATACAATGATTAAAATAACAAACTTTTCTTTCATAACTAGATGACATGTATTCTACCTGCTTATCTCTGTCACTTGTCTTCAATTACATTCACAAGTTGCTATGTTTGGGACACATATTGGAAGTGCTTTGCCTTTGAAATTAGCTGCAGTCTGTAATGGTGACGTTGAGACAGATTACATGAAACATTTCCCAAGTTTTGACATTTTTACATTTTTCCAAGTCCTTTATTTTTAAATCATATTTCAGGCTCTTATTATGTTTTATTGTGCCACTCAGTATAACTCTTGTATATGTTCTCACAATAAGATGTGGGTTTTTTTCATAGGTATGGTTGGGATGTAAGATCTCCACTGTTAAAAGGAAATGATTTTTTTCCCCCAGTAGCAGTGCTCATGCATTGCAGATTTTTTCTCCACAAAAATGCAGCTTTGGACTTTACTAGAAGCTGTGCTCCAGTATGAGGTGGTTTACTGGATTTTCCTACTTGGGAAGTTATCAAATGTGTCACTCTGGTTAGCTTTTCCCATGGACTGATAATTTTGTATTTCTATTGATAGCACAAGTTCAGGTGGGCTCCAGATTAACATGGTTAAAAGTTGTACACTGTGACTGCCCTACACCCACTGACAGTTCTGCTAGGATCATGTGTTGGAGGAGGCATGAGCCTGTGCAAGTGCATATCTCCAGCCATGCTGCTATTAAATCCGTCCCTGGCATTACCTAAATGATTGGATCCTTGGACCATGAGGATGGTGAGACACTGGAACAGGTTGCCCAGGGAGGTGGTAGAAGCCCCATCCCTGGAGGTTTTTAAGGCCAGGATGGATGTGGCTCTGAGCAGCCTGATCCAGTGTGAAGGGTTCCTGCCCATGGCAGGGGTGTTGGAACTAGATGATTCTTGAGGTCCCTTCCACCCCTAGCAATTCTATGAGTCTGTGATCATGTGGAGGGATCCTTCCCTGCTTTGACTCTTTATTGCCATGGCTGCTGTTATTCCCTGTGAGGATATTACTCTCCCTCTCCTTCCTTTCAGTGGCACTTCCAGTGGCCATTTGTAATCAACAAATTCTGATACTCTTCTTTCTGCTCCATCCTTATGTCGACCTGCCTGCCTTTATTTCTGCCCCACTGTATTTATTTCTGCTGTGTGACCGCCTGGGGGAAGGTAGATTACTAGCCAAAGTTATTAGACTTGGGCAAAACTTCTCTATTCCTTCCCCTACATCATGTTTACATTACAGGCTGTGCTAACAGTGAGTAAAATGGAAAAGTTAACAAAACTGATAAAGTCATCATTTGCTTCAAGTCTATTGTAATAGCCAGGCTGTAATTGGCACTGTTTCATACAAAATTACCATATAAATTGCGCCGTCCAAAGCTGCAACAGAAACAGCAACAGTATTTACAATAAATGGCAAATCCCTGTTAATTATTGATAGCCTAATAAACACACCATTATGATTCATTCTTATTATTCATTATTAACAATAACTCTTACTCAGTATTCATTGTGTAAGGATCAATTGTGATTAACTGCTCTAAAAATGAATGGTCCGCAAGAACGTTTCTATTTTCAGGGCCTGTTCCACTGAAGGAACAACTTTCTGCATTAAAATGCTCTGCACAGTCAACAGGACAACACATTCCTGTGTCAACAGCTGGTGCTGCATCCTTACTCTGGGATCTGTAAGTAGATGTTACAAGCTGTGCCAGAGACAGTTAAGGATATTGCTTCTTTGGAGGCTCCTAAGGCTTGTGACCTGTGTCCAGTTCTGGGCCCCTCAATTTAAGAAGGATATTGAGACACTTGAATGTGTCCAGAGAAGGGCAATAAGACTGGGGAGAGGTCTCGAGCACAAGCCCTGTGAGGAAAGGCTGAGGGAACTGGGGTTGTTAAGCCTGGAGAAGGCTCAGGGGAGATCTTATTGATCTCTACAACTACTTGAAAGGAGGTTGTAGACAGGTGGGGGTTGGTCTCTTCTCCCAGGCAACCAGCACCAGAACAAGAGGACACAGTCTCAAGCTGTGCCAGGGGAAGTTTAGGCTCAAGGTGAGGAGAAAGTTCTTTACAGAAAGAGTGATTGGCCATTGGAATGTGCTGCCCAGGGAGGTGGTAGAGTCACCATCCCTGGAGGTGTTCAAAAAGGGATTGTACGTGGCACTTGGTGCCATGGTTCAGTTAGTCATGAGGTGTTGGATTATAGGTTGGACTTGATGATCTGTGAGGTCTTTTCCAACCTTATTGATTCTATGATTCTAAAGCATGGAGGTATATAAAACAGTATTTCTTCTGCGGTGTATGTCCATAAAACGTATTACATCTGTACCTGAAATGTACTGGTTCTTTAGGATGAGATTTTATGTGAGTATATATGGAATACAACATGGACACGTGCAAGTGACGTAGATGCTCTATGTTCCTTTTTACACCAAGTTAGAAAAAATACATAAAAAATCTACCCATATCTGTTTAAAGTGCACCTCATCCTAAAATAAGTGCCTGTGTTTGGGCAGATGGATTGTACCCTTCCGCCCACTGAACGGTTCAGATGGAATTCTGTTGACTAGAATAGGAACTCAGAAAACTAGGTCAGAAGGAAGCAGGTATATAAATAACTAAATGTAAATGAGATTGTAGACTCATAGAATCCTTTATGTTGCAAAAGACACTTAAGATCATGGAGTCCAACCATTGACCTCATACTAAGAGGAGACTGAGGGGTGACCTTATTGCTCTCTACAACTACCTGAAGGGAGGTTGTAGACAGGCAGAGGTTGGTCTCTTCTGCCAGGCAGCCAGTACCAGAGGACACAGTCTCAGGCTGCACTGGGTGAGGTTTAGGCTGGATGTTGTGAAGATGTTCTATACAGAGAGAGTGATTGCCCATTGGAATGGTCTGCCCGGGGAGGTGGTGGAGTCACCATCATTGGAGGTGTTCAGGAGGAGACTTGATGGGGTGCTTGGTGCCATGGTTTAGTTGTTTAGGTGGGTTGGATTGGTTGATGGGTTGGACGCGATGATCTTGAAGGTCTCTTCAACCTGGTGTATTGTATTGTATTGTGTTATTGTATTCTACTGTGTACATCACATCTACACATCTTCCAATGAATGACATCTTTCTGGTGAAGAAAGTTTTCCTAATATCCAATCTAAACCTCTCCCAGTGCAACTTGGGGCTATTTCCTCTTGTACTACTGCTTACTACATGGGATCAAACACCAACACTCACCTTGCTACAACCTCCTTTCAATTGTAGAGGGTGATAAGGTACTTCTTTCCAAGCCAGCCCTCTTCTCTCAACCTTTCCTCATAGAAGTTGTTCTCTATACCCTCCACCAGCTTCATTGCCCTTCTTTGGATAAGCTCCAGCACCTCAATACCTTTCTTGTAGTGAAGAACCCAAATTGTACATTTAAGGTACAGCCTCACCAGTACTGAGTACAAGAGGATGATCACTGCCCTGCTGGCCACATTTTTTCTGATGCTCTCAGCCTTCTTGGCCACCAGGGCACACTGCAATTTTCCTTTTATAGTAATGAAGTTTTGCTTTACTGCTTAGTAGGGTAAATGAGCTCTTTATAAAATAAACTCAGTCCAAAATTCACTGAGGCATCATCATAAATCTTGATGGCTTCAAACCTTAAGTTTTCTGGGGAAGGAGGCTGAATTCCAGTCACTGCAATGACAATGTGTCCTTGTATGCATCTGCAGAGTGACTACCAGGTGTAGTATGAAGCCATCTTCTCCAGAAATCATAAATTTGTCTATCCATGGATTCACAGAATGGTTTAGGTTGGAAGGGGCTTTGAAGATCATCTAGTTCCAACCCCTTAGACATGACAGGGAGATACACTGTCCACTAGACCATGCTGCTCAAGGCTTCATCCAACCTGACTTTGAACACCACTTCGCAGGGGCATCCACAGTCTCCCTGGGCAACCTGTTCCACTGTGTTCCACCACCCTCACTGTGAAGAATTTCTTCCTAATATCCAGTCTGAATCTACCCTCCTCTAGCTTCAATCCATTCTCTCATCATATCACTACAAGCCCTTGGAAAAAATCCCTTTCCAGCTTTCTTGTAGGCCTTCTTCAGGTACTGGAAGGGTGCTATTGGGTCCCCCTGGAGCTTAGCAGCCCTCTTCAGCCCTTTGATCATCTTTGTGGCCAGCCTATACTTGTGCTTGGGATTGTTCCAGCCCAGGTGTAGGACCTTGCACTTGGCCTTGTTGAACTTCGTGACATTGGCTTGGGCCTATTTCTCAAGCCTGTCCAAGTCCTCTGGATTGCCTCCCTTCCCTCCAGTGTGTCAACCAGACCACACAACTTGGTATCATTTGCAACCTTGTCAGAGACATGCTCAATCCTACTGTCCACGCCAAAGATGTTAAATAGCACTGGTCCAAATAGTGACCCCTGAGGAATGCTACTTCTCACTGGTCTCCATTTGGACATGGTGTCCTTGATCACAGTTCTCTGAGTGTGGCCAATTCCTTGTCTGGAAAGTGTCCACTCCTCAACTCCATACTTTTCCAAGTATTAATCGAACCCTTGTTCTGACAGTACTTCTTGCATAGATGGAACCAGCCTGGTCTTTCTGCACTGCATTGCTAAAGTCATGACTTTTGCTATCTGGGGGATGCAGTGTCACTGCTGGCTGTAGGAGGAGCAAGACTAGAAGTACCAGCAGCCAGCACTACAGACGGTATCTCCTTTCTTCCACCAGGTTTTATATTTTTAGATCTTGGTTCCAAGTGTGGCTCAAAAGAGAACTATCCCTAAGAAAATGCAACAAATAGTACTGGTTATTTACAAGGCAGACCTAATGCCTATCTTCATTGTTTCAGCATTTAAGCTTCTGACCAGACTTTGGCTCATTTGTTGCTTTATCCTTTGTTTCAGGTTTCTGATGGACTGGTAACTCCACTGTATCTCCTGCTAGACATTATGTGCTGCCATTTCCACCTGTTACAAAGTGCAGTCAGACTATCAATCAGCGCCCATGGAATGAGCCTGGGAAGTGCCTTGAAGCTTTCACAGCGGCTGCAGCTGAACAGAGGGCAGAAGTATAATCACTGCACGCCAAGGTGAGACATTTCTTCAGGTGTGACCGTATTTCAGACTGCTTTATTAAGGGGAGTTTACACTGTCCGCAGGCAGCATTCTTGAGGTATCCAGAAGTTCTTGGCACAGAGTAATTTCTGCTTCTGCACTCTGCTTGACAAGGGTTCTCCACTGTCTTTCCCCAACTGCCCAGTTCAGACCTTCAGATGAGGAGAGGCTGAAGGAGCTGGAGTTGCTTAGCCTGGAGAAGAGGAGGCTCAGGGAGACCTTCTTGCTCTCTACAACTACCTGAAGGGAGGTTGTAGCCAGGTAGGGGTTGGTCTCTTCTTCTGGGCAACCAGCACTAGAACAAGAGGACACAGTCTCATGCTGCGCCAGGGGAGGTTTAGGCTGGCTGATAGAAAGTAGTTCTTCACAGAAAGAGTTATTGGCCATTGGAATGGGCTTCCCAGGGAGGTGGTGGAGTCACCATCACTGGAGGTGTTTAGGAAGAGACTGGATGGGGTGTTTGTTGCCATGGTTTAGTTGATTAGATAGTGTTAGGTGATAGGTTGGACTCGATGATCTCAAAGGTCTCTTCCAACCTGGTTAATTCTATTCTATTCTATATATGATAGACTGTGTATTTCTTCTATGATGTACCAGTTATCACCAGCTGTGGTCTTCCACATTCAGTGATGCACTATAAAGCAGCCAACTGACTTGTAAAAAGATATGCTTGTGTGCCAAGGAGAATTTAGCATAATGATTCAACTGCAAATATAAAACATCATTTCAAAGAAGGAAGAGAAAAAAGTCAAGATGTATATAAATATGATATATATAAACATGTTGATACTTTAGAAGCTTCATTTTTTTTAAGATAATGTCTTACTCTCTTGTATATAGAGAGAGCATCCAAGACATACTAAACATTTTTTAGCAGATGTATAATGATTCACTTAGTTTGTGGACACAAAGCAGGATATCAACATACACATCTATCTAGTTCAATAAATGTTTGGTTTCCAATTCTTATGTGCATTACACTGGAATAATTCCCAAAATTCATTTAAAGGGAAGTCTTGGCAGCAGAATGAAGATACAGCAGTAGCTGGAGTAACAGGAACAGGCCAGACAGGCTGTGTAATGGTCTCACAGATGCTGCACTGCAGACAGGAGTGCAGGTGAACAGCATGTATGTGCCTCGTGCTTCACACCTTCCATGAAGCTGTGCAAAGCCATACCCAAGTGTCACTTCTTAACCACTGCTTTCATCACCCAGGGGAGGTGTCTAGCATGCTTGGTTGCACAAGTCACACCTTCCTATAGAAGCGTTGACACATCTTAAATAAGAACAGTATTTGATCTGATCAGTAGCCCTGTAGACAGAGTTGTTAGGCAGTTCTCCCAGCTGTCTCATGATGTAATTAACTATTGATCTCACACATTTTACAGATGATGAAAATACTCAAGCTGTGCTTCAAGAAATGATCACTTTTACACACTCTGTTATTTTTCCTGATCAAGTGAGAAAAATGCACAAGCTCAGTAATATATATTTTAATCTAGCTTGGTCACACAAAATTCTAAAGGAGCAGCCTGAGAGTTTATTCTGGATCAGGGTTTGTGGTCAGAAACACTCTCACAGGGTGAGATTGCTTTCTGCCATCTAAATGCCTATGTCAGACTGAGGCTCTGTAAGCCTTCTGATCACCCATGGCCTTTGGTTGGTACATACATGTGTAATAAGCCACCTTACAATTGTTGCATACCAACTCCACAGCTTTCATTTCTCCTTCACCAAGAGAACACTTCTTCTTACTGAACAAGAATAATAATCACTTCCTAATGAATGGCAGTTTACTCTCAAGGTATTTAAGTATATATTCCAAATCTAATAAATATATATCAAATTAACCCTTACAAAGTGGTTTTTTTGGGGGAAAAAAGGCAAACAACAAACAAAACAAAGCAAACAAAACCCACAACAAACCAAACAAACCCCCCCAAACTCTAGAAGTGAAACTGTGACTGTCTACTGCTACTGAAAACAGTCTGTGAAACCATTATGTTCTTCTAAATTCATTTTCTAAATGTCAGTGCAAAGAACAGAAACAAGGAGTTGCAATTATACTGTGCACTTTGATTGTGTGGCCTAACTGAAGAGAAAGATTGTGTTTAAAAACAAACATGTGAGTGAAAAATGAAGGACTTTGATCACAGAGAAATCAGCTTTACAATGTGCTGGAGATATCAATGAGGCAGCAGCATGCCTGCTTTTCAGAAGCCAGATGAACAGAACAAAGCGAGGAATAGAATGAATCAGGATTCACTGTGAATGCAAAATGTTCAGTATACTTAGCCTTGGTTTTTCATGATTTTGTTTTCTTTTGCTTTTAAGCAAGGAGATGTACATATTTTGATCACTTCCCTGGAACCTCAAACCATGGAAATGCACAACAATGAGACGTGAAAGGTACATCGAATGCCTGCTGGAAAGTGTCTTTGCTGCTGGCGCAGCCTCAAGAGCTTTCGCTATTTTCCCTTCTGACTAGCGTTTGCAGTATTTCTCACCTAGTGCAGGAATGGTGGTTGTTTGCACAAACATATATTTAAGGCTTAAAAAAAGCCAAGTTTGAAGTCAGTCCAACTGCTAGTATTAAAAGAGGAGCTAGTGTGTCAGGAAAATAGCTGCTTGTTCATCAGCTTGCTGTGGCAAATCTGCCATTGAATATAGTGAGACGAGTTAACTCCTTAGAATCAAGTATCATAGTATCAGTCAGGGTTGGAAGGGACAACAAGGATCATCTAGTTCCACCCCCCCTGCCATGGGCAGGGACAGCCCACACTAGATCAGGCTGGCCAGAGCCTCATTCAGCCTGGTCTTAAACACCTCCAGGGATGGGGCCCCAACCACCTCCCTGAACAACCCATTCCAGGGCTTCACCACTCTCATGGTGAAGAACCTCCTCCTCATGTCCAGCCTGAATCTCCCCACCTCCAGCTTCTTTCCATTCCCCCTAGCCCTATCACTACCTGATATCCTAAGAAGTCCCTCCCTAGCCTTCTTGTGGGCCCCCTTCAGATACTGGAAGGCCACAATTAAATCATCGAATCATAGAATTGACCAGGTTGGAAAAAACCTCAGAGATCATCAAGTCCAACCTATTATCTAATACCTAACACCTCATGACGACTAAACCATGGCTTCCAGTGCCACGTCCAATCCTTTTTTGACCACCTCCAGGGACAGTGCATCACTTCCCTGAGCAGCACATTCCAATGGCCAATCACTCTTTCAGTGAAGAACTTTTTCCTCACCTCAAGCCTCAACTTCCCCTGGTGCAGCTTGAGACTGTGTCCTCTTGTTCTGGTGCTGGTTGCCTGGGAGAAGAGACCAGACCTCACCTGCCTACAATCTCCTTTCAGGTAGTTGTGGTTAATGTCATCGTGGCTAATAGATACAATCGGGTTCAGTGTACTCCTTTTCCATCCTCCACATTTTCTTCTGTATATGGTATAATTATCAGTTTCATTGTAATAACTCTTCCATTTAAGTACTCTACTTACCTGAAGGCAATTTGTAAGATTTTATAGTTGCAAAACCCAAAGTATACACTGAACATAGGGTGGCAGTCTGAAAATATCTGATATCTGGAAGACAAAGGACAAATGGTTTGATATACTCTTGCAGGTAGATAAAAGCTGGTAGGTAAAAGAAGGCAGCCAAACTATTTAAGCTCAATATATAAGTATTTGACAATCTAGTGAATGGAAATTCAATAAATAGTTGCTTATTTGTCAGATGAAACAATATATCACAATATATTACGTTAGTCTTTGTAGGTTTGGGTATTTTACTTCATTTCTCTGTGTAGGGCTTTCATATAAGCAGATTTTGATAACCTAGGAAAGAACAACTGTGCAATTTGTGAATGCTTTGGGAAAATAACAGCACCAAGAAAGTTATATTTCAGGTGTTTACTACAGAGAGGAGTTCAATAGCCAGGTCAGATTTCATAGGAGAAATGAAAGCAAATAAATTCAGCCTCCCAGCTGAACTTAATTTGATGCAGATGAATGAAACATCAGTAGGCTTTTGGACAGAAGTGAAAAAGGAAACAAATAAAAGGCAGTTCTTTTTATTGTGAGATAATTTTGGGGGGTTATTTTACATTCCTAAGATTTAAAGCCTAGGTCTTTGCTTTAAAAATTATCTTCTCCTTTTATATGAATGTGGGAAACTTGGGAATATCTCATTTTTATTGTATTTGACATTGTAACCAAAAAAAACCATCTATAACTTTATGTGTTGCATTCCTGTGCCATATACCACTTTAATAGTAATCTGAGAAGGTCATTGTCCAGGACTCAAATATAGTTGTTATGCATTTTATGTTGTGGGTTTGGGTTGGTCTTTTTTAATCACTGAACTCATTTCAGTAAGGTTTTACTAGCATTCCTTTTTGTATTTGCTTCTAGACTCCTTTAATTCATGCTGCATTATGGCATCCACAATTACATTTATTGCCTCGAACCCTATAGATCTGGAAGGTTTCACAGGAGAGCTGTTAGCAAGTTTAAGTTCTATCTATAACTTCCATTTTCCCAGTTTTAATTTTGAATACTTTTACCCCAGGAAGAACTGAAACAACTGACTGACACTCCTAAACTAATGCTTTTCAGACATATCTATACAATTCTAGGTGTGTTTAGCTGATTTTCTCCAGTCCTACGGCTGCAGGAGGCAGGAACTTCCCAGCTGGATGAAAAAAAAGTGTTTAATTTTCAAATAGATGGAAAATTAAGTTCCAAAATAATACTATTGCAAAGGATTAACTGATTTTAATAATCGATTTACTAATGGTCACTTCATGAGGTATTAGACCTGAAGTGTATTTTCCTTGGGGTGTAAGCCAGATTTGTTTACAAGACCTAACTTAGATAATTGACTTCAGTCCTCCTAAAAGCCTAAATTCCAATTGCTTCTGAAGATCTTTCACTTCACCACATTTCCAGATAGCAAAGAAAGATTCAAGTCACAACTGATGACCTATGTTATTACCATCCTTTTCATACAACACTTAGATGTCTTCTGCAGGTCAGCTTCATGCTTTCAGATCTAGAGATGGCCTGCAACAGTATGCCAACAGCTTTGTTATAAACTAGGAATTGGTAAGTAGGCCTAATAATAATTTAATTTCTTTTCTTAGTGAGCTATGGAGGGATTTTTTTATTTGTCTAAAGTGAAAGAGGATTTGGTAATGGGAAACTGTGCAGATTGCTGTTTCTGAAGTTGTCTCTTTACAGTGCTGGAAACACTTGTTTTACGTGAGCCATAGGATGCTTTATTTGCTGGGAATAATGAATCTTTATTACAAGAAAATGAACTCACCAGGTACACACAGCTCTGGAGTAGCAGCATTTTCTTTTTCACAGATGTTAATGCAGGTGTGTACTCATAAAAAGATAAAATAAAATAATTATGTCTGGCCTTCAACCCCACTGCCAGCCAAGTGGGCTTTTTTAATATGTTGAGTGACAGTCATAAACCCAAGGTGTATTCTTTTGCACTAAAAACACTGAATTAGGATAGGATAGGATAGGATAGGATAGGATAGGATAGGATAGGATAGGATAGGATAGGATAGAACTGAACTGAACTGAACTGAACTGAACTGAACTGAACTGACCAGGTTGGAAAAGACCTTCAAGATCATTAAGTCCAACCTATCATCCAGCACTATCTAATCAACTAAACCATGGCACCAAGTGCCCTCTCCAGTCTCTTCCTAAACACCTCCAGTGATGGTGACTCCACCACCTCCCTGGGCAGCCCATTCCAGTGGCCAACCATTCTTTCTGTGAAGAACTTCTTCCTAACATCCAGCCTAAACCTCCCCTGGCACAGCTTGAGACTGTGTCCTCTTGTTCTGTTGCTGATAAATTATTAATTTAATTTGGTAGAAATCAACTGAGTATTGCATCTGAAAGAATGTATTTACTCCTTTTTGGATATATTTCAGTTTCATCAGTAAAAGCCAAACATTTTTTTTCTGTGTCATTTTAACTCTAATATTTGCTAGTCCCGTTCTCATGGACTAAGATGATAAATATATAGGGAGGAGGAGTTTCTATCACAATATTAGAGATTGATGAAGTCCTAACCATTATTGTACTGGTTAGATTTTAACCCATTTTCAGTGCAACACTACCTTTCTGGTGTCACTTCTCAAATTTACAGCATTAATTTGAGTCTGAACCTTTGGTGTCTTCTATTGGTTGTAGAGATGATGAATATATAACAACTCTCTTTAGTAGCTGTGCCATATAACCTAGGTCCTGCACATGCCCCTTCCCAGGACCTCAAGTGTGGAACTTGTGCTTATTCCCTTTCTTTCTTGCAGCTAAAGCAGCTTTTCCCTGAGTGAACTGCCAATGTGAGCATGGTCCACAGTGCAGCTCTCCTCTGGACAGCTCCTCTGCTTTCATCTTGGGGCAAGAATGGGTACCCATGTGAGCTCCATATTTTGGAAGGAGCAAGGTGAGTAATAGAGAATGTGCTGTTAAAGGCAAGTGAAAAAGAAAATCCTGAGACTGGAGTGTGTGAGGGGATTGTGCTGGGCAAAGAGAACAGATTACAGAGGACTGAAATCTACTCATTCTGCAGCACCTTTTGCTGCAGTTTTACTGTGAGGTGAAAAATAACAGCGGCCAGGAGCTGTAGTGAGTGGAAAAGAATAAAGACATTATTTTATTCTTCTGAAAAAACAGTGATCCCGTGTACAGAAGGTGCAGTTAGTATCAAAATACTTGGAGATATTTTATTATATTTTCTAATATCCATAGTGGAAAAGAATCAAATTAATCCCTTTTGCTCCTGGCAGTAAAGAAGCGCCTTCAGCAGGCACTGCAAAAGACTGAATATGAAAAGAGCAAAAAGCCCTAAAATGCTTATCTAACCCTATAGTCATAAGGAGCTCTTCCACTGCCTCAAGCCTTTCTAGGATTGCAGGTATACACAGCATTCAGAACATTAAATGGCATGGCTGGCTGCACTCACTCTGGGTGCTTCATAACACTGACAAATGGCCTTAGGGATTTAGTTAACCAAGAGCAGGAATGATATCAGAGCTCATGTATACTTTCTAACGCTGCACATTATATTTTGTTTGCTTTTAGTAGTGGAGCCAAAGAGTAAAAAGGGATGCAGGGTTTTTAAAACTTCCCAATAAAGAGAAAACATCGTTTGAAGCAGTGGAAGCTGCATATCCACTAGCATGGCAATAAATTCAGTTTGCTCCACCAGTATTTCCCTTAAGTATCTTTAGAGAGCCACACATAAAATACAAGTTTGTAACCTGCTGTAAAATGCTACTGTAGTGCCTTTGGCAAGTTTCCCTGGCCTGCAGAGGATAATTACATGTGGAACACAGGTACAGTTATGACTGGACCTGATCAGATGTCCAGCTTTTTCTCATACAAATGCCATGAAGGAGGGGACTGCTCTATTCTCCCAGGCAACCAGCACCAGAACAAGAGGACACAGTCTCAAGCTGTGCCAGGGGAAGTTTAGGCTCAAGGTGAGGGGAAAGTTCTTTACAGAAAGAGTGATTTGCCATTGGAATGTGCTGCCCAGGGAGGTGGTAGAGTCACCATCCCTGGAGGTGTTCAAGAGGGGATTGGATATGACACTTGGTGCCATGGTTTAGTAGCATTTTCAAGAAGCTTTAAGCAAATGTTGTGGTTGGGCATTTTTAGGCATTTACCAATGCTTTTAATGGAATTGTGAGATTTATGCCATCAGATCGCCCTCTTGGTATGTCTAGGCCAAATGGTCTTTAATCATGGCTAATATTTCATAGAATCAATAAAGTTGGAAGAGACCTCAGAGATCATCAAGTCCAACTTGTCACCCAACACCTCATGACTCTAAACCATGGCACTAAGTGTCCTGTCCAATCCCCTCTTGAACATGTCCAGGGATGGTGACTCCACCACCTCCCTGGGCAGCACATTCTAACAGCTAACTCTTTCTGGGAAGAACTTTCTCCTCACCTTGAGCCTAAACTTCCACTGGCATAGCTTGAGACTGTGTCCTCTTGTTCTGGTTGCCTGGGAGAAGAGACCAACCCTCTCCTGGCTACAACCTCCCTAGTCAGAAAACCTTGGTAGAAATGGCTTGCCCTAGAAGAATTGTTGTTCCCAAATTATTCATGGAAATACACAAGTTCTGACAAAAACTTTAGCTAGATTACTCCTGTCCAGGAAGGATTTTGCCGCAGAGTTTAATGAAAAGATTATGGGGAGAGAGAAAAGAGATCTAAGAGTGAGTGAACTCAGCTGTGAAGGAATGACATTCAAGCATCCTTTGTGCAGACAGATTTTTGACACATGTGCAGGGAAAGAAAATATAATTATGCATTACCAAAAAAAAAAAAATAACCTGTATAAGGAATTGATCAATTTGAAACAGATTCACTGTGTAGAAATTGAGGTGCAGCATTCGTAGCTAAGCGGTTGTACAAATGAAAGCTGCGCACATGCTTCCGTAGAAATTATGAAGGTGACCTTGATTTAAGTCATTCAGGGGAGGGGAAAAAAAAAAAAACCCAAACCCACAACAAACCAACATTTAAATGTGTAAATCAGAGATGAACTAAATTTAGGGGGAGTTATCGAAAATGTCTGTTATCTTTGAGCGCAAACATATGCTCGCTGTGCTAATTCTGTAGCTGCCTTAAATCAAACGCTGGCAGATCCTGGGCTGCATCAGGAGAAGTGTGGCCAGCAGGTCAAGGCAGGTGATTCTCCCCCTCTACTCAGCTCTGGTGAGACCCCACCTGGAGTACTGCCTCCAATTATGGAGCCTCTATTACAAGAGGGATCTGGAGGTGCTGGAACGTGTCCAGAGAAGGGCCACGAGGATGATCAGAGGGCTGAAGCACCTCTCCTATGAGGACAGACTGAAGGAGTTGGGGCTGTTCAGTCTGGAGAAAAAGAAGGCTCCGAGGTGACCTCATTGTGGCCTTCCAGGGATCTGAAGGGGGCCTACAAGAAGGCTGGGGAGGGACTTTTCAGGCTATCAGGGAGTGATAGGACTAGGGGGAATGGAATGAAGCTGGAGGTGAGGAGATTCAGGCTGGATGTGAGGAGGAAGTTCTTCACCGTGAGGGTGGTGAAGCCCTGGAATGGGTTGTCCAGGGAGGTGGTTGAGGCCCCGTCCCTGGAGGTGTTTAAGCCCAGGCTGGATGAGGCTCTGGCCAGCCTGATCTAGTGTAGAGTGTCCCTGCCCATGGCAGGGGGGTTGGAACTAGATGATCCTTGTGGTCCCTTCCAACCCTAACTGAAACTATGAAACTATATTCCAGTGCTTTGCATTGCTCTAAGTTTGGACTTCAGATTTCATCCCTAAGTTTTCCTTTTTTTAAATTTTTTTTTGTGTGCTTTCTATAAATTAAGAAGGGTCATCTGAGGGGAAAAAACCGTTCTGTATTCCTCAGCCAGAGTTTAGACCTTGCCTCTTGCTGGTTACTGGCCTGAGAACTATTCAGAAGAATGAGACCAGAGCATGGCCACTCCATAAACTGGTAAGTAAATTTAATGTACCACAGAGGATAAACTTTAAAGTGTCCTTCGAAATGCATGCTCTTAAAAGGTTTAAGAGCACCCAAGTTTTTGTTACAGTTTAAAGGCTATGCTTAAATGTAAATAAGAATTAGATTTTTCCAGATAATTCAGTCCAGGGGCTGGATGATTTTTTTCTAAAAGGCTGAGCAAGTAACAGAGAGAAGTTTATTTCATTTCATTGGTTCTATACATTTCTATATAGTTTAGGAGCACAGAGTGTTTTCTCTCACTTTTCTGCTGCTCATTTGCTTGTTGCTCCCTGTCTCTGTTCTCTGACCTTTATTGCTTGGCCTGATCGATCTTGTTTAGGCTATGGTAAGAACTGCCTGGGATGGGATAGAGATAACTTATTAGCTGGAACAGCTGCCCTCTGGGCTGCCCTAGGGAGTGTGAATCCATACAAGGGGGTATTGTGCTGCTGTTGGATTGCATCTATGTGTTAAATATATCTTGTACATATTTATTGCCTTTATACTTTTCTATTTACTCTACTTTTGTAAATATAGTTTCATTTTGCTTCCAAGTTCTGAGTTAGTATGGTAAATTTACTCCTGAGGGTAAATGTTCAATTTGCTGGGGATGCAAATCCAACCCACAACAGTTTTGCATATCTTGGTGTTCCCAAGTTGTTGGCAGCTATATGTATTTGAGGACTAGTCAGTCATTGGTTTAGATTATGTTTGTCACAAAAGAAAACAGTGTGATTCCACGGATGGAAGCAAATTCCTCAGGTCCTGGTTGTGCAGGAAACTTCACTACAGGTTTCTTCCTCATGACTTACAGAAATGGACCATATGATACTGTGATAGGATAAAGTTTGACTGCTGTTTTATAAATCTCATTACCATTTGGTTTGGGGTTTTATTTATACTTTAATACTAAGATATCAGCATGGTGAGTGGTTGATGTGTTTCAATTCTTACATAATCCACACACCATTTTTCTATTAGTTTAAGCACTTGCATCTCTGGGTTTTTGGTGCCCCCCCCAAGAGCTCTTTCATTAGGGTGTAAATATGTTCCTAAGGTAATGAAAGTGCCATTATCATCCTTTTATTAGGTGCCCAGGAAGGGAACTGAAAAGGCTTTCAGCTCAAAGCATACCTTTCTTATAAAGAGAGAGCATTAACACAAAAATCTCTGCAGATCATTAATCTGATTATTCTCTACTATATACTCCCCCGAGTTTTGTTTGCCAGAATAGAAGTGTGAGATAAATGGCAGGCACATCCATGAACAGGCACTAGAATGTTTCATTCATTGCTCACCTCTGTCTCTCAGCACTGAGCTGATCCAGCAGAGTATTCACTTCCATCCTTATCTCCAAACTGACAAATAGCCCTCGTCTGTATCCTGTATGGCTGACTCCCTCCAGAAAAGAACAGGTCACTTAGGACTAAATGATATTGTAAGACTGCTGACTTATGTTTGAAGAATAAAAGCCACAGGAAGCCCTAAACATTGTAGCATGAATCTCAAAATTCTTTATTTTCTACAGGGTAGGCAGCTGCTTTTTTTTTTTCACCCCTACATTGTCCTCACTGTATTCCCACATGTTCCTCCTGGGATGACGTGAGCACGGTACGTTATAGGACCTGGTAAAAAGGCTGAAATAATGTTATAAAAAGATGTCACAATATTTCACATATGAAAAAATATTCTGACTTTTTTTTTATTCCTTTAGAGATGATAATATTTTGACTTTTTGGAAGAAAAACAATTAAAATGTTTGCTCTTGGAATGACATGGGTAATCCCTGTAGGGATTTGAGGTGCATAAGCACCCATCAGTTCCCTAGCTAAACTGGCTTATTGGATACCTGTTTATAGTATGCTCCTTTGAATTTGAATTTGCCTAGCACTACCTTCTAGCCATGGCATGAAATTACAGTTTTTCCTACCCTTGATACCAACCATGAAAACACACATCAGCCTCTGAAAATTTAATGAGAGGAGTTTGCAAAATACATCAGGCTGCTGGTTATTACACCAGCTTTTCAAACCTTAAAGTATTCACATGTCACTTTTGGTATCAGAGACAAAGCTAATGGCTGTTAGGAATCAGTGTGAGGCTTATCTTCACAGCATGGACTCAGAGTACAACCTTGTTAACAACCCATGTCCAAATGTATAAACCAAATAAGCTTCAACATTTTCAAATGAAAAAAAATCTAACTCTGACATGACCTGGGAGTGCTGTGGGAGGATGACCATGAGCCTAGAGAAAACTGACAGGGCACCATATCAATGTTTATAAAGAGAGGGTGTGTGTCAGGAAGATGGAGCTAATCTTTTTCCAGGGGTGCCCAGTGACAGGATGAGAGGTAATGGACACAAACTTGAGCATAGGAAGATCTATCTAAACATGAAGAGGAACTTCTTTACTTTGAGGATGGTAGAGCACTGGAAGAGGCTGCCCAGAGAGGTGGTGGAGTCTCCATTTCTGGAGTTATTCAAAACCCTCCTGGACACCATGCTGTGCAACCTGCTCTAGGTAAACCTCATCTGCTGGGGGGTTTGGATTAGATGATCTCCAGAGGACCCTTCCAACCCTTTATCACTCTGTGATTCTGTGATATTCTGCTGTGCTTGTGCTTTACAACTAGAACCATAGAATCAGTGAGGTTGGAAAAGATCATCAAGTCAAACCTGTCACCCAAGACCTCATGACTACTAAACCATGGCACCAAGTGCCATGTCCAATCCTTTTTTTGAACACCTCCAGGGACAGTGACTCCACCAGCTCCCTGGGCAGCACATTCCAATGGCAAATCACTCTTTCTGTGAAGACCTTTCTCCTCACCTCAAGCTTAAAATTCCCCTGGCACAGCTTGAGACTGTGTCCCCTTGCTCTGGTGCTGGTTGCCTGGGAGAAGAGACCAACCCCCTCCTGGCTACAACCTCCCTTCAGTGAACTGACAATGCCTCTCTTACACAGGACTGGATTTTTTTTTATTGGCTAACAGCCAGCTGCTCTTTGATAGGGTTGGACTCTAAGCTTGGATGCTATATGAATTTGAAGGGAACTAGTGAAGATTTGTGGGAAATGGCTTGCCACTTTTCCATTACTTCTAATAGGATTAGAGAGATGATGAACTGCCCACTGCAGGCTTTCTTAGTGTGAATAAAGGCCTGCAAGTGGTACTTGCAGAAACCCAGCCATTGCTATTTACGGTGCAGCAATGTTTGGGTGGCAGTGCTGTTTCTTTTTCACCACTCATAACCTCCATTTTTACAGTCTGATAAATACAGGTTAGACACCCTTCCTACACCTACAATTGCTTTGTAGCCAGAATCTACAGGAGACAGGGAGCTGGTATCTATGTCCACTTTTCATGGAAAGGAAAAAAAACCAAAACAAACAAAAGCATGAAGGAGAAGCACTGCACTTCCCCAGATATTTTGCAGTTTCTCCTTTATTTCCCCAGGTATTTCACACTCTTCTGCAGAGCCACTGCTATGCACTAGGGCCTCCATACTACAAAAGACAGGTATTTCATGGTTTTTTTGAAGGGAAAAGTAGCATTAAGTCACAATTGTGTTCGGTTGGGGTTCCCCCCCAAAAAAAAGAGTAGACTTGACATTTTTAAGTACCAATTCTTTAACTTAGAAGTTGTTTCCCCCTCCAGGGATAACACAAACATCTCAAGAAAGCAAAGAAAGGCAGTGAAGAACGGCATGCCACCAAGAAAGGGCAGCAGCAGCCACAATCACGACCTGAAGTGAATGTCTGATTGGCTTTCTACCTACCCATCACTTTCCTCAGACATCCCTGAGCAGACTCTGTTTCCTTATTTTCTTACTCTGATGCACCAGAATTAAGAGAGGACATTTAAAACTGATGTGAATCATCAGCTGGTTTTGGTGTTTAAATCTCTGCCTAGCACATATCCCTCATAGTCCTTGCCCAGCAAACACACAGTGTCCATTTAGACATAACCTATGGAAACAAATCGTGCCAGGTATGTCACAAGCTTTTTAACCTTAATCCTGTTAAAGTATGCTGTGAAGACACACTTAACTGCCTTACTAAGACTCTTAACAGCAGGTAGAGTGTTGTGTTGTCAATTGATCCTTTTGGCAAGGGGAGGACTCAAAAGTGGGAGCAGCAACTCAGTGAGTTTAAGAGAATAAAGAGCTCTTTTCACTAGCATTTAGTACCAGAGCAGCAAAGCAGCAGACGTGGCGTATCTATCATTTTTTTATCCCTTTCAGAGCAGTCTTTCTTTGTATTTTTAATGAAATATTAAATTATAGTAGCATAAATGTAACACAATGGCAGAGCTTTATACTTTCTTAATTGGATGCTAATATCCATGTCAGTATTTGCATGTAAAATGGTGTACTAAGCCAAAATATCAAGGTTTTTAAAACTCATCATCATTCTTCTGCTGATACCATCTGTCAGCTTAGTCTTCACCTCCCAGAATTCAGGAAGAGGGTGCCCTCAGGGAAAGGAAAAAGGAAAAAAATACTTTTATGAAAGTGCAGTAAATTGAGTTTAGACCCTGGGCTTGAAATCCCATTTGATTAGATAGGACTCATTAGTTATTAATTGTCAAAGTTGGAAAATAATTAAGAATTAGTGTTGGGGCACTGTCACTCACCTTCCCTGAAGAATCTGCAGGGCTCCCTGGAGAAGGCAATTGAGAGTGACACACGTGGAGAGCTCACACAGCCAGCTACCTGCAGAGGTGATGGAGGCTGTGAGAGCTCCTGGCTCAGCTGAAATTCCCTCGCCAGCAGTGAAAGTCTATCCATCCTCTGTGCTGCAGAGGAGGACAAGTGAAGGAGTGTGAATCATGTGTACAGTGTGCTTGATTCTTCTTGTGCTTCACATTTTCACACCAACCCTGCAATGTGTGTAACCTGTGCATAGCTGTCACTTATCTTGCGTATAGTTGCTTCTTGGGACAGATCACCTGGCGCTTCTCCTTCCTAGGGTACATGTCCTTTATTGGTGTACCATGAGATACCACTAAGAAAGCTACACCCTCAAAAGAAAAAAGGAAAAAAAAGGGGGTGGGAGGGGGAGGGAGATTTGAGCTGAGGAGCACATCACCTGCTGCAGTTTATTCTGAAATCAGCACATATGTGCAAAGCAAGCACGTATCTTCTCCGAGATGATCTCAAACCACCTCAATACTGCAGGAGCTACAGGCTGAGCCTTTCCTAACAGGAATAAGAGGCTAAGTTTTCAAGCATCCCAGCTGCTAGCAAATCCTCTGACATCAAGCCACTTTAGTAGATTGCCCTAAAGAAATTCAAAAGCTATTGATCTCTCAAAATGTCGCTATTATTTGAATTTCAAAGACAAACCAATACATCACCTCTTAATGTTTGTGTTTGTACAGCAGCTGTACCTTCAGGGCTTCTACCCAGCTGCAAGGCTGCTGCAAATGCATAGCTGGGGCTAATCGTTGCCCATGGGACAGCACAGACCTGGTGCCTGTCCTTTGCCAGGGACTTTACTGTAATACAGGTGAACCTGAAGAGAGAAACATTTGGTGCTGAGGGCAGCATCCTGCATGTTTGGGGGTCACTGCATTAACTCTGGTCTAGTCACACAGATCCCTTAGTAAGTGGAGTCCATGCTGTGATCGCAGTATGCGTCCTCCAGTTCAGGCTTGTACAAAAGGAATCTGCTTCACATTCTCAGGGAGAATTTCACAAGCAAACCCCTGTGCAATAAGTAGGAAAACTAGTAATTGCTTCAAAGGAGCCCATCTAATCCAGATGAAATAAAGATGTTTTCTCTCTTTTTTTTTTTCCCTTCAAACCAATATGAGCTCTGAAAAGAATAGGCAGGGCATTTTTGAGCTTTTTTTTTTGACAAACAAGAAAATTGAAGTAGCTTAAAGCTGAAATGCTTCCATTCTTTCCCTTGGTTTTCTTTTCTTTTTCCTTGTGTTTTTTTCCTTCTTCTTCTTCTTTTTTTTTTTTCTCCCCAGAGTATACTTGCAGAATTTTCATGCTGCTTTGAATAGCTGGGCAGAGGAAAAGGAGAAATGAAAATCTGATCTCCCAATAGCTACTCTGCTGCTCTGCTAGCCATCCACTGCCGGTGCCTTGCTTGCTTGCAAGTATGTGCCACGAACAGTTCTGGAAAAACAATAAAGTGGCACATAAGAACTGTGTAGCAATGGCACATGCACAGAAGACATCATTTGCAGAAGCCTACAAGCCAGCAGGTAATGAGTCTTGGCTTCAGGTTTTCCATCTGGGGCAGGAGATGCAGTGGGAGAAGTGTCATTCTAAGAGAACAAGGGGAAAAAGAAATGCAATTTTCATACAGAAAATTCCTGTTCAGGCAAAGAAAATCAAAATTGTTCCAACAAAGTTTCCTTCCAATATCTGGAGCCTGTGATCAGCTGACAATGTCCATGTCCATTTCCAGCTCCTCATAAGGCAGAGAAGTTCAGACTGTGTCAGAGCTCCAGCACCAGATGACCAAATTTTATTCATTAATTTTATTTTCACATTGTCCAAACTTAAAATTAAGCATGTGAAAAGGATGGGATCCACTGGCAAATGGAGAAATATTGTCAGACTCTCAACTTGCAAAGCTATTCCACTTCAAGTGGTCTTAATCTGTAATCCATAAATGACTTAACGTGATCCTTCTGAGCAAGTTTCCCAAAGTGTGAGTCCTCAGGTTGATGTTCTGATAATTTAATGGCAGAAGACTGACTTTCAGAATATTACAACTAATGGGACACCAGCTTAAAAGAGGGAGGGTGGGTGTTTCATATATTCCCTTGTAAGTAATTTTAAAGTTCAAGTATCACAGTATCACCAAGTATCAGTATCATCGAGTCCAACCTGTCACCACAGACCTCATGACTAGACGATGGCACCAAGTGCCACATTCAGTCCCCTTTGAACACCTCCAGGGATGGTGACTCCACCACCTCCCTAGGCAGCCCATTCGAATGACTCTCTCAGTGAAGAACTTCCTCCTCACCTCGAGTCTAAAATTCCCCTGGTGCAGCTTGAGACTGTGTCCTCTTGTTCTGGTGCTGGTTGTTGGATAGATGAGACTAACCACCTTTCAGGTAGTTGTAGAGAGCAATGAGGTCTCCCCTGAGCCTCCTCTTCTCCAGGCTAAACAATCCCAGCTCCCTCAGCCTCTCCTCATGGGGCTTGTGCTCAAGGCCTCTCCCCAGCCTTGTTGCCCTTCTCTGGACACGTTCAAGTGTCTCGATATCCTTCTTAAACTGAGGGGCCCAGAACTGGACACAGTACTCAAGGTGTGGCCTAACTAATGCAGAGTACAGGGGATCAACATCTGCTCCCAACGTGGTGTCATCTGCAAACTTGCTGATGACTGACTCAATCCCCTCATCGAGATCATCAATGAAGATACTATGAACTGCAATGAAGTAGTTTATTCTGTTTCCATTTATTAATACAAGACAGAGTCTAAAGTACACACAGAGACAACACATACTCATTTAGCTGTGACAGGCTAACCAGACTTTCTAAACAAAGGCTATTACCCACTGTTCAATCAGTGTCATCCTCCAGTTCTTTGTTTGGTCCATTATCTGGAATCTGAACGAGGAATTAAACTCCCACATCAGCTAATAGTCAGTCATTCGATGCCAAAGAATGCCCATAATTTATCCTGCAAGGTGAAATTCCACCCTGTGCAGAGGTCCACCCAGAGGCAGACAAACCATTTCAGCCTGATGTGTCTATTGAAGCCTCAAACAGGCTGCTCCTTGCACAGGCAGGTTTTTGTTGTTTGGTTTTTTTTTTATCACCTCCCTTCTGGAGAAGTTAATTGTGGTTAAACCAAAGGCCAAATTAATTTCATCAGCAGCTTACAAATCAAAGTTGGGTCAATAAGGACTAGCATACTACTTCAAATAATAAAATCTCTTATAAGGTAAGGAGCTATTTGCCCTCCCTCTGGAGTATTTCACTTGGTTAATGAAATGGAGAAGGGCAGAAACGGCAACTCCATCTGTTTCATGCATTCTTGGTGTCCTTTCACATACATAAGCCTTAAAGATGGAGCTTCTTAGCTTTCCATGTTGTTTCAAAGGTGAATTTAAACGTGTGTGTGTGTGTGTGTGAACATGCTGCTCTTTGTTCTGTGTGTCACTGCCATATTTCTCTAGAAGATGTCCCAATCTGAACTTTTAACTCAGGACCTGGCAACTAATTTAGCACTCATTTATTGAAACATGTGCATAAGCCTTAAAACCACCAGCCAGTTCCAGCACAAACATCTGTCTTCTCAAAAGATAACACCCTGTCAAAATGCCCCGCAGCAGAATCTCTTCCTTTGGTTTGAAGTAGAAGCAGTAGCAGCTACAGTAGTTAGACAGCAAGTATTTTTGGAAAGATGACAGCTGGGTTGTCAGACATTAATGCTGAATTACACAATGCTTGTATGTTACAGCAGAAATGTAATAAGCAATTATTCTTACATTATCATATATAGGGCTGCCAAACTACTGTCTGAGACCTGAGATAAAGGACTTGGGGTCTGTGTTGGTTCTATCGATGCTTGAGGGGTTCTTTGAATTGCAGCTGGTCTATTTTCACTCTTGTCATGTAGGGAAGTATCACCTTAAACATCTGTCAAGGAAAAAAAGATATCAATGAGTAACATCTCCAAGGAAGAATTATCCCTAGCATGAGAAAAGCAGGCAAGCTAGTTACTGTAACTGCTGCTGCTGAGAACTTGGTTTCTTCATCATCAGATTTAGTAGAGAGAATAAAATCATATTTATTTAGTCTTCAGTGTTGGAAGCCTCCAAAAATTTCAGTGTATTTCACAGATGTCACTTCTACACAGCACTATTAAACAAAATTAATGCAGTCTTCAAAGAAAGTAAGAGGTCTCTGGGTAGGATTTAGATATATTCTTGAGTGCTGTGTCCAGTTCTGGGCCCCTCAGTTTAGGAAAGATGTTGACTTGCTGGAACGTGTTCAGAGCAGGGCAACAGAAGTGGTGAGGGGTTTGGAACACAAGCCCTGTGAGGAGAAGTTGAGGGAGCTGGGGTTGCTTAGCCTGGAGAAGAGGAGGCTCAGGGGAGACCTTCTTGCTCTCTACAACTACCTGAAGGGAGGTTGTAGACAGGTGGGGGTTGGTCTCTTCTCCCAGGCAAGCAGCACCAGAACAAGAGGACACAGTCTCAAGCTGTGCCAGGGAGGTTTAGGCTGGATGTTAGGAAGAAGTTCTTCACAGAAAGAGTGGTTTGCCATTGGAATGTGCTGCCCAGGGAGGTGGTGTTGGCTTTTAGAAGTTCTTCAGCATGAGGATGGTGAGACACTGGAACAGGTTGCCCAGGGTGGTGGTGGAAGCCTCATCACTGGAGGTTTTTAAGGCCAGGCTGGACGTGGCTCTGAGCAGCCTGATCTACTGTGAGGTGTCCCTGCCTATAGCAGGGGGTTTGGAACTAGATGATCCTTGAGGTCCCTTCCAACCCTATGATTCTATGATTCTATTTCAGCTCAGATTAGGCAGTAATTTAGATGGACAGGACATAAAACGTTATTTAAGTAAAATCCAGCAGCATGAAAAAGAAAATTCACAATCAAGTTGTGTTAAGACAGATGGATGTATTGCCCCTTCCATTTGAGAACTCTGCAACATGAAGCTGCCCAGTCATTTCCTGCAAGGTTTTGAACACAATAACAAAGCAGAAACATTACTTAGCCTGTTGGTTGAACTAAAGGTTGCTGAAGCCATCTGAAGGTGGCCTTTTACAATACAATACAATACAATACAACAGGTTGGAAGAGACCTTCAAGATCATCACGTCCAACCCATCAACCAATCCAACCCACCTAAATACAATACAGTACATACAGTACAATACAGTACAAAAGGTACAATACAGTACAATACAGTACAACACAACCCACCTAAACAACTGAAAAACTAAACCCTGGCACCAAGCACCCCATCAAGCCTCTTCTTGAACACCTCCAATGAAGGTGACTCCACCACTTCCACAGGCAGCTGATTCCAGTGGGCAATCACTCTCTCAGTATAGAACTTCTTCCTAACATCCAGTCTAAACCTGCCCTGGCGCAGCCTGAGACTGTGTCCTCTTGTTCTGGTACTGGCTGCCTGGGAGAAGAGACCAACCTCCGCCTGGCTACAACCTCCCTTCAGGTAGTTGTAGAGAGCAAGTGGCATCACCATTTGAAGATTACCTAAATATGTCACTAAGTCACTAAGTATCGTTACTATGTTAAACAAGATCTGCTCCCACTGTTGAATCTTGGAAAGAACAAAGCTTGTGTGATTCTGCTCCACATTCATTTTTCCAAGCTAAGATAGAACTCTGTTGCACAGGCAGCTTCCCAGCTGTGGGATTCAGATCAGAAATTCCTACAACCTCTGTGCCAACACACCTCCCTTCCAGCTATGCTTTGGTGTCATCCTTCTGCTAATACTGGGTGCCAACAGCAGTCAGGGATACAAAATGCGCTACAGGCGAACCTGTAATGAATTCCTACAGTAACTCCATCAGCTGCACCAAGTCCATGGATTAAATTCTCCTCTCCTCTCCACACAGATGAGCTCTTCCTAGGGTGTGTATTTGTAGCATCTATTCATAGCACATAGACCTGTTTTACAATTTTAGTCACTACTTAAAAAGTCAGCAAAAGGCTATGCTGGTGTCTGAGCTTCTCTAGCAATTTCCCCTCTCATTTAGGCATGTCTTACTTTCCCTTTGTTGTCTGAGGAAGTTTTATTTGTATAATGTTCCACTGTGCTTTAAATAGCTCTTCAGATTCTTTCTGAGGTAAATTAAGAATAAAATGTTCTTTTACTAAACAAACACTATTAGATTGGTGCTTCAGGTTCTCAGTTCCAGATGTGCTGGGGTTAACAAAAAAGTTCTCTTCTTCCTAACTCCTGCAAAGCTCTCCTGGGAGTCCCTGTCACATCTAATCTCTCTCAAGCTTCCTGGTTCTCGGGGTGTCTTCTGAACTGCAGCAGTTCTGTTTTATTTGCTCCCTCTCTTACACACATGCAACTTAAGAAAAGTAATTGAAACTGTGGCATCTCACCTTGTGGTATCTGTATAGTTTGAACAGACAAGCATCCAGAGACCAAATTTCTGCTTATCAGCTGCATAAATGTGATTCAAAGCCTGAAGACATCAGTGAACTCTTCAGGAGTTCACTTGCTGAGCAGGCGCTCATGGCCCATTGCAGGAAGGGAGTTTGGGCTAGAAATAGCTTTTTACCTCTCCAGGCTGTGTAGCTTTTGCTGCAACTTGCTCTTCTGCACCTACCAGTCTGTGAAGTAGCATCCAGGTTACTCTGAATGAGACTGGCAGTCCAGGCCAAACTCAGCAGTGAGGCATCATTGGGTGTCCCCTGCCCAGGATTTGATATGCATGTATGCTGGTGAAACTGTAGGAGCTGTCTTTTGCCAGCTGGATCCACAGCAGCTGCAGTGAAATCCTCTTTCCATCCCCTGGTGCACAGGCTTCTAGGGCACTTGCTGTTGGAAACGTTCTCATATTTTCTACGCAACTGGAAGCGTTGTTTTCAGCTGTGCAATTTCTTAAGTAGAAGCTTGATTTTATTTTTCTTTGTTTATCATGTTAACTTCTAAAAATCACCAGTGGTAAGCTCCCCACTGTAGAAATGAGCCAGCAAAACCAGGCTGGTCAGACCTCATCAGACAAGATAGAATTCTGTTGAAAAAAAACCCATACTACTATTTCCCAGAAATTGAAATCTCTCATAAGAAACATCCCTGCATCTGAAAACACAGGTCTGAGGCATGATTCATTAAGCATCCTGATTGTCTTCCAGAAAGGAGGGCATCTGTTAGCCCTATGAAAGGCTTTGAAGCACTTCTGGCTCTGAGGCAACTTTTCCTTTTTGCCTTCTTCCCTCAATTTAAGAAGGCCATTGAGACTCTTGAAGGTATCCAGAGAAGGGCAACGAGGCTGGGGAGAGGCTGCAAGCACAAGCTGTATGAGGAGAGGCTGAGGGAGCTGGGGTTGCTTAGCCTGGAGAAGTGGAGGCTCAGGGAAGACCTTCTGGCTCTCTACAACTACCTGAAGGGAGGTTTTGGACAGGTGGAGGTTGGGTCTCTTCTCCCAGGCAATCAGCTCCAGAACAAGAGGACACAGTCTCAAGCTGCACCAGGGGAGGTTTAGGCTGGCTGTTAGGAAGAAGTTCTTCACAGAAAGAGTGATTGCCCATTGGAATGGGCTGCCCAGAGAGGTGGTGGAGTCACCATCATTGGAGGTGTTCAGGAGGAGACTTGATGGGGTGCTTGGTGCCATGGTTTAGTTGTTTAGGTGGGTTGGATTGGTCAATAGGTTGGACGCGATGATCTTGAAGGTCTCTTCCAACCTGATTATTGTATTGTATTGTATTGTATTGTATTGTATTGTATTGTATTGAATTTTTGACCATTCTTCCAGGGCCAGCTGTGGTGTTTCAGGTCTGTAGAGCACTGAAATCACTGGAAAGTTTTTCAAAGCCTGTTTGAGCTGCCAAAGGTTTTGGAAAACACTTTGAAACTATGGTTTTGTACTTTCCACACTGCCATGGAGGAACATTTGGTTGTGGCAGCAATTGTCTCGTTTGAGGCGTTTTTGTGAAGCTGCAAGGCTGGATGGAACAATTTTGGATCTTGAGCATTATCAGAGAATTCAATTTCACCTTCAGTGCTGAGCTGCTCTTGTTCCATAATTGTGTGTGCTTACATTCTCTCCTTGCATTTCTATTGACAGGGAGACATTTAGAACTTTCAAGCTGATTTTTTTTCTTTAACCTAATAATTGCGCGTTAGGCTCATAAAAGTCTCTTCCAGGGATTTATGCTTTAATTTCATTCTCAAAGTCTCAGGTCTTATTAAGTGACAGTGATCTTGGGATATTAAAAAGTCAATTATGTGATGATTTTTTACTAGTCCCATCTTCCTCCAGAACCTCACAAATTAGCATTTTGTTATTATGGTCTGCTGTGGAAGCCTATTCTTGGTGTGAGCGGTAAGACAGGTGTTTGTCATTTTGAAGGCTCCAGTACAGATATTTTAAGGCAGTACTTAGCAGCATAAATTAAATGTGCTCTAATAATGTGTGTGAAATGTTAAAGAAGATCTTTTTTTCCATTCAATTATAAAAATAGGCTAGGGAAATTATCATGCACTTTCAAGATTTGATGATGGTTTTATGCCTTTCCATAGAGCAGCTAATTTCTGGCTATGTCTTTTGTGCCAGCAGGATGGAACCGAACTTGCTGGCGTTTTCCAGAGGCAGGACTCTGGACACAAATGTCAGTGCTGAATGACACAGGCTGATAGGTCACATCAGTCCCCCAAACAGGTCTTTGCTTGAGCACCATTGCTTGAGATAGCTGTAGAGTGGAAGGTTAGACATTCCAAAAGGGAAAACAAGAAGATCACAGTGAAACCCCAGCCAGAAAATGCGTAATTCAGGGATGGAAAAGCTCTCATGCACCACCTCTGACTGCTGCACTGTCCCTGCAGTACATTTTCTTGTGCTTTTGTCCAGCCTGTTGTTTTGTGTTTTACTGTTTCTAGCAAAACAGGTTTGACTGTTTCCCTTGGGAAACCATAACGAAGCAACTGCATAGCACTTGCTGTCAAATCAGTTTTCATAATTTTCACTTGGTTCCATCTCCCCTGTTTATGCAATGCTTCAGAGTTCTTTGTATTGCAGTTCTAAGTATTTTCCCATGTAAACACATCCTTAAAATATCTTCTGGCTGCTTTCCCTGCTTCATGTTTTAGTCAAACTCTATCTAAACAACCTTGAATTTATTTTTTCCCCCTTTATTTTCTTTTTTTTTCTCCCCATTTTCCCCCCACTTTCCCCCTCTTTCCCCTCTTCCCCCCTTTTCCTCCCTCCCCCCCTTCCCCTCCTTCCCCCCCCTCCTTTCCCCTCCCTCCTTTCCCCTCCCTCCTTTCCCCTCCCTCCTTTCCCCTCCCTCCTTTCCCCTCCCTCCTTTCCCCCCCCTCCTTTCCCCCTCTCCTTTCCCCCCCTCCTTTCCCCCCCTCCTTTTCCCCCCTCCTTACCCCAACTCCTTTTCCCCCCACCTTTTCCCCCCTCATTTCCCCCCTCATTTCCACTCTCCTTTTTCCCCTCCTTTCCCCCCCACCTTTTTTTCCCCCTTCCCCCCCCTCCCCTTTTTTTTTCCCCTCAGGTTAGTCCTTCAAATTCTATGCTTAGGGGGTTTGTGGGTTTTGTTAATGCTGTCATTGGTTACCTTGAAATCTCTCACCACCCCCACTCCTGCCATCAGTGGACTTGTGGCATTGTGGTGTCCAAAGGCAGCTGTTGGATCACACTGCAAGGCCTCTCATTGAGCTTCTGTTGTGGCAGTGCTGGCAGAGACAGGCGGGAAAAACCCCAAACAAAACAGGTTTTTAAGGTTTGGTAAGACAAAATACAGCAGTGCACTATAAGAACCTACAGTGTTGCTTTTGCTCCCTTACAATAGTGGCTGCTATGCACCCTGCTTGTCTGGACTGCCCATTTCTATTTTTGGCACTCCTCAGAATGCAGTCTTTTTCCTATTACAATTGATCTTTGAGCTCCAAGTGGAGGCCCAGGCACAAGTACAATTTGCAATTACTTCTTGACACTAGAAATTGCAACAGCATTGTTGCCTTTAATATAGCAAATTTTGTCTCTGTCAGTGAATATCTGCAATTTGAGCTGTTGTTCCTCAGGTGTAGGTTGGGGATTTTTCCAATGAAAATCCTACCATAAAGAAATTAGAGAGTTCTCTGGGTAAATAATTCTTCTTTATCTCTTTATCTCTTCATCCTTCCACTCAGAACATTTATTCACTATAGGTATAATAATGGAGAGGCAAACACTGCAATATTACACTCTTAATTGACAACAGAATAGAATAGAATGGAATAGAATAGAATAAACCAGGTTGGAAGAGACCTTTCAGATCATCAAGTCCAACCCATCATCCAACACCATCTAATCAACTAAACCATGGCACCAAGCCCCCCATCCAGTCTCTTCCTAAACACCTCCAGTGATGGTGACTCCACCACCTCCCTGGGCAGCACATTCCAATGGCCAATCACACTGTGAAGAACTTCTTCCTAACAGCCAGCTTAAACCTCCCCTGGCACAGCTTGAGACTGTGTCCTCTTGTTCTGGTCCTGGTTGCCTGGGAGAAGAGACCAACCCCCACCTGTCTACAACCTCCCTTCAGGTAGTTGTAGAGAGCAAGAAGGTCTTCCCTGAGCCTCCTCTTCTCCAGGCTAAGCAACCCCAGCTCCCTCAGCCTCTCCTCATTGGGACCAAACCCCTCCCCAGCTTTGTTGCCCTTCTCTGGACACGTTCCAGCAACTCAACATCTTTCCTAAACTGAGGGGCCCAGAACTGGACACAAGACTCAAGGTGTGGCCTAACCACTTCTGTGTAAAGAGGGAGAATGACCTCCCTGCTGCTGCTGGCCACACTGTTCCTGATACAGGCCAGGATGCCATTGGCCTTCTTGGCCACCTGGGACACAGGTTACCTTTTTCTTTGATTCTTACTGAGTTTTGGGTAGGGTTAGTCAGTGGAAGTGATGACCACATGACACTACCACAAGCCAACATGCTAAGTTCCCTCAGAGCAATGAGGCTATTAGCTCACTTTCTTGGTCTAGCTGTACATTTATAGGGCTGGGGAGAGCGGGCTATTAATTTACATTTCATTCATTGAAAGAAAAAGAAAAACAAATAAGAGAGGGTTGGGGGTGTGTGTGTGTGTATTTTTTGGGGTGGTTTTGTTGCTTTGTTGCTGTTGTTTGGAGGGGGTTTGGTTTTTTTGGGATTTTTATAATTCAAAAAGCCTTCACTCTCACATTAAAGTATAAAGAAATAAGGCCCAAACAGATCCAAATAAGACATATAGATATTAACATTAAAAAGAATAGCCTAGAGCCAAAGCTTAAAATATTGTACAATATTTGTATTTTTATTACTTTACAACCAACTGCACTAAGTAATGGAGCATTGTGATAACTTACCCTGTAAATACCTTCACATAAATGCAGCTGACCAGGTGCATTTTCTGCCTGAGGGTCTGGATTGGTACATGGTTTCAAAGATTAGTGCATTGCTTTCAAGAAGTAGGAAGTCCAAGTATTGTTGCTGTGCACCAGAAGTGATGAGGTACTTGAGAGCAGGACTGGAAAGCAGTTACTTAGATCAGTGAGCAAGATGCCTGCAGTCCACTCAAGAGCATCGGTGATTACTCAGACCCCTGAGACACTGCATAGTGAGGATATTCAGACCAGAAGAATGTCCAATATTATGCTAAAAATAAGTTACATTTTTGCTAATAAGTGAATCTTGAAGTCATTCTCAGTGTGTTCATAAGCTAATTAACTAAGGAGATTGAAAGTGAGTGGGAGATGCATGACCAGAGATATAATCAGCAGGAATGCTCACTGTAAAATGAATGAGAAACTGATTAAATGGATGTAAAGGGGCATTGTGAAATGGATTTTGACCTCGTGGTGTGTTGCTTTTCTATCTCCACGAAGCATGGCCCTATTCTATTCTATTTATACTAACACTGCCTTGGAAAAGGGATCTGGGTGGCAAATCCAGTCCTGAAACACTGCTCAGAGGCAGCTGACTGACACAGTCCTATTTGTGCTTCTGTGACAAAGATTTAATTCAGGGACTGCAGAGGGGACAAGAATGAAAGGCCAAAACTCACCTTCTTAGGTCAATTAATGCTCAATTAAGGGACCCTTCTGTCTTTGTGATTCTCTATATCTTGATAGATAGTAGTTAATAGTTTAATTATCTGCAACCAAAACAACATGCTATGTTTATATGAATAACTGGTCAGGGCACAGGGCTTTATACAGTTGACAGTGTCTCTAGGTTCTCATGATGGAAGGTCCCTGAACTGTTTAAGGTGTGTCTGAAATATTAAAAAACATATACTTGTTTTGTTTCCTGCCTATGTCCAGCTTGAGCATAAGGTCATGTTAAACTCTATTTGTTAATGATCTCTGCTAGCTGTGACACTGAGCCTTGAAGGATGAAATGGGAAAGGAGAATTTGAACTAAATATATCTGTATAAAAATATAGGTGTGTAGTTCTGGGCTCCTCAATTTAAGAAGGACATTGAGATACTTGAATGTGTCCAGAGAAGGGCAACTAGGCTGATGAGAGGTCTGGAGCACAGCCCTGTGAAGAGAGACTGAGGGAGCTGGGGGTGTTTAGCCTGGAGAAGAGGAGTGTCAGAGGAGACCTTCTTGCTCTCTACAACTCCCTGAAGGGATGTTGTAGACAGGTGGGGGTTGGTCTTTTCTCCCAGGCAACCAGTGGTAGATCAAGAGGAAACAGTCTCAAGCTGTACCTGGGGAAGTTTAGGCTGGAGGTGAGGAGAAAGTTCTTCAGAGAAAGTGTAATTGGCCATTGGAATGTGCTGCCCAGGGAGGTGGTGGAGTAACACCTAGAGGTACTCAAAAGACGATTGGATGTGGCACTTGGAGCCATGGTTTAGTTGTCATGAGTGTTAGGTATTAGGTAATAAGTTGGACTTTATGATCTTTGAGGTCTTTTCCACCCTGCTTGATTCTGTGATTCTCTGTGTGTGTGTGTATATATGTATAGAGAGAGAGAGAGGTGTTGAGAAGAGAAGGGCAAGCAGAAACTCCCAGGGAGTGGCCATGATAATGTCCCATATTCACCTCTCAGTATATCTCATGCAAAACCAGAAACAAAATGGCTTCATTGACACTGAATGGATAATCCAGCTTGTGCAGCAACTAATACTAATTACTATGGGTAGTCAGACTTCTGACCATTATTGGCACTGTGAAGTGTGTCAAAATTATTTACCTTAACCGACCACCCAGCAGCAGCTTGTCAATAACACTATGACAAGTTTGGGATAGTTAAACAAATACATGCAAATTAATTCCCAGTGTGTCTCCATTCCACTGCTCCAAGAGGTGGAGGAAAAATACCTTTACCAAACACATTTTCAAGGAAATGATTCTTTTCTTTGTGGTATGAGTAATGCAACACTAAGCACATACCTCAACTCCTGAATTATGTCCACATCTTTGATGTTACTGATCAAATACTCATTGCCTTGATTATTCAAATAATTAGACATTTTATCAGTTTCTTTGAGAAGCTCAGAAGGAAGAAGGCAAATCCCTTGAAGAGGGGTCCAATATTTAGTTTACTGTCAGCAGAAGAGTCATCAGGCAGGAGTATAGTGTGACAGGGGGAAAAAACTGTATGCTGCTGAAGGTCTCATATTTTCAAAGTGAATACTTTACAGCTTTTGCTGTGTTGCAGCTACTTCTTGCTCAAAAACTGGAGGCCAGATCTTCACCTGGGGATACTTATCACCATTTCAATAGCATTAGTGGAATCAGAGCCAGGCCAGCCCAGGGAGTGCTGGTCTCAGCTGAAATCCCTTTACAAAACTGAAGGGTCTGCTCAAGCATCCAGTCTGCTTAGACTTACATGGTGTTTAAAGACAATACCACAAGGCAACTGCATTTCACTCCTGCAGAACAGGTGAGGAGTATGCTAAAAATAGAGTTAAAGATCACGTATATCAAAACCAGATAGGTAAATTACTCAGTTTCTTCACGAACAACAAACAGCAGCACTGATGAAATTCCACCATTTTTAAGGTTATAATTTAGCAGTCACTTGAAAAGATAAATTACATATTTAGATCTTTGTTATGCTTAATTTTTTCAGGGTTTCTGACTACTGTGTGGATGTCACGGAACATTAGAATAAAATCAGCTCCAACGCTCATGCATAATGTGCAAGAAATGTTTTGTTTGCTACATTTCCTACCCTTTCATATTAATTGTAATCAGCAGAGAATGCAGGCTTTAGCTGTCTTGCTGATGTTAAATACCAGTATAGCAACAGTATCTTTTTATTTCATTTATTTATTTATTTCACCCACGCCAAGTGCATCTCCAGAGAAAGAACAATGGGAGGGTGTCAGTGTGCATGCAGTGCAGAAATGGGGAGAATGGTGTAGAATGCTGTTTGTATCGAGAGATAATATATAAAAAGCTCTTTCCCTCACTTGCTGCTACAGATTTTTGTTATGGCTCCATGCTCCAGATGCTTATGTAAGTCATGCAGAAATATATTCTCACAAAAGACAGAAATGGCTCAACTTAAATGTTAATTATTTTACAGAGTCAATCATGACAAGCATAAGCTATTAAAAAAAAAAAAAGAAAGAAAGAAAAGGAGAAAAAAAAGAGGTCAGGATGAATACTTCATAATAGAATTCTGTTATACCCATACATAAGTATAGGTAATATTTTATGTGTATAACTACACAACGAGCTTAGGCAAGAACTAGGGAGCATATGAGACAGAATAAATCTATCACATTGTTTCCAGAAAAACCTCTTTTGGAAATATCCACTGCACCATATCCACTCTAACTATATCACAGGAAGCAGAACTGTGACAAACAGGACAAAACCATAACTGAGCATATTTGCGTGTTACTTCTGACCCTAGCAAGGACCACAAAGGTCTGGAAACTCGTTTTCCCTACTCCTGTAATTTTATTCCTAATGAACCCACAGGTTGCAGTACTGCAGGTAAAAAGGACCAGCGTGTGAAATCCTTGGCTTTGAGAACAGAGGGCAGCCAGTCTCACAATGGCAGAACTTCTTCCAAGTCCCAGGGTAGGTGGTCAGGTCTGATGCCCACTATTACTGCTCATACACTCTCCAGCTGCAGATGCCTGAAACATTAAACCAGAAATATATCAACAGACTTGAAGCACTTGGGCCATATGGCTTCACTGTCCAAGACTACCCCATTGTGATAATGAAAAATACTGAGTTAATACCAGAATGTGGTGTTTGGGATTCTTTTGCTTTGTGGTTTTCTTTCCCCCTAGCTTAAGTGTTTGAGGTACTTTTTATGAACATTCAAATAGTTTAGTAGTTTCTGAAGGGAAAGAAAAAAACAAAGGATGCTTACCCATATCCAAGAGTTGCATTTTCAACAGGCTTTTCATTTTCCTTAGCACTGGATCAGAAATAAAGAAGATTGTGGTTGTTACAAAGGAGTCAAGCACAAAGAGGACAACTGGGAGCATTAAAAGCAGGCAAGTGTTTCTATTTTCATTTTCATTTTGGTTTTGTTCCCTTTCAAACTAAGACATGAACTCACTATGCTCATTCTTTCAACACAGATTTTCAACTCATACTGAAAGATTCTAGGGCTTCTATGAAACTCAGACAAAACAGTAACATAATTCTGTAAGCAATATATAAAATATCCATTGTCTCATGAAGGTAAAAAAGTCTGAGTGCCAGCAAAATAATGCACTGCCTCTGATGGACATAATCACTACTGAATAGCATGGGTTTTACACAGATGGTATTTGTTGCCAGCAAAACACCAGGAATGACTGAGTAGTGTCAAACTGGGTGATGTCAACCTGGGCTATGGCTTTGAAGCACTGCTGGTAAGTCAAAGAAGACATGAACTCAAAGGAGCACATTGTGGAAGTGTTCACAGGCTACAAGGCCCTGCCACTGCCACTATTATAACAAATTGAGAGTCATGTGGTAGCAGTTATCAATTCATCTCACTTTACATAAGAAACAACAGTCATGACACTAGCAGAGTGTCTCCTTTATTTCCAGATGTTTGCAGCTGCCTTGTAAATGTGTACACCTTTGTACAGGTGGCAGACTGTTCAACAGAGATATAGTGAGCATACATTGAATAGAATCTGTTTAGGATGTAGAAGCGGAGGTTTTGCTGATTGCTTCCACAGCAAACTACTAAAGGGTCTTAGGAGAGAAGGTGGATGTTCTACAACCAGAGAAGACCAAAGAAGAATGAGAGAGGAGGTCTGTTGTCTCTGACAACTCAATGAAATGGAGCAAAGAACATTTATCCTCGAATCAACCCAGAGAGGAGATGGAATTCCCACAGAGGATGCTAAATCTGCCAGGCAATCAGGTCAACAGATCTAGCAGCAAAAGAACATGTCCAACTCTCTCTCTCTCTCTCCCCTCTCTCTCTCTTTATATATATAGAGAGAGAGTGTGTGAATATTTGGGTTTTGTTTGGGGGGGGATGTGTGTGTGTGTGTGTGTGTGTGCGCGCGTGCTTGATCTCTGCATAAAGTGACTCTGAAATGAAGTTAATGGCTATGCTTTTCTATTCCTTGGTCACTGCAAGATTTTACACAGATACCTGCAGTAGTGAATAAGAGCAAGAACTAGAGCCACAGAAATATTCTGCTTCAAAGAACCCAATTAACCATGTAACTCTTTTTTAACAGGGTGGAATGAGTAAACAACATCCTAAGTAGAAATGCAACACTTTTTTTGTTGGTACCATGTCACGTAATGAGATGTAACCTTCATAGTTCTCCAAGTGAGTGTTTAGAAAGCTGCATGCATAGCTCTAGAACAGCCCTTGTCCTAGAGAAACTGCTGAGCACAGCTTTTATATTGTTGCATTAATGCAATTTATTTAGTGTGAAATGTTCGCATTATTGAATCCTGTTTTGCTACCAGCTGGTCATACCGTGAAAAGCAAACCATCCAGCTCAGATAAATAAAACAATACCACTGTGCTGGTAAGTCAGGAGGTAGGCTATTCTGTGTAATGGAAATGCAAATATGAATGCAATTGTTATTTCATGGATAAATGAAACTTAGAGAAAGGTAGTGCAGTGGGTTTTTTCCCCCCTCTTTTGTTCATATAATTGTTAGGTCACACACTAATCCGTCCTTCGTTTGCCATATAGCATACATTTCAGTGCACTGCTGTTATGGAAGAGTGGTATTTCAAAAGGGCTTATGAGCAGTTCTTCTCTCATCTAGTACCTTTGTGACCAGGAGTTGAAGTATCAAATTACCAAAGGTCTTCAAAGGTTATTTCATGGGCATATCCTCCTTACTTTGGATAATAGCTATTTGTCTGTGGGTCTCCTTTTCATATCAGAGAGTCTTCTCAGTACAGCATCCTTTTAGGCAGCTATCAGCACTCCAAACAATAAGCTGATGACCATGTTACTTACTCACTCACTGTGTCCTCTGTCTATTGCTGCACTCATTTCAAGGTTCAGGAATTGTATTAATTAAGATCAGGAACAGACATATAACCAGGAAAAGTGAAGCTGACTCTTGACTTTCTGATAAATGCATTTGTTGACACATTTTTTTGGTAATGTTTTAAATGACTGGTGAACATTTTCCTCACATATTTTTGTTTTGGTTGGTAATGCACACAATGAAGTTCTGAGGAGCCTGGGGGTGTCTGAATCAGAGGACTGCAAAGTCCAGTGTAGGTGAAGGGAGCACATAACTACGGAAGAGCAGGGGCTGAAGGCTCTCATCTAGGCAGAATTCTGGACCACAAAGCAATGCAGAGTGTGATAATGAATGCATGGGTTTGATGATTATCACATTAATCCCACTTTAGTATTTCTAATATGTGTTCTGTCCTTGAGAAACGAACCTCTGTACAGAACATTCCCTTCTGTTTCTTAGTGCTTCTCCAAGGCAGCTGAAACTGTGAAACTTTTGAGGATCACCTTTCACATTAAATCTCTTGTCTTCAGGATATAAATTATCACTTCAGGCTGGCCTGTGCTATATAAGTATACAAATCAAGATGTTTTTCTTCTGATTGAAAGGGCACACAGAGATTGCTCCAGGCTACTAATACCATGCTTGTGTGGAATAAAGAGATAACCAAGAGAGGACTCAAAAATGATGACAGAGACAGGAAAAGTGCTATTTTTTCCAGCACAGCACATCTTCATCACTGTTTGCTCAGGAAAATAGTGCTCTCTTTATATTTTAGAGACACTGACTATGTTTCCTGCTAAAAGATATAAGGGCAGGATTCCATACCTGTATTACTAATTACTAATATTACCTGAAAGTTACTAATACTATATGAAAAATCTGTGTGGGAATGGCCAAATATTTTAATTTCAATTCACAGTTAATACTGAAAGGGAAAATGACCTTCTAACCTAGGGCTTTACTGCTCCTACCTTCAGTAGCTTTGACCTCAACTTTCATTTTTTGTTTGGGCCTGATTCAGTTCCCCTCTAAAGGGCAGAAAGGTTTCCATTGATTTCAGTGGGGGCTAAGTGAGGTGTCATGGGCAAGGTCAAACAAATGAGTGATCATTTGCAGAATCAGGTATAAACAATCAGACTTCTCAATATATATTCCCTATGGAACTCCCTAGGTGAGCACCTAGAGAAAGATATTCATCAGGCCACAGCCTACTTTACAATAGAATAGAATAAACTTGGTTGGAAGAGACCTTCAAGATCATCGTGTCCAACCTATCAACCAATCCAACCCACCTAAACAACTAAACCATGGCACCAAGCACCCCATCAAGTCTCCTCCTGAACACCTCCAATGATGGTGACTCCACCACCTCCCCAGGCAGCCCATTCCAATGGGCAATCACTCTCTCTGTATGGAACTTCTTCCTAACATCCAGTCTAAACCTCCCCAGCGCAGCCTGAGACTGTGTCCTCTTGTTCTGGTGCTCGCTGCCTGGGAGAAGAGACCAACCTTTGCCTGTCTACAACCTCCCTTCGGGTAGTTGTAGAAAGCAAGAAGGTCACCCCTGATCCTCCTCTTCTCCAGGCTAAGCAACCCCAGCTCCCTCAGCCTCTCCTCATAGGGCTTGTGTTCCAAACGCCTCACCAACTTTGTTGCCCTTCTCTGGACATGTTCCAACAAGTCAACATCCTTCCTAAACTAAGGGGCCCAGAACTGGACACAGTACTCAATGTGTGGCCTAACCAGTGCAGTGTACAGGGGGAGAATCACCTCCCTGGCCCCACTGTTCCTGATACAGGCCAGGATGCCATTGGCCCTCTTGGCTGCCTGGGCACACTGCAGGCTCGTGTTCAGCCTACCATCAACCAGTACCGAGGACTGTCTCCTCTGAGATCATCACAGCATATTGTGTATAAATATATACACATGTATATGTATATATATATACACACACAAACCAGGATCAGTGAAGCACCCAGGATGTGGGGGTAAATGAGTCTGAGCTGGTTTCTGTGCTGCAGAATGGAGCTTCAGCCATTTCAACATCCTCTTGGCTGTGTTTGAGGTGCTTATTTATAAATTCTATTTCTTCTCTACATTGCATAGAGGTATTTTTTTGATTCAGTATGATAGAACTAAAGTGTTCTAAGGCATGTCTTTCATGCTTGTTAAGTAATACTTTCCCAAGCTGTTGGTAAAAAGGTCCTTATCTCCAGAAGATAAAGGCAGGACATCTTATCCTATAGATAATTTTTTTTCCTGGCCTATCTGGACTAGTTACTAAAATGTCAGTTCATCCCCAGACTAAAGAAAATGACAGGGAAAGTCTGGACAGCATTCTCCAGTGCCTGCCGAGGTCCATAGCCTTTAAATATTTTGGGCATCTCTGCTTCAGAATGAAAATGGGCAAAGCAAACGATGGACTGAGCTTTTTCAGGATGGGAGTGCGGGAAAAGCTAGAGGTGAGATTTATCAGGGTATGCAATAGCTTTCCAGTGGAAAGCTATAGCAAATTAGCCTGAACAGAGTACTCAAATAAATGGCAGGAAGCAATTCTGGAGAGTTATGGCAATAAGCAAAGTAGCCTCTAAGTCTTTTTCATCTAGACAGTTAGAGAATGAGCCTATGATTGGTTTCTCTCACCACACAGCTGGTAAGCTAGGAGGGGGGGAAAGAATCTTCTTTTTCTTTTTTTAGAGTGGCCCCATTATTTTGTACTCTGGCCACTAGGTCATCCAATTCTCCATGTACTCATTACTGTGTAAGTCGAGTTGCCACTTACCCTATAGCACTCTGGAAAACAAATGTGGCTGTAGAAGCAGCCAGCAGCATCTTGAAGGTAGTGGCAGGGCAAAACCACAAAATAACACACACACAATCCAAATGTTCATCTCCTCACTCTCCCTCACTGCCATAAGAACATTCAGCTCCAGAGAACATTTTTTCAGGCCATGTTCAATCAGCTGCAGCTTAATGTCTCAAGTGATAGGAAATATTTTCTCACTACTTAGGGGGAAGTTAGAGTGTGTCAGTTCGAACTAATAAATATCTGGCTTGACGGTGACATTTACAAGTTGCCTGGTCCACTGAGCTCAGTGTGGGAGTTAACAGCTCACATTCTAAAGTCAGTTCCTTAATTATCTTGTCTTCTCCCCAAAGATTTGTCAGGAAGCCTTCTGATGATATCCCAGATATATATGCTATACCAGGGAAGCACGGGTTTGACTTTGACAAGCTTTCTGGGTTCCTGAAGTTGCCCTGCTTGGTAGGAGGAAGTGACTCAGCAGTCATTACAGTGCTTGTTCCTCCCAGCCTTCCAAGTTTTCCTTAAAGTGCACTTGCTTGAGGGTTATTCAGCTTTTTTTTCCCCATTGTTCTTTCAACAGAAAGAAAGAAGAAAAATCTTCCCTCAAACAATGTTCTGTATTATTGAAGGCAGTTTGAGGAAACACTCTTGCATCTAGGACAGGGAAGAATATAAATGAACATGGAAAAGACAAAAGGAAGTTAAGGTGGTGCATGGAATCCAGAATTTTTTTCATAGTGAAATTCTTACCTCTTAAATAGACCTGGTCTCTTTTCCCCTCTTTAGAAAAACAACTAAAGTATACTATTGCTATGTGGTTTCATGTATTCCTGCCTCTCCCTCACGAAACATTATGGAGGACAAAGAGATCTTAATTTTATGCTTGTGGAATGATACCCTCTGTATATGCAGAAATGAACTGTAATTCCTTCCAAAGTCAATCCTTATGGTTTCATCAAATGGTATTACAAATCATGATTAAAGCACCTTTTCATATGAGACTCTCAAATATACAAAGTGTAAATCAATTCTGAGTGAATGCATTAAACCTATTATGTGGATACTTAGACACTTTGAACACTTGTCTTGTTCATATCTACAATCACCTACAGTGGCACAATAGGAAAATCCTCAGGTCCTTCACCTTATTTGCTGCAACCTTATGATTTCATCCTTATGATTTCATCAACTGATATTGCAATCCTTATGATTTCATCAAATGATATGCAATCCTTATGATTTCATCAAATGATATTACAATCCTTATGATTTCATCAACTGATATTGCAATCCTTATGATTTCACCAACTGATATTACAGCTCCTGATTAAAGCAGCTTTTCGTGTGAGACTCTCAAATATACAAAGTGTAAATCAATTCTGACAAAACCACCCTGAATGAATGCATTAAACCCATTATGTGGATACTTAGACACTTTGAACACTTGTCTTGTTCATATCTAAATCACCTACAGTGGCACAATAGGAAAATCCTCAGGCCCTTCACCTTATCTACTGCAGCCATAGCACAGAAATTAGAAAGGAAACTTTGGAACAAAAGAAGAATTGTTGTGCTTTTGTTAAAATATTTTGTTGCTGAGTACCTAAAGTGGAAGAAAAGACATAATCCACAAAGCCTCAGTATGTTCTTTGACAGAATAATTGTTTAGTGGATAAGAGATGCAGAAGGGAGTACCTCTATTAGCCCTAGTAAAGCTAAACAGAATCCATATAAACAAGGTGAGAAAATGCATACTAACACCAATCAATGGCACTACCAAAGTGGCTGAAAATACACTTTCCTAGAAGATTTAATACTTTGCTCTAAAGCTAGGAAGGTATTCCAGACAGAGGTCTGCCAGTGCTTTCATTAATTTAAATGATGGAAGAACGTGCTTGTGTAAAATTTGCAGTGTGCATTAAACTATCAACGGTAACAGCAGTTTTGAGGCCAGAATTAAGATCAAAAATGAGCCTGGTAAATTGGAAAGATGGTCAAGATTTCATGAGGTGACATTGAAAGTGGGCAACTGGCAATGCACTATATAGAGAAGTCCTGAAGTGCTTGTATTGACAGTGTAGCATTGTGGCAGAAGCACAAATTTCATCTGGCTATATGTTAACAGCAGTGTCATATAGGAAATGTGGGAGGTAATTTTTCTCTGGTGCTTGGCACTGATGAAGTCTTACCCAAAGAGCTTAACTCTAGGCTCTTACATTTTGACAAAGAAAAGGTATAGCCAAATTGTCAGGTGCTGAGAGGCATCAAGAAAATCAGAAGTTTGAAAGAACATCTCAGAGTACAGAGAGAATACATTGGAGCCTCATAAAGAGAGAGACAGAAGAGAGGAGACAGAGACAGATAAACCTAACAGATAGTGTTCCACCTCCTGTATTGCAGCAGGGAAAACACAGTATTGCTGTGGCTTTTGAAAAGTTTGCATCTGGAAATTATCTAACATTGTCATGGCTATAGAATCAATGAACAGGTGAAATTTGAAGTGTGAATGATGGGTTAGGGGGCCTCTGTCCAGGAAAGGCATATGGCAGTGATGGAGTGGCTCCCTAGTGTCCATATCAGACCAAAACCAATGAAAGAGCCAAGAGTAGTCTGATACAAAATGTTACCTTTTCTGCTTGATTTTGTTTATACATTGATTTGATGAGATTCTTCCAAGAGAAATCTGTAGAAACTATACATGATTTCTACATACATGCAGAGAAGAACAAGTAGAGCCAAGGTTCTGACCCTGCCAGCTGCCACTTACCCTAACACTGCTACCTCCAGCGCTTCTCTGGAAAGATACAACTACCTGAAGGGTGGTTGTAGCCAGGAGGGGGTTGCCTGGTCTCTTCTCCCAGGAAACCAGCACCAGAACGAGAGGACACAGCCTCAAGCTGTGCCAGGGGAAGTTTAGGCTCGAGGTGAGGAGAAAGTTTTTCACTGAGAGAGTTGTTAGCCATTGGAATGTGCTGTCCAGGTTGGTGGTGGAGATGCCATCCCTGGAAGTGTTCAAGAGGGGATTGGACGTGGCACTTGGTCTAGTAGTCATGAGGTCTTGTGTGACAGGTTGGACTTGATGATCTTTGAAGTCTCTTCCAACCTTATTGATTCTATGATTCTAAGATGGAAGTTGTCTGTGCTGCACAGCAGCAGATGGGAGCACCCAAGGGAGGTATGAATGCCTTAAGATTCTGTCTCCTTACTGCTCACCAAGAAATTACATTCCAGGTGCCATTTCTTTAATTTGAGGCAAACACAGATTAAACAAACATCAGTTGGGGTTAATCAAAGTATTCTCAGCCCTTTCTCAACACAAGAGAATTCAACTAACAGTTCCTGAGGCCTTTCCAATTATTCTGTGATCCCATAGAGATAAAAGCATGCCTTACAACCTAGGGTGAAAACAGTGAATGTGATAACCCTGAGGTAAAGCCAACAAAGACTTCTAAGGGACATTGTCACTTATGATGCTGCATGTATGATAACCACACGTGTTTTTAATCTGTACTCCATTAAGTATCTGAAGATGCAACTGAGGACAGACCTACCCCAAAGAACTTGAGATTGTAATGTGTTTGTTTCGCTTAAAAAATACTTAAAATGGGTTTTAAAAGCCAGCAACAAATGCTTGACAAAAACTTTAGCACAGTCCTCTCTCAAGACATAGCTCTGCACCAATTTTACTTCCATTGTACAAAGCAATGAGGAAGCAAAACCACGGAACCGACATTAATCTCACATTGCTTTTCACTTCAAATGTCCAAAAGTTATCTACATTATTCACTGGGTTTGGCACTTGCTATAATAGTCAAAGTGTATTCTTCTTTCTTTTTCATGACTCAGCCTACAGAATCTTTCTCATTACTGCTAAGAAGACACATGAATTATGATTGCATCCACCCTCCTACACCGATAAGCTCCACAAGATTCTCTCCAGCCATTCTTTCCCACACTTCTGATGTGCCATATAGGCTGAAAGATTTAGATGCTGACCCCATGTAATGCTGTTAACTGCAATAACAAAGTAACTCTGCTGACATATTTTAAGGCACTTGCAGTCACAGTTAATAAAGCCAAGCAGTCAATACTAAACAAGAGAAGGCAAAAAAAAAAAGGCAAAAAAAAAAAGGCAAAAAAAAAGAGCTGGAAGCTAGCATCACAGAGTGGGTTTTTTATTTGTCAAAAAGATCTGGCTTGTATATTGAGTAGTGGCCTTGATTAAAGCCAGGCCTTGATTAACGACTGTGCCCTCAGTGGTAGAAATTAAAGTGGTATCCATCTTGAGATCCAAGCAAATTAAGAATTGAATTCCTATGGGATCTCATAACTGGCTACTTAAAGCACAGGTGTGGAATAGAATAGAATAGAATAGAATAGAATAGAATAGAATAGAATAGAATAGAATAGAATAGAATAGAATAGAATAGACCAGGTTGGAAGAGACCTTCAAGATCATTGCATCCAACCTATCATCCAACACCACCTAATCAACTAAACCATGCACCAAGCACCCCATCAAGTCTCCTCCTGAACACCTCCAGTGATGGTGACTCCACCACCCCTCAGCCAGCTCATTCAAATGGGCAATCACTCTCTCTGTATGGAACTTCCTCCTAACCTCCAGCCTAAACCTCCCATGGCACAGCTTGAGACTGTGTCCTCTTGTTCTGGTGCTGGGTGCCTGGGAGAAGAGACCAACCCCCACCTGGCTACAATCTCCCTTCAGGTAGTTGTAGAGAGCAATAAGGTCACCCTTGAGTCTCCTCTTCTCCAGGCTAAGCAACCCCAGCTCCCTCAGTCTCTCCTCATAGGGCTTGTGTTCCAAACCCCTCACCAACTTTGTTGCCCTTCTCTGGACATGCTCCAGCAAGTCAACATCTTTCCTAAACTGAGGGGCCCAGAACTGGACACAGGACTTCAGGTGTGGCCTAACCAGTGCAGTGTACAGGGGCAGAATGACCTCCCTGCTCCTGCTGGCCACACTGTTCCTGAGACCGACCAGGATGCCATTGGCCTTCTTTGCCACCTGGGCACACTGCTGGCTCATGTTCAGCCTACCATCAACCAGTACCCCCAGGTCCCTCTCTGCCTGACCAGTCTCCAGCCACTCTGACCCCAGCCTGTAGCACTGCATGGGGTTGCTGTGGCCAATGTGCAGAACCTGGCACTTGGATGTGTTCAATCTCATGCCGTTGGATTCTGCCCATCTGTCCAGCCTGTCGAGGTCCCTCTGCAAAGCCCCTCTACCCTCCAGCAGATCAACACCTGCCCCCAGCTTGGTGGTGTTGTCATAACCAGAGTGCTAAGGCAGAAGACATTCAAAGGATTCAGACAACATTTAGATGAGGGTTGGCAACCTCACTGCCTTGCATTTGGAAATATCTCCAGGTTTTGGTAGAATTCTTGAAAACCCTCTGCTCCCTGCCTCAGTGGCTTATACAGGGGCTGTGTATGGTCATGGCTGATTAATCTGTTCAAGCACATCCGCTAAATGCATAATGAATATTCTCTGTGACCTTGCTTTTTCCCAGCTCCAACTCCTGTTGGTTGTAGCAGCATGCTGTGGGTTATAACACAAACGTGAGACTGGGAATTGCCTGTCCAGAAAAAGGAAAATTCTGAAGAGAGAATGGAATGCCAGAGAGTGATGCCCTCTAGAACCACAGACTTTTGCTTAGGGAAATAAAATAAGAGGATGAATAATAGCATAGTAGTGGAGAGAGGTTAGAGAATGAATGACTACACGGCAAGAGAGAATAAAAGCACAGGATACATTCACAGTTGTCATCTGAAATACACATCCTTGCTTTTTCTGTCTGGGAAAAGGCTATAGCTTAACCAGAAATCAAACTGCTATCATTTACAGGCTTCTTGCATCAAGAGAGAGGGCCAAGCAGTATTTATGCTGTACGTGTGGCTATTTTATGCTATGTGTGCCATGTACCAGTTCTTTACCAGGGCACTGGCAGAGGCATTAAAACACAAGGTATACAGTACATTATCTGGAGACTTCTCTGGAGCCTTCCTCAAATTAAGGGTTTGTGTGTTATTTTAAGTGTCTGGTCCCAGTCTCTGGTGAAGCCTGGAGAGTGCTGCTGATGCCAGCTGCTTATGGGTTAGTGATAAAAATTTCTGAAAGGAGTTTCTGGCCAGTTTGGATGTGGATGAACATTTTCTACAGACTATGTGCTGGAAATCATTTAAAGAACTAGAAGTCCCTTAAGGAACTAGAAATGCCGCTCCTGAGAATTCTGTGCTTACATTTATCCTCTTTCCTCCCCTTATTCCTATTCCTTTTGATTTCTGTTGTGTCTCCACAATCACATTGCTGTGTGATCGGCCACAGCAGGTACAGGCTCTGAGGAAAGGATGCTGCACACTGCACAGTCTCGATTTGGATGGCTCCCCAGTAACCAAAAAGTACATCTAAAGAATGCCATTGAAGCATCTGTCTTTCCTATCTGGATCACTATGAAACAGACCTGGCTGTAATACAGGGTGCTTTTCACAGCAATAAATGTGGGTCAATGATGTTTTTAAAGAGCAAAGCTGATACACTTTTAACAAAACCCCAATAACATAATAAATTTTTTGCAAAATAGCAAACCCCTTCTCTGCAAAACCAATTTGAGAAGCAAACTACTTCTTGGAAGCCTCCCTGTGTTGGTCAGGTTTCTCCTGGCAGGAGGTTTAGAACCAGATAGAACAATCTTGTCTCATCTCAAAACTTTTCCCGTAGAAAACACGTCACTTGGTCTTGTTAATGAGTCTAATTAAATCGGAATCTGCAGAAGGAAAGTGAGGCCAAGAAGAATTGCAAACAATTCATTTCACACCACCTACTGAAAAAAAAAAAGGATCTGCTGTTGAAGTAGAGAAAGCAACAGTGCAACTGGGGTGTCAGAGATACTTACAGTTCCTAAACCCCCATAGCTATAAACTTCACAATGCATATGCAGCAACAGCCTCTGCACAAGACACATGGTAAAGAAAACGAGGCTGTTCTCTGAATACAAATCACCCTCAGCGCTTGCAACGAGACTGCCCAGCCTTACCTGAAACAAACAGAAGTGTTGTTGCTTTAATGCGTGTTCACTCACTATAAATTGCTTTCAAAGTCACCTTCTTGAAGCTGGCATGTTCTGCTTGTTGTTTCCACCTCCATCCTGGGAAAGGGTGGGAGAGATAGGGGCTAAACTAATCCTCTTCTCAGCTCTGTCCAACGGCACATGTAAACTTGACAACCCATGCTAAGGTGGTATTTGTGTGATGCTTATTTTCTTCCCCTTGGTCAGATAGAGCTTCAGTGCCTTATGTCCAGAAGTCTCCTTTTATGTTCACTTGCTTGTACCCTAAGGAAGTAGGACACATCAGCTTTTCAGACCAAATGTTATTTGTTTTTCAGGTTTCCTGTAAAACCATTCAATGATGTGAAGTGCAATATTGGCTGATAAATAAGAGTTTAATTGACTGCTGCTATTTCCTTTATTGTGTACCTTCTCCATTTTTGTGGTTTAAAAATATATATTAAACACCAACTAGAGCTTGAATGCCACCCACTGAGGAGGGAACATTAGAGCATAATGTGAATTTAGGAATTTAAGCAGAACATCTGAAATGACACTGCAATACCTGAATGGATAGTCTTCAATTCTGAGAATTACTACAGCTAATTAAAATGTTGATTTAAGCAGCCTGAAATGCTAGTTATTGCTTTGACTGAGATTCCATTTATAGGAAATTACATTTAAAATGTCATCAAAAAAGCAAGTGCAAGAGGATTGTTCGTATCTCCCTTGTCTGTGAGGCAGCAGGAAATCCAGTTTATCTGTGAGATATTCAAATTAATATGGAATGAGCCAGCACTTTTAACAGGAGAAAAGTTTTTGTCCTTTCTAAAGCTCAAAGAAAACAAGACAGCAAGGGGTGGGAGGGGAGGGGGAAGGAGGAAGTCGATTACAGCTCAAACTCGAGGCAATAAATTACAAGATTTTGCTGTCTACTCAAAGCAGAAACTCAACACAAACAAATAAATAAATAAATATCAACAAGAAAAATCTGACACAGGCTGCCACTTCTTTCCACATTCACTCATCTGAATCATCCCTTGTGCTTTGATCAATCCGAGGGCAGATTAGTTTTCTTTCTAACCTAAAGAAAGATCTAAAGGAGACCACCTATAGAGTAGGGAAGGTAGGAGACATTTTGGCAATTCCCTCCATGAGTTGGTACTCAAATATTCTGGCCTTGAACAACAAAGGAATGGAAAGATAGGAAGTTCCTGGAAATAATTACAGCCATTGCAGCTCTTTCAATGCTAGTTTAACCTGCACTCTGCAGGATTCCTGTTTACTTAAGACTTCTGTGGAGCTAGACTACTCTTGTCAGCAGGAGTTAAAGACATTTAAGAATGGGAAGAATAGAAAATCACAACCTTTGAGGGCCAACTTCATCTGCCTGTCAACCAAGACTTGCCCAGATCCTGTGACCTAAAGACTCAGTGCATGATCTGCTAGCATGGAAACTAATGCCAAGGAAAGAGAAATCTTCCTTAGCAGTATGATAGGGCCATGAAATCTTTAACTTTCTTGAACTAGATATGATTAAGTGAGGTTCGTCATCTCAGATGAGAACCTGTGACATCTGGGAAGTGTAATAGGCTTTGGAAGGTTGTATTCTATAAACAGTGGGGTTTTCTCTGCATCATAATTGCAAAGTGCCCACCACTGGTTAAGACACTATCTGTGCAGCTGCTCATGCTAAATTTCTCCCCAAATATCTGTGTTCTTCCTCTTGCTCCTATTCTTTCACCATTTCTAGCTATCTGCCTTGCTTCTGGTTTTGTGGGAGGCAGTCACCTCTTGGTGGCTTCTGGGGGTATGTCTTACTGGCTTTTAATCTTGTCATTTGACTTGCCATGCTTTTTATACAAGCCAGTGTTTTGGGAGACATCACAGCTCAGGTAACCAAGAAACAGCAGAGCTCACAGAATAGGAGACTGACAGGGGTCTCTGCAGACCTGGGTTTTGCTTCCAACTCCAGTCCAGGTGCATTCAACAACTGTGGAGAAGTCCTTTCACCCCTTTGTACATGTGACATTTCTTTTCAAAGCTCCTTTAGATTAAAAGCATTCATTCCTATGAGCTTGTATAGGGTCCAATACCACTTGAGTTTGCTAGAGTATGAAGACATAGCTAGAGGGGTCCTACATTTCAGAAAGGCAGGCAAAGGTTAAAATCAGTAGTACAACTGCCAGTTCTTATTGCTGCCAACACACTTACTCCTTAGCTAGTTCTTTAGGACAGTCAAAATTCTCTCTTACTGCAGCAAACAGAAGAAAGTAGCAAATAACTCCAGCCTTTTACAACTAGAGAAACTGTGTGGTATAAAAGAAAGTGATGCATGTTGAGACAAGGAACTAAATTTGCTCGAGGTTTAGAGATTATTTACTTTCTGTAGTATTTTTCAGAGAGTGCATTATGGTCATATTCACAATTGGCCTCAGAAAAGGACATGGACTTGGAGCTCGTTCAGAGTGATTTAATCAATCTTATACAAAGAAGCAACAGCCAACCATTATGGCCCAAGTCAATACTAAAATGATTTCCCAAAACTCATTTCAAAGTCACTTCCAGGAAACAACTGGTGGCTTCAAAAGTCTGAGGCTCAACTATGAATTTAATTTTCTTTAAGGGCTCTAATTGAACTTCTTCTTTTTTATTTTTTAATAAAAAGCAGGGTGTTCTGCCACTTCCTTTAAATAAAATATGTGCATTGGGCAGTGTGTCATGATGTTCCTGCTAACTCCTCATTTTTGTAACGTGAATCAGTGTATTTTTGTAAGGTCATTACCACCTCATGGTGACTAGAAATAGAAATGCAACTCCTTTTTTTTTTTTTTCCCTACAAGAAAAATAAACACATGGCATAAATTTCATCTGCCTGCCTACCTACCAGATGGAGAAAGGAATTGGGCCAATTCATTGATGGACTAACTGTTTAATCACATCAGCTTGTTGTTGACTTGCTCATAAATACAAACAAGTCCACTTGGACCTTTGGGAAGTCACCATGTTCCACCCCAGCTTCTGAAAGTCCGTGGCAGTTAATACTTTATTCACAGATGCCTTGGTTTAGAACAAGACAGATTGCTCTTTTACCTCTGCCAAAGGGGCAAAAGAAAATCTCTCACACAAAGGATTGGAAAGTTAACTGGAAATGCTATTCACAACTATATACAACAGCACAAAGCATATATAATACACCAAAGTCTATTGTCTGGGCTTAACACAGAAGCTCATTAAGCCAAAGCTTCACACAAACCTCCCTTTAAACCAGGGTAAAAAACCCCAAGCTTTCATGCCCTGCTCCCTACTAAGCCTCTTACTCTCCATACCACACCATCCTGACACAGCAAAACTTTGGCTTGGCAGCTCCAGGCCCCAGTTAGGCTGCTCCATGCCTAATTGGCAGCATTGCCAAGGCCAACATCAGACCTCACTCCCCCTCCAAGAGACATAAGAGCCTGGGCATTCTTCCCAGGAGGAGAGAAGGTGGGAGAAGGGAAGGAAAACTGATTTTTCAGCCAGTTGTATAGGGATGCAGGACTTACAGGTATGAAATACATCTTCCAGTCCACCTCCTGAACGCTCTGGCCCCACTGGAGGTCTGTAACTCTGTGGTTCTTCAAGGCACCCACAGCTTCAAACTACCACAGCAGACTTGACACATACATGACATCACAAACTAATGAGGAAATAGCAACTTTATTACTACTGCCTCGTCTGGATACCTGTAGCACAGCTAACTGTTCCAGTTCATGCACTGAGCTTACCTCTGATTAATTTGAAAAGCCTCATGTTTTGCTGAGCTATAAATACATCAAGATGTTTATTCAGGTACCATCAATGGGTATTTTGTTTCTGCCTTTACAGAATAAGGATTTAGTCAATGCCAAAAGGATTTTGGCTAGTTTTGGATGCTTTAGTTCCTGTTTAAATCAATGGAATTATTCTGTGGGATAAAAGGATACTCAGGGAAGCAAAGAACAGTGTTTGTCTCAAAATATCTGATGTTGGCTCCAGGAGTAGGGAAGGGGTACAGCTCCTGTAGCAATGCTGACTTGTTGAAATATTGCCTGTAAGGAAGGCAAGTTCTACCCTTTCAACAAGCAGTGTGGCACCTTGTCTAACTGCTTGAGTCACTGTGTTGTCATTGATATGATCTACCTAGGCAATCCTCACATGTTCTACAAATCAGATAAATAGGACTCCAGGGGAGTATTAGGGAACAAGAAGAGGAGAGAAATATGTGGGAAGGAACAGGTGGGACCATAAAACAAAAAAACCCACACGTTTTGCTCGGGACTGCAGAAATGTCAATACTTGCCTTCCATTAGATCATAGAATCATAGAGTGGGTTTAGTTGGAAAAGATCTTTGAGATGTGTCCAGGAACATTCTGCATATTTTAAGATCCTTCAGTTATGAATTTTCTTTGTCACCTCTCCCCCCTTTTTAATTTTCTCTCTGTTCTTGGGGGTTTGGTTTGGTTTTGTGGTTGGAAAAAAGTGAGAGGATGGACAGAAAGAAGGCAAAAGGAGACAAAGCTTCAATGACACATTAGAAGAGTAGAATAGACTAGACTAGACTAGAATAGAATAGAATAGAATAGAATAGAATAGAATATAGAATTAACCAGGTTGGAAGAGACCTTGGAGATCATCGAGTCCAACCTATCATCCAATACTATCTGATCAACTAAACCATGGCACCAAGCACCCCACCCAGTCTCTTCCTAAACACCTCCAGTGATGGTGACTCCACCACCGCCCTGGGCAGCACATTCCAATGGCCAATTTATCTTTCTATGAAGAATGTCTTCCTAACATCCAGCCTAAACCTCCCCTGGTGCAGCTTGAGACTGTGTCCTCTTGTTCTGGTACTGGTTACCTGGGAGAAGAGACCAACCCCCACCTGTCTACAACCTCCCTTCAGGTAGTTATAGAGAGCTATAAAGTCTGCCCTGAGCCTTCTCTTCTCCAGGCTAAGCAACCCCAGCTCCCTCAGCCTCTCCTCACAGGGCTGTGCTCCAAACCCCTCCCCAGCTTTGCTGCCCTTCTCTGGACACGTTCCAGCAAGTCAACATCTTTCCTAAACTGAGGGACCCAGAACTGGACACAGGACTCAAGGTGTGGCCTAACCAGTACTGAGTACAGGGGCAGAATGACTTCCTTGCTCCTGCTGGCCACACTGTTCCTGATACAGGCCAGGATGCCATTGACCTTCTTGGCCAGCTGGGCACACTGGCTCATGTTCAGCTTACTATCGACCAGTACCCGCAGGTCCCCTTCTGCCTGGCCGTTCTCCAGCCACTCTGACCCCAAAAAAATTGTTTCTACATGATTTATGTGGCAATCTCAGCACAGCCCTCCAGGAGAGAGGGGCCCTTTCGCTGCCCTTTTGCTGTATTGCTAATACAACAGCAAGAATACCATAAAATCTACAGATGCCTGTAATTCCAAGAACAAACAAACAAACAAATGGGAAAACAACACCAGTCTTTTGACTGAGAGCTTTCTTAAATGTTTCTGAATTACCTTTAGATGAGAAACAAAAAGGTTAATCCTATGGAACTATCAATGTGAATATGATATTAAAGGTAAGCTGCAAATACCTAAGAAAAAATTGCCCTTAGAACTACTTACCCAAGAGCCTGGTACATTTTTTTTAGTAAGAATTGGATGGGGGTTTTGGAAAATAAAATATAAAACCACAGAATTCAATGAGAAATTAGAGGCTCGATGTGGCAAGCACAGGGTGAGGGTCTGTGGTCTTCACTATGCAGACAGTAGGACTAGATCATTGTAATGGTTGCTTCTGGTCTGAAATCTATGAGCCTATGAATCATGGTAATGATATTGCTGACAAGTCAATTAGCAGCATATATTCCAGGATAAAGAATTAATTATCATACATTCACCTTCTGCCTTGACACCTATGGAACTTTCTGCTGGGTCATTTACCTGTGCTGGATTCAATGAGTATTTCAACAAAATCACTTCAGCTCTGGCTTCTGGATTCAGAAGCCAATAGAAACAAAGCCTTTCACTCTCTAGAATGGAATGGAATGGAATGGAATGGAATGGAATGGAATGGAATAGAATAGAATAGAATAGAATAGAATAGAATAGAATAGAATAGAATAGACCAGGTTGGAAGAGACCTTTCAGATCATCGCATCCAACCTATCATCCAACACCACCTAATCAACTAAACCATGGCACCAAGCACCCCATCAAGTCTCCTCCTAAACACCTCCAATGATGGCAACTCCACCACCTCCCCAGGCAGCCCATTCCAATGGCAATTCACTCTATGAGAATTTTTTCCTGACATCCAGTCTAAACCTCCCCTAGCACAGCCAGGTACCACTTAGCTCTTCCCAGAATGTCATGAGGAGGTGTTGTGGCACACTGTGTTCTGGCACTACAACTGAAGTGAGACAAATACTCTCCCCTCGACTGATGCAGGGATTGAAAAACCAGAATATCTGTGGTTCTGATGGCTTATTTTAATTGTCTCTAGCTGTGACCCTTAATCAACCATGGAGCTTTATCCAAGACCAGCAAAGGGCTGAATTATTGTATTTTTCTTGGCAGGTAACATTTCTTCTTCTGCCAATTAGTCCAGCATTAAAAAAAAACCTCACTGATCTCCTGTGAGAAGAAACACCTAGGAGATCAAAGACTGCATTCACTCTCCTAGCACTCCTGCCAGTGACCACATGTGATGTACACTTGGTCATACAGCTCATGCACCATACAGTTAAGTTGGCACATCATCAGGGTTTCAATTAATCTGGAAGATCAGTGTGAGCTGTTGGGGAGCTGGACATTTATAAATGTGAAACAGATGCTCAACATCATCAAATTTAGCCTGACAAAATTTCTGGCTGAAAAAAAGGGAACTCATCTGGTAAAGGCACATGATAATCTTAAAAGTGTTCTCTGATGGGAAGTGCAAGGCTTTTTCCTGGGATCTCTGGCCAATTAGTCTTAAACTTTCTTTCTTCAGTGCCCTGCTTTCCACAAGATTATCTCTCCTCTCCCTTTTCCTGCTCCCACAATATCTAAGAACTATTTACAGGGAGTGAAATATGGATTGACACCCTCTCAGACAGATGAGAATGTTGACTGTGGACTGAAAAGTTCCTAGAGGGGCAGATCAGCCTTCAGGTGACTGCAGAGAAGGTGCAATGCCACACCTTGCAGAGATGTGTGCAGAGGGCTGGATGGGACTCTGTGGCTGCATTACACTGCCAGGATCATGAACATCTCCCCAGATGGTTCACTTCTTGTTGGCTATAGCTCTTTTAGCCTCCCAAGTAAATCCAAACTTCATTTGGTGGTCTCTGCATCATGCAGGCTTGTTTATTTTTCTGAGGGAGCCAAGGCTTTTTGAAAGTAAAGGCACAGGTGCTGCTTCTCCATGTTTCTGATCTCTCAAACCAGGGTCAGACATAGGTATCACCTTTCAGCTCCATTCAGCACACCTGACAAATAGGATTCCTACTCACTAACACCATGAGGCTGTTCACTTAGCACACTGACTGCCCCAGGCAGCAAATCTGAGCCATCCAATCTGTCTGCCTCACTGCACAGGGAGGACTGCACCCTAATACAGTTCTATATTCATTCCTGGCAGCTGGCCTCAAGGAAAGATGGGAGCTGCAGTGAATAAACCAGTTGCTGGCTCTGACTGAGCTCAATAGGCAGGAAGAGGAGCTGTGCTTTGGATTCTTTATTGTTGATCTTCAGTTAATGTAAATCAACTCGATTCTGCTGGCATCAGTGGAAATGAGCTGATTCATGCCATGTATAGTTTCTTCTTATTTACTTACTGCTTCCTAATGACTGCCAGGCACAAAAACCACCTGACTGAGGACATTAGATACAAAGGCTTTGTACCCTCAATGTTTCGTTCAGTTAAAGACTAACAAAGAAGACAACTCCAACTTCTGATGAGAGAGCTAGGCCCCTGAACACTTAGCACTAATAAGGTGCTTTTCAGTTTCTAAGTGCTTTACAAACATTAATTAATTATTCCTTTCAACAACACTTGGTTATTTTCTGTTACTAGAATGTGTGTTTACCAAGTTACCTCCATTCGTGCACAGCACGTCGTTGGCAGCAGGCAGGAGCAGAAATTGATCTATAACCACACGCTGTAATTTGCAGCCGATTTGCTTCACCAAACACCATCAGCAGCGCTACAGAGGCAGCTCAGAGGTGTGGCCACTCCTCCCTGTGTCCTGCGGTGGTGATAACCTTTACCTTCCCTGCTACACTGAGCAGAAACATAAAACTTGTTTGCTGCACAATTCAGCTAATTTGACAGAAACATATGTTAGACAGGAGCTTCCAGTTTGACAGGGCTGCAAAAAGTAGTAACAAATTTTGTGATTTGTCACACTGGAACACCCATTAGAAAACAGAAGTGACACAGAGAATAGGCAGATTTCTAATACACCACAAGGGAGGTTGCTGCTGTGAGACAGCAGAATTGCCTGCATGCAACAGCTATTAAAAATACTAAACCCTCCTGCCCTGTGTCAAGAAGTTACAGTATCACAGTATCACCAAGGTTGGAAGAGACCTCAAAGATTATCGAGTCCAACCTGTCACCACAGACCTCATGACTAGACCATGGCACCAAGTGCCACGTCCAGTCCCCTTTGAACACCTCCAGGGATGGTGACTCCACCACCTCCCTGGGCAGCACATTCCAATGGTGAATGACTCTCTCATGAAGAACTTCCTCCTCACCTCAAGCCTAAACTTCCCCTGGCACAGCTTGAGACTGTGTTCTCTTGTCCTGGTGCTGATTGCCTGGGAGAAGAGACCAACCCCCACCTGGCTACAACCACCTTTCAGGTAGTTGTAGAGAGCAATGAGGTCACCCCTGAGCCTCCTCTTCTCCAGGCTAAACAACCCCAGCTCCCTCAGCCTCTCCTCACAGGGCTGTGCTCAAGGCCTCTCCCCAGCCTTGTTGCCCTTCTCTGGACACATTCAAGTGTCTCGATGTCCTTCTTAAACTGAGTGGCCCAGAACTGGACACAGGACTCAAGGTGTGGCCTAACCAGTGCTGAGTACAGGGGCACAATGACCTCCCTGCTCCTGCTGGCCACGCTATTCCTAATGCAGGCCAGGATGCCATTGGCCTTCTTGGCCACCTGGGCACACTGCTGGCTCATGTTTAGGTGGCTGTCGATCAGCACCCCCAGGTCCCTCTCTGTTTGGGAGCTCTCCAGGAATCCCCTCAGAATTCATGCCACAGGAACTGTATAGTTCACATGAAATGTCACTCTCACTGTAACTGCTTAGGAATGGAGATTCAAAGCAATATAAAAACTAGAATGATAAATCTTTCTAGAAGAGTAGCCCTAGCCACAGGGTTCTTGTTTATTTTCACATCCCTGTCTCCCTATCCCACCTTACATTGCATGCTAAATTTGAGGAATGCTTTCTGGCAACAATTTTGTTAGGACCAAGGTGTTTCCACTGGAAATGAGTGTTTCAGTGAGCAGTAGCAGACAATTGTGACTATTGCCGTAGGCAAGATCATACCCCTGCAGCTGAAAGCAGGGTCTTGGGAAGTGTCAAGCTATCAGTTCGTAATTGGAGCTGCCCAAATTTTTTCCAGGGAACAGCTTCCTGGCATAAAATGTTGGAAAACATGAAGCTGACCATAAGCCTTAGCAGAAACCAACAAGAGCTTCTGCTCTTTCTCCTGTCCATCTCCCAAGCCCCAGTTAATGAGAAGCTGGTGCACAGTGGGCGTGAAGTTGAATAGTGCATATAATACCTTAATCTAGTTTCACTGATTGTTCAGAGCAGCTTGCTCTGCACTGCAAGCTCCATCTGTTTCCTTTCACTTTCTTCAACCTCTGTTTGCTCTGGTCAGCTTTAGATGGTGCATTCTAGCTGGCATCATAGCTTAGTGGCACACACACACAGCATGAGTTAAAATTGCAGGGTCAGGAAATAAATTTTTCAGTATCATGGATATAAACTACATCACAGGAGGTTCTACCTCAGCATAAGGAGAAACTTCTTCACTGTGAGGGTCACAGAGCACTGGAAGAGGCTCCCCAGAGAGGTTGTGGAGTCTCCTTCTGTGGAGACTTTCAAGACCCATCTGGATGTGCTCCTGTGAGACCTGCAATAGATTCTATGGTCCTGCTCTGGCAGGGGAGTTGGCCTTGATGATCTCCAGAGGTCCCTTCCAATGTGATCCTGTGATCCCCAGCTCAGAGAAGAAACTCCAAACTTTAACACTCTAAGGTATGCAGTCTAATTAATTAGCCATCATTTGCCTTATTCATATTTAAATTGTTTTGTCTGCAGGTAGAGCTGCACTGGCACACACTGGAGATGTGGCATGGAAAGCAGTTACAGTGGCAATCTTATTGTAGGTTTCTAAAAGGAAAGAAAATGTATTAGTGTATAATTTTGCCCATACAGCTGTATCTATACCTGGGCTCTTGTCACAGCTATTTTCTCACAGTCATACTCAGAAAAGCTTTCTACTTATGGTGGGTTGAAACTACCACACTGCTGTATGAAGGGCCTGAGACTAGTTACTGGGCATTATCTTCTATATGGATCTTTACAGTTCCCAGCTTCTGTTCTGAAAGAATCTCACCATAAGTAATACACAAGCATTTACTGGAATCAGGCAGACAAAATTCAGTCTATTTTCAGTATGAATTGTTTAAACCACACTCTGGGATTCGATGATGGTTTGTTAGGGAAGAAAACAAAAACCTCTCATGCTGATGAGTCCTAATTCACCTCCATCTATGCATGGTACAAAGAAATGGTGAGGTAATCATACACACTTCTGTGTCTGCTCTGCAAATGCACCAGGCTTTCATTTGAGAAAATGGCACATTTTACAGGGATGCAAACAAAAGGTTTGAGATTACATTCATTCATTCCAAAGACAACAGCGATTTCTTTCCTGAAGTGTTGAGAAACAAGAAAGCCTGTTTACTTAATGAAACATGAACATCTCCAGCTAGAGAAATAAAATGCCATTTTAATCACAGAATGAAATTTTTAGCTGCTGATATACTGTTATATTCATCCTTCAGACTTTGGAAGGTTGCATGAAAGTCCCATTTTTCTACATTGCAATATTTAGTGCAGAAAGTGATGAATTTAACCATGTGTCATGTGCTAAAGTATTGCTTATACACAGGTACCTGCTGATGTATTTTTACAATGATACCCTGTGAAATATTTTCATGCTAAAAGCACAGCTATTAGTGTAAGACTTCAAGACAAATGTAATAGCATCCCAGATACTGACTGACTGAGAGACAGACTGAGAGAATTTGGGCTATTCAGTTTGGAGAGGAGAAGGCTCTGAGGAGACCTTATTGTGGCCTTCCAGTATCTTAAGGGGACCACAAGAAAGCTGGGGAGGGACTTTTTAGTATGTCAGGTAGCAATAGGACTAGGGGGAATGGAGAAAAACTAGAAGTGAGTAAATTCAGATTGGATGCTAGGAAGAAGTTCTTCACCATGAGGGTGGTGAGACACTGGAACAGGTTGCCCAGAGAGGTGGTAGAAGCCCCATCCCTGGAAGCTTTCAAGGCCAGGATGGATGTGGCTCTGAGCAGCCTGATCTAGTGTGAGGTGTCCCTGCCCATGGCAGAAGGTTTAGAACTAGATGCGCCTTGAGGTCCCTTCTAGCCCTGACAATTCTATGATCCTACAATATCTGCTACTTTGAGAGCTCCACAAAGTGTAGCAACCAGTAACATGCAGAAGCCACTACAATATCCTCCCTCTGAAGGAAGGTTTATCCGGGGTAGTGGTTCATCTCTTCCGATAATTCCTCTCCATTGCTAGACAGAACCAGATCTTCTAGAGAAAGATGCAAATTGAGCATGAAAAACATGGAACTAAATGGCTAGGTAAAATGGCTTTCCAATATTCATCAGGAAAATATTTGGCTCATGCTGTGAAACATGAGGGAGTTTTATTCCTTTCAGAAACTGGGACTAACAGTCCCTGGCCCCCAAACTCATTCTAAATAATTCACCTGTGGATGTTCTGTTTATTCAAAACATCCCCAAGTTTTAGACTTTTGCAGTGCCTTGGATCCCTGTTGCATTCCTGGCAACAAAAAAAAAACCCAATTTAACATAAACAATAAAATTACTTTTTTCCACCTTTTAAATTCACTGAATACTGCCTACCACCACTTGAGGAATGCAGGAAATCAATACAGTCTTCATAGTAATAACTCACACAAAAGCATCCGAGCCTAATTGCAATATTCAGCAGTGTAACCCTGCGATTTAATCATGCCATGGAGATTTTGGAGGGGGGGTTTGTGGTTGTTTTTTACTTTTCCCTCTCCCCCCTCCTTTTTTTTTTGTTGTTGGTAGGAACTGAAAGAGAAAATATGAAACATGTTCCCTCTTGCACTTCTAAAAATGAGGGTGTTGGATGTGTTTGCAGCATAACTCGTGGCAGCCGATTGGCACCAAGCCCTGACAAGTCCCCTCTCTTAATAAAGTGAGTTTCTCTCAATACCAAAATCTGATCTGGGGAGCTTGCTTGCTAACTTCTAAATGTAAAACACACTAAACATCCCAGACATTGAATCTGTGAAAAAGAGCCATATTTACAGGCTCCTAATCAAAGCTTCGTTTTGTGTCATTACTTGTTTGCTTTTGCATATTGCCTGCTTGCTTGAATGAGAATGGCTGGGGCTGGCAATTGGTACATCTAGCTCAGAGAAGCTGAGCAAGGAGTTGTGCTCCATTTGGGAATGCCCAGTCATAATGGGATTTGTTTGGGTTTTTTTCTTTCAGAAAAGTCTGCACTGTTTGCTGGCTTGTAAATTATTGATTTATCTGGTGATTTACTTTGCAGCAAATTGAGGCTATATACAAGCTAAATGCAGCTTCACTTAAGCTAATGATGATGATGTGAGCTATAAAGATTGAGAAATAGATAATTGCATTTTTTTGGATATGTACACTATAAGCCAAAAATATTCCTCTCTTCCACAACACATACTCTATATGGAGTAAATCTAAGTTAAAACACTTTCATTTCATTAACACTTGGAACTTTTCTGCCTGTGAAAGCTTTAAGGTTCTATGAACTAATGACATGGAAATATTTCAGGCTTTCCTGACTTGCCTGTAAGGACATGTCATCCTCATGTGCATGCTGGGGCCACAGAGGGTCTAAGCCAGCAAGCAAGGCTAGGGACACCATGACCTCCCTGTGTTCTTTTCACTGAAAGTCAAAGCACATTCAGTAGTCTTTGTCATGTGAAAGACTGACTGCATTTTTTTTCTTTTTCAGCACTTGTTGGGGCCACAGATGTTCCTGACAAGGATAGATTTTGAAGGTATAAGGTGGAATAACTAGAAGCCTGGCACTGAGATGGTAATGGCACAGAGCATAGACTGCAGTGCACAAAGATCTCACCTTTGCCTCCTCACTCAATCCCTAGAGTATCAAGGCTGCTCTTTTGGCTTTTCAGGAGAGAAAGGAGGGTAACCTTCAGTATGGATTTCCTAGAAATGAAAATACTCATTGCAGATTTCTCTCTCAGGATCAGACATCAAGTGGCTGCATCTGGAGCAGAATGCTGATGATCTGAAGAGAATTCTGTCAGAGATGCACAATGAATTTTGGCATGGCAGCTACTGATGGAGATTCCACCTGGAATACCTATAACAGCATAAATCTGAAGGTACCTGGTGGAGATTCCAAATCCACAGCTTTCTATACTTTGCACTTTAAAATTCATGCTGTGTAGGTATCCTATCTCATTACCTTCTAAGTTAGCATCAGTAACCAACACCCATCCTGTAGAACAGAAGATATTCTGAGGTGCACCTCTACATCAGGGCACAGGGAAGGACTGAGCTAATGAGAGTCAGAACCACAGGATAAGCCATATCACATCCCATACTCTGGACCAGCCTGATAGGTGAGTTCTGGGAGGCCGAGACCTTGGGGTCCTGGAGCCTGCAATCACAAGCAACCATCACTCTAAAGGTTTTCAAACTCTCTCTTTTGAAACTCCACACTTGAAAGCCATGACTTTAATCTGAAAAGAGATCCCTTCCATTCCAAGCCCTTGCCTGGTGAAATCAGTATTTTGATCAGCTCCAGCACTAGAAAGAGCAGCTGCAGTGGCTGGGGAGCATATTTCGTTTTTCCAGGTCAATGTGTTGGTGTTTCACAAATGAAATTTCCCTAACTTTCAAGCTATGTGAAATCTTGAAATTAAAATGACATCTAATGGCCAGTGAATGGAAAGCACTACTTTTTTTGGCTGGCTCTATTTGTACATATATAATATTCCAGACTTCTCAAAGTATTTTTTCATGCCATCTCAAATTATGTTCCTTTACTTTTTTTTTTTTTCCCCTTTTATAAATTGAGATCTCCAAAGCCAGCTGCTTAGGGGTTTTCAGAGCCCAAATTCACACTTCTTATTTCTTTTGACACTCAGATCCCCTGAGCAGCACTGAAAAATTACTCAGTCTTAATATCTGTGCAAGACTTCCAAACAACAGCTACGATGAAGAAACTGGGCCTGGCACTGAAAACCAATGAATATGTAAGACAAATTGTATCTGGAGAGAGCAAACACATTAAAACAGGCTACCAGTACTGCCTTTCAAAAGATATAGAATGTAAGCCACATACTCTTCGATAGCTCAAGGGGCTTATAGTCAATAAATTTAACAGGCTGCAACCAAAAGAGTCAAAGCTAAAGTACAGTATGTAAATGGAAGCTAGAGTGCAGTCTTCTTTTCAACCTTAGGACAGAGTTAATAGAGGGGAAATGACAAAATACATAAAAAGGAATACATAGGATTTGACAGAGTGTGTTTTTGCTTTTAACTTCAAGGCAAACTACCAGACTATTTTGGTTTACAGATAAATCAAACAAAGAACTTTTATCAGTTTGCATAAAAGTCTCATTTCCAGCACTGGCAAGATTAGGCTTCAGAGCCTTATTTTGTATGTACATGGCGGGGGGGGAGGGATTACAAGGGAAGCAGCATAAATAATGATCTTGTCAAAGAGAGATTAGCTTCAACCATTATCTGGTAAAATAGTTTTGTTTCTGAATTAATAGATTGAAATATCCATTGACACTTTCTGTAAACTACTGAAACTCGTGGGTAACTGAGGTAATAGAGTAACGACAGTAGCAGTATCTGACAGCCCTAGTGCTGCCCCTTGGCATTATTCATGGTATTCTGATGTTCAGTCTGGGGAGCTGGAGTCTCAGCCTTGCCAGATTTATTTGCAGGGCCACAGTGTTTATGTGACAAAAAATGTTTCCTTTAGGAATTCCCTTTATTCTATGGTTATGTGGTCACACTAAATGCAAATGTATTGGCCCAGCTTGTCCTTTTGATTTTTCAAGACCTACTCATGACTTCTCCCAGCTGACTAAGAGCACACACAGGTTGATTTTTCACTGACTTAACCATCATTTTGACATCTACACTTGTTGAAGCTGTCAGTCCAGCTGAAGTATCTGGACTGTTCCCACTGAGATTCTCTTTCCTCAATTTTTTCTCTTATTTTGCTATTTCGACATAATCTAGATGGGGACTCGACGTGGGGGGCAATCAAAACCCTGGTGCTGGATATGAGAGACCTAGTCTCTGCTCTGACTAAGTGGTGATTCCTTGGACTGAAAAAAATCCTGCTCTGAAAATGGCAGAGCAGAAAATAGTGTGGAGGCTCTTGCAGCCCAGGTCAGTATGTTAACAGGTAGAATATAACAGGAAGATACCTCCTCTCTGAGTGAGTGCCTCAGTGTTTCTGAACACGCTCTAACTAGCTTACTGCTCCCAAGGAAGATGAAAATATATTCACCAGAAATTGCCAGCTACTTGTGTCTGTGCTCCTAACAAATGATTCTGTTTATCCTGCTGATATTATTTTAAAGTTTGCAGATACATTGGTAGCTGTATATTGTGCAGGACAGTGGGGACTTACACTGAGTAGTCTCTATTATAAAGTAACTAGATAAGAGAGTAAAGACAAAGTGGTTCACAAGAGAAACATTCCTGTATTTGAGAAGAGTGTGGCAGCAGGTCAAGGGAAGTTCTCTTCCCCCTCTACTCTGCACAGCAGTGTTTTTGTCCAGTTCTGGGCTCCCCAGTTCAAGAAGGATAAGGAACTTCTTGAGAGGATACAGCAAAGGCTACAAAGATGATCAAAGGACTAGAACATCTGTGTTATGAAAAAAAGGCTGATGGACTTGGGTTTTTTAGTCCACAGAAGAGGAGACTAAGGGGGAACCTTATCAATCCTTATAAATACTTAAAGGGTGATGTCAGGAGGATGGGGCTTTTTCAGGGGTGCTCAGCAAAAGGATAAGGTGTAACGTGAACAAACTTGAACACAGGAAGTTCACAGATTCACAGATTCTATTGGGTTGGAAGGGAGCCTCAAAGGTCCTCTTGTCCAACCTCCCTGCAGTGAGCAGAGACACCTCCAACTAGGTCAGGCTGCCACAGGCCACATCAAGTCTGACCTTGAATTTCTTCAGGGATAGGGCCTCAACCACATCACTGGGCCACATCTTCCAGTACTTTACCACTCTCCTTGTAAAGAACTTCCTCCTTATCTCCAACCTAAATCTACCCTGCTCCAGTTAAAAACTATTGCCCCTCATCCTATCATTACAAGCCTTTCTAAGCAGTCCTTCCCAATCTTCCTGTAAATACCTTTCAGATATTGAAATGTAGTCATAAGGCATCCCTGAAGGCTTCTCTTCTCCGAGCTCAACAGCCCCAATTCTTTCAGCCTGTCTACACGAGGAGGAACTTTTTTACTTTGACAGTCCATCTCTCAAGTCATTCAGAACACACCTGGATTCTCTTCTGTGTGACCTGCTCTAGATAAACCTGCTCTGGTGGGTGGGTTGGACTAGATGATCTCTAGATGTCCTTTCCACCCCATATTATTCTGTGATTCAGTATGAAGACAGCACAAACTCCTATGGTATGCCTAGGGTAGTCCCAGCTTACACCAGTTAGGTTCTTCACACACAGCAAAGTGCAGTCTTTTGTCTAGCACACATCCTGGGAAAGAAATCTGGGCTTTATAGCAGCTTATAAAAATTCTGTTGCACTAGAAAAATTGGCTAATCTTTAATTATGTTGAATGGAGAAAGATTTAAAAGGCCTAGGTTCTGACTTCCTAAATCGTTCCTACTACAGATGCAATATGCTGAGAGTTTTCTTGAATAATATTATCTATAAAGTCTATTAGGCTGCTAAAATAGGGGCTGGATTCCTGCTCTCATTTCACAACAATGGAAAGTGAGATAAGTAAATAGAAAAGGTAATTGTACTGTCAATCTGGGTGGGGTTTTTTTTTGAAAGTGCAGCATAAAACTAGTTTTAAACAGGTACATGAAAGATAGTCACCAAAACTGATCATTAAGCCTTCAAAGAGGCTGTTCATCATAATTATGGGTATTTGCACTCTCAGTGTGCCTTTTCTTAGACTGTATCTGTACAGCACCATGTGTCTGCAGCGCAGCAGGGGATCTAGCAAAGCAATATGTAAACCAGTCACACTGGGCAATGGCAGCAGTCTGTCTTCAGAGGCACAGATCACACAGTTCAAGCTGCAAAATTCAGTCAGAAAGCTGAAAAAGCATGGAGGTTAACACATGCTGAACTTGGCGTTGCTCTCTCTGTCTTAAAACCTAGGTCGTATTTACACTGACGTTTGCAGCGGTGTTGAGACCAAAACAACTGAGCTTTGGCTTTAACTTTGCATGCCAGGAACTAGGGAAAAAAGGGGCTGTCTACCCTTGATCAAAGGACAGATGCTTGGACATGCACAGGATATGACAGAAGAGCTCCCACTATAGAAAAGTATTAGTAACAGGAAAGGCAACAGGCTCATCAGAAAGTCAAATGGAGACAGAAATCTTTCAAGAAACATAACGACAATCCTTTTCATGCATTTTAGCTGAGAAAACTACCTCATGTCAGTAATGAAAAATACACCTCCACTATGCTAAACATACATCTGCACATGGCTAGCAATTCACTTTTTCTTGTAATTACCTTCTCTCCCTTAGTCTTCCTTGTTGCTTTAATTCAGTCTTCCCGTTGACAGCTTCATTGAGGTCTCTTCTAACCTTGGTGATTCTGTGATCCTGTGATTAAGACAATCTTGAGACCAGACCATTCACTGTCTTCTAAAGAGAAGAGGAAAGTAAGGGTTACTTGGGGCCTTATTTTTCATAATGTATACTGAAGTGACCACCCACCTGACTGCACTGGCTGATCTTGGTAGGGAAAAGGCAAATACAGTCTCTGTATCCACAAATTGGGAGATAGATATGAGGGTGTTGTGCTTTCAGACTGCATACTGCAACTGCAGACTGCAACTGTGTCCAGTTCTGGGCCCCTCAGTTTAGGAAAGATGTTGACTTGCTGGAATGTGCCCAGAGAAGGGCAACAAAGCTGGGGAGGGGTTTGGAGCACAAGCCCTGTGAAGAGAGGCCGAGGGAGCTGGGGTTGCTTAGTCTGGAGTAGAGGAGGCTCAGGGCAGACCTTATTGCTGTCTACAACTACCTGAAGGCAGGTTGTAGACAGGTGGAGGTTGGTCTCTTCTCCCAGGCAACCAGGACCAGAACAAGAGGACACAGTCTCAAGCTGCTCCAGGGGAGGTTTAGGCTGGATGTTAGGAAGAAGTTCTTTATAGAAAGATGAATTGGCCATTGGAATGTGCTGCCCATGGAGGTGGTGGAGTCACCATCACTGGAGGTGTTTAGGAAGAGACTGGATGGGGTGCTTGGCACCATGGTTTAGTTGATTAGCTAGTGTTGGATGATAGGTACGACTCGATGATCTGAAAGGTCTCTTCCAACCTGGTTAATTCTATTCTATTCTATTCTATTCTATTCTATTCTATTCTATTCTATTCTATTCTATTCTATTCTATTCCATTCCATTCCATTCCATTCCATTCCATTCCATTCCATTCCATTCCATTCCATTCCATTCCATTCCATTCTCTCTCTCTATATATATATAAAAAAGTGAAACATTTTGCTTTTCTTTACAGTTGTTTGCTTTCCTTTTAGTACACTTTCCCCAAAGTTTTATTTTTCCAACAGTTTTTGGCCTATGAGCACTGATTTTTAAGGTTCTGGTGACAATTTCATATGCTGGGAGGAACTTGAACATGTTATAGCACATTCCAAAATATACCAAGTCACATGTTACTCAACATTGGAAAGAAAAAAATGTGGCTCATTCCTTTCATAACACTAGAAACTTGAAGAACTCTATGTTCTTTTATATAAACACATTTACTTGTCAATTCTATCTATTTCAGTAAAGAAATTCCAGTTCAAGTATGGTCATAATAGCTTGCAATAATCAGATTGCAATACCAATGTGATTTCTAACTACAGTTAGCCAAAGAGATGTGATTCATCTTCGCTTTGTCTGCTTTTTGCCTTTCACCAGCCTGGAAAAAAATAAAAAAGTCAGTTATTGAACCAAATTATTCAAGTTAGTGTTCAGTTAGAGAGAAAAGTGTCTCTCAGGCAAATGCTGTCACAGGGAGTAAGCATGGTCAAATCAAAATGAAACAGGACGTTCAAAAACATGGAAGAAGCACTAGATCTGTCTACAAATAACCAGTGAAAGATGAGATTTTTCAAAAGTGAAACATAGAATAGAATAGAATAGAATAGAATAGAATAGAATAGAATAGAATAGACCAGACCAGGTTGGTAGAGACCTTCAAGATCATCATGTCCAACCCATCATCCAACACCATCTAATCAACTAAACCATGGCACCAAGCACCCCATCCAGTCTCTTCCTAAACACCTCCAGTGATGGTGACTCCACCACCTCCACGGGCAGCACATTCCAATGGCCAATCAATCTTTCTGTGAAGAACTTCTTCCTAACATCCAGCCCAAACCTCCCCTGGTGCAGCTTGAGACTGTGTCCTCTTGTTCTGGTCCTGGTTACCTGGGAGAAGAGACCAACCCCCACCTGTCTACAACCTCCCTTCAGGTAGTTGTAGAGAGCTAGAAGGTCTCCTCTGAGCCTTCTCTACTCCAGGCTAAGCAACCCCAGCTCCCTCAGCCTCTCCTCACAGGGCTTGTGCTCCAAACCCCTCCCCAGCTTTGTTGCCCTTCTCTGGACACTTTCCAGCAACTCAACATCTTTCCTAAACTGAGGGACCCAGAACTGGACACAGGACTCAAGGTGTGGCCTAACCAGTCATGGGACCACTTGACCATTGGCAGCAAATTCTGGGGAGTATGGAAAAGCTTACCCAATCTAATGTTTAAATGTATGTATTCATTGTTCAAACAGGCATCTACAGAATGTATTGTACAGCAAAGATTTGTCTAATTTAATACTGAATAGTAAAGGGATGTGAACTTTTAGTATAAGACATTTTAAACAATGGATTGTGAACTAATTTTTCTACTCCATTAGTGGCCACCTTCAATTCTTGTGTCAGTAGCTACCTAATATTAAATAATAATATTTCAGCTTCCTACCTGCTGCTTTTTAATTTTTTTCTGAACAATTATGTATAAATAAATTCTAAGTTAATGGTGCATGTGCACATGAGTTTCTCTTGCCTTTTCCCACAAACTGGGATAGGGTTTTGCTTCAGTAAACATAAATTTGGGGTATATGCTCAGTTCTGGTGGCCAGAATGGCAGTGACTGATCAGCTCTCCAGCTGACACAGACACAGCTGCCAGAGACAATCCCAGTTTGGTGGAGAATATTGAGCTGTCTCTTGAGATATGTGTATGTATATATGAGACAAAAATTTGAGAAAAGTTCTGGGATAAAACTCCTGCCTCCCAGGCCCATCACAGACACAACATGCTGGCCAGACCCTCTGTTCTGATCAAGTGACAATTGCTTGAAGCAAAATACCATACAGTCATTCTATCACTGAGGACCTAAGACAAGCATTTTGGTTTCCTTGAGCCCAAAGGTCTTCATCACAATGACATGGTAATAGCTTTAGAGTTGAGCACTGTCTCACAAGAGACTAGATATAGACCTGTTTTCAGAGAACTGCCTACACTGCTGTAAGTCTCTGCCATCATCTCTTCCATCAAATCCACACACACTGAAGGGGCCATAAAATCATTCAAATCAGGAGACTCCTCTTAGCAGCTCACAATAAAAGAAGCTCTGCAGGTCACATTTTGATTTTAAATTGCATTCGAGTACCTTTAAAATGATAACATTATGTGAGAGCTGAGCATCCTCATTATCATTAGATGCCACTCCTGGAAAATGCTTGAGAAACGTCATCAGTCGTTCCTAGGAAGGAAGTTACTGTTACAGAGAGATTACAATTACTGAGTATGTTACATCAATTAAGTGTATATTTAGCTTAATTGTGGTAAAACTTGGTAGCATTCTGTTGATTTCATAATTACTAGAAAAACTGCCAAATAAAATACATGTTTTGGGGGACTGGGAATTTGATGTGGTTTATAATCAACAACATTGTTCACAATGACTGATCTGAGCATACAGAAATTATTTCATGTCGCAGCACTGGTGCTAACACTTGCTTTTCCACTAGCTTTTCATTACCATTGCAAAGTAGTTTTCATAGACAGTGCTTATTTTAGTCATGGCAGAAACTAATGAATTTTTCAGACTTGTGTCTGGGTTTTATTATCCTCCTATACAACCTTTTATTATACTCCTACAAAATCTGGGGTTTATGTATTGTACTATCAAAGAGTGGGCTGAGGATGCCCTTACTTCCCTTTGAATCTTTTTTACAACTTTATAATTCAGAAATTTAAACTTCTCTTTACCCATTATGAACTGCTAACCTCCAAGTCTGGCCTTGCCTCTCCCTCTGGGTCACTGCAAAAATTATCTGTGCCACGGTGACATCCAGAGCCTCACTGCTTTGGCCCTGTTGTACTAAACACTGTAAAAACGAGGCTGTCAATAGACCCACTCTCAAGAGCCTGCAGTCTCATATGTTTACAGGACAGATTTTAGCAAAGTAAAGAGACAGCTGAGCTAATTCATTTCAAGCTAACATTCATATCTCTGTGTCATACTTGAGCATAAGCATGATCTAAGTTGGTAAAACAAGGGAGATGCGAGCGGGTGCTAAATAAGTGGTAGGGAAACTCATAATTCCTCCCTCCACACAGCTGACATGAATGTGGCACTCACAGCAAGAGATCCAGCAGAGAAGACAAGACATTTTCTGTGAGCACCTGTCAGTCTGAACATCATTTTGCCCTTTCTGAAAAATTGTCCTTTGAAGAGACACAAATGCCACTGGAGTGATTCACAACCCTGTTAGATGTTGAAGCTGCTGGAGAACCTCACCATAAGGTGAAACATGTGGCTGCTCTGCTGCCCAGGGAAGATGATGGTACTGAATGTATTGATTACACTTTCTGCTGTTTTCTAGAGGAATGTAAAGAGGTGAAAAAATATGAAATGGGAAAGAGAAAACAACAGTTCATTTGGCTGATACAGCAAGGCGCAAGCAGCCAAGGGGCTCTAAACCCTATCCCTTATTCCTTCCACAGCCTTCACTCAGTCAGTTCATTTTGCTCCATGGATCGATTTCTTTATCGGAAAAAAATAGACTGACAAAGGTCTTTCTTACTTCTGTCTTTCCTTTGTACCTTGTGGGATCTCTGAGCGTAAAGATATTGCAGATGTGTGATGTGCGACTGCTGTTGTGCACATAGGTTATCTCCTGTTACTGATTAGATGGAGACAGCTGTTCTAGAAAGTACATCATGGGTGCTGAGCAGGCAGATCCCAGCACAGAAGTTGTCTGATATAAAGGTGTGGAGAGAGTGGTAAGGGAAATACTGTGCTCTAAATTTGCTTTTTATTCCTTGTGCAGATGGGGCTTGACTGAACACCATTTAATGTAGAACAGAGGAAGGAAAAGAAAGATATTCTGGTGGTAGAGAGGTAAACACTACGGTGAAGAAGGGCTTTGGAAAACTAAATCAAATTAAAAGATTAGAAAATTGAGACCTTCACATGAATAAAACAAAGTTCTGGCATTTCAGGTGGCAAAGAGTGGGTGCAGTTAAAGCATTTACTTAACTTGAGGGTGGATAACCCTCCCACCTGAGGGTCACATACTGACAGTTGTAAGACACGGACAGTCTCAGAAGTCCAAAACAAGAGCCATCCATGAGAGTAGTTCCTAGGTAAAAAATGGTACCTGTTCTACATGGATCAGAGCAGGTTTAGCCATCCATCAGTGTCTCTCTCTCACTCCTTTACAGATAGGGGTATAAAGCTGGGTAGAGGAGAGTGACATTGCTCTACTGGAGCAATCTAAGACACACCAGCAGATGCCTCTGTTAGCAAACTGCCTAAAAGCTGCTATACATGCACAAACCAACCTGTCAACTTGTACAAGCTTCCTGGGCAGAAAAGTAACACACTGGCAGTCAGGTGGAGAAGGATATGAAGGAATGTAAAACAATCACCTAAGAAGCCAGACTTTTACTTCCAGTGCTCATGGCAGTGATCTTCTGTATGACACATGTGAACATCAGTGTTGTACTAAGTCATGTAAGAATCATCTATGCCTTATTATAGGTTAAGGTAATGAAACAACTCCAACAACATCGTAGACCACAGTTAATTTCAGGTTCTGTAAAATGTTTGGCATCTACCTACTTTAAGATAATACTTAGGTAGCTAATAGGAAATTCTAATATGATTGTTAATAACCTATAATTTATTTTTCAATAACTTCTCAAGTTCAATTTTGATATTGTTAAACTAAACACATTTTTTTAAGCTTTTACTTTCATCAATTGTTTGATTTTTCTGACATGTGGCACGTCTTATTCAATGGCATTGGCTGCTCTGTTTCTAAATAATGTCATGTTTTCCAGAACACCAGTATGATTGCATTTAGACACCTTCAAAAAATGTAGTGACAGCGATTTCAATCAAAAATGAGGGGAAATAAAGACTTTCTTTACGATGAATAGCAGCAGCTGAAACGAGTTAGAAATAAGGAAGGCAAACCCAGTATTGGAACACTTTGGATTCATTCCTACTGAAGTTTGTGGCCTTGTGGAAGAATTATATGGGCCTTGTAGAGAAGTTAATACTGCAGTAGATCACCATTGCCATCTCCTGGTAAATAAACCATATAACTGCATTCTGGAGCTTTTCCTAAACAGTCATCTGTTGCACAACTGTAGAGAGATTACACCATAAATAGGCAATAAAGGATTTAGGGTATTTATTGTGAGACTATCATTGCATTTTTACTCTTTGCTCACGTAAGACCTTTATAAAGAACTGCACTATAGTTGATAAACAGTGGCAGTTGTTTCAATGCACTTTTTACACTGAAAAGAAATACTGCTGGTTATGACTCCGTAAATTAAGGTGAGATGATGGGTATTGTTGTGATTGAAACAAATTCCAGGGCTGCTTGAGAAAAACTTACCATAACCAGAACAAATGTACAGCATTAGCTTCCACTGTATTGTGATGGGACTGTGCTGTGGTAGGCAGCCAAGACAATGTCAGACAGCATTAAGCCACACTCTGAAGTGTCAGCAGGGGTAGCAGCAGTGACAACAATAAGCTGGCATTTCAACTTTCTGATATTTTTAATCCTTTTTATATTCTTACCATTTCCATGGTCCTTCCTCTCTCATCGATGCTCCCTTTTTATCTTTGTGCAGCTACCTGAAATCGTCTGATAAACAATATGTGTCCCTTCCTGCTGGGAGGGGCAAGTAGTGGGCTGATTCTGAAGCCAGCATGAGCAATTCCCTCCCCAGCAGAGCTGCCTCTGTGTTACGCTGAAGCCCGCAGATGCTCACCTTGCCCTGCAATCTCACAGTCACGTGGGGAAAGAGAATGAAATGTGTCTACAACTCATTACCCTGCGGTCCAGAGTGCAGCATTCAACGTGGTGTTGAGCCTTGATAAATGATCCTTTCAATCAAATCAGTAAACAGAGAGAAAATGCTGTCTAACTGGCAACAAATTTCAGACAAGTTCAGCTAGGAGTGACAGATTAGTCAAAAGCTTGTGCCTTGTTTGTTTGTGTATTGCTTTTGCTGTGCTTCTCTGCAATAGAGAACGGCAGTTCCTTTACTTGCAGCTGTGTGTCTACTGCCAGCACTGCCAATTAATACAACAGGGAACGAGCCTTTTAACAAGTTTCTGCTTCTGTTTGCTATGGAAGCAGAAGAAATGTTTGTAATATTCTGTAATGAACCAGAGCTGGAGGTTTTCTGATAAGACTGAACTTTCTGAAGCCAGAGCTGCATCTTGAAGACCAACTATTTAAGAGTGGCCTTTGCTGTGGTGACAGTTTAGTTTGGTTCTAGCTTAGCAGCCACACAGCCAAGACTGCAGTGGATGGGGTCAGTCAGAGACACTGAATAAGAGGATGATAAATGTGAGCAAGTTCAGTGGCACTTTAGAGCTGCCACACTGTCAGAAAGAGTAAAGATTAAGTGAAGCTCAGAAAAAGCTACAAAAAGTTGCTAGCTGTAGACACCAAGAAGGAAAAGAGAGGTTAGGAACAAAAGAGAGAATTGCATCGTGAGGGATTAACAAGAATACCTTTTTTTTTTCTTAGCAACCTCATTCCCTCACAAGGGAGCACAGACTTGGTCTTGGATTCACAAAGGCATTTAGAAACCAGAGTCTATGGCAGGTTGCACACCATGACTGTAATAGCTATTAAGGCCAAAAGGGACTGGAAAACACAAGCTTAATTATTGGACTATCTCAGGGGATCTAGAATCAACTCACATTGCTAATGGTATCTCCAGTCGCTGTCATTACATTATGCCTAAAAACTTTTCCCTGAAGCAACACTGACATTAAATATTTAGTATCTTATTTTTATTTGCTTTTGCTGTTCTCCACTCTTCAAAAATATTCATAATTCCTACTGCAGAGAAATCCAAACAAAGTCATCTCAATGATGAAATGAGAAAAACCATCTGAGCTCGAACAGTAAAGCAGTAGAACAAATGCCTGTATTAGTGCAAAGGAGAAAGCAGATGAAAATTAGTGGCTGAGATAGATTACCTGTTCTAGAGTGTCAATCATGCCTGTAGACAAAGTGAAATCAAGCACCTGTTCATTCAAAAGGGTTGAGAAGAGTATATGCCTCTCAAGGAAACTTGGCTTTAATACAAGCCAGAACAGAAATGTGGAAGGAACACGATGGAGCATTTCTCCATCTGTGATAAGGTACCAGGTTTTGCTGACACACATGACAGAACATGCTTCTGTCGCCTCCCGTGCCCTTGCAGGATCAAAAGATGAAAGTTGGATTAGAGTCTGATCCTATATGAGTGTTTTGGTAGCCAAGGTTGCTCTAAGAAATATGGCAGATCTGGAACATCCCTCTGGCTTTGACCTGCAGCAAGTACAGCAACACTAAGGGCAGACAATAATACAATACAATACACCAGGTTGAAGGAGACCTTCAAGATAATCGCGTCCAACCCATCAACCAATCCAACCCACCTAAATAACTAAACCATGCAACCAATAACTGGGAGATGACTAAACCATTTCAAGCAGTGAAATAGAATAGAATAGAGTAGAATAGAAGAATAGAATAGAGTAGAATAGAATAGAATAGAATAGAATAGAATAGAATAGAATAGAATAGAATAGAATAGACCAGACCAGGTTGGAAGAGACCTTCGAGATCATGTGAGATCACTTAGAGAAACAACAGTCACAGTCACTGGTATGTGTAGCTGCAGTGCAATAGGTGCTTGCTCTTCCAAACCAAATCACAGTCAGATGTTGTTCCATCCACAGACCCATTCACTCCTCAGTGAACTCCTTTCTAAGAAAAATTGGTTCACAGTATCAAACTGGCCAGCAACATACATTCTGGGCAGTCCTATCATGGATTGGCAAACTTAGGACACAAAAATTGAAGGTTCAGTGACACTGAGCATCAAACACATATAGGACAACAGGAGCAAACACACTTAGTGATCCCTGCCTGGGCTGACAGCACCTACATTGATGAATAATGCTCATCTGTTACTTGTTAGAAATCATCTAACTATAAAACTGAACACATGAGGATTCTCAGAGGCATTAAATTTACAGTAGCATGAGAGGAAATGTGGAGAGCCTGAAATCTTCAAGGAATATACATGCATATAAACACAGGCACATATATATGTGAGAGAGAGCACAGCAGCCTACACTGCTAACCATGTTCTATTTCCAAGCCTAACCATGCATCGAGAGAGATAGAAATTCTGTGATGTACTTTTTAATGTTTTTAAGCTTTAAAAATCAGGAGGTGGAAAATAACCATAAGTCAGTTCTTTGCACAATATAAGTGAGGTCTGCAGGACTGACCTCCCCCTTTCCCTTGAGACTGTATTTTCAGTCACTGTGCTTAAAATATTTTCCTTTAAGAAAAGGAGGAGGCAGTATGGGGAGACAAGGATCAAACAATATTTTAAAGGTTTAATGAAACACAGATCATTGCTGACTGCCCATCTTCTTATGCCACATTTTTGAGGACTGGGAGTTTACTATTAAGCACTTCATATTTTCCTTAGCATACGTGGATGGAAAGACAAAGATTCAAGCCTTTATGTTGGAAAAAAAGAGCAAGGAAAAAAAAGGAGGACATTTTAATGCAGTCTTTAGGACAGATAAGTTAGAGGTACTTTCAAGAAATGCAGAAAAATGTGTCTTCATAGAATTGACTGTACTATCTAACGAGACCTATATAGCAGGATTATACTCTATGGCTTACAAGAGTATTGATCTGTGTGTACTCTACAGTGGTGTTACATTCATTTTAACATTGATCTCTGTTTCATTATGCCACTGAATCATGCACTCTCAGTGTCATCTCAGTGCCCCTCAAAAACACTGAATGCCTTCTGTCACTGGCAAGATGTACAAATGCATTGTGCAGCTTCCAATTCAAAACCTCAATTTCAAAGCCTGCTTATTCAGACATATACCCCTCCCGCCTCCTGCAAAGTAATACTAAGGACCTACCATGCCTTATCCTCCCAAAGCAAGGCAAATATAGAGTGAAGACATTGGTAAGTGCTTTTTCTTCAGAGATTGCTTTTTTACTCTGCACATTGTTTGTGTTACCTTTCAAAGAGGCTTGAAAATACCATTTCTTTTCCCCATGACTTCTTTCTCTTCCATTTGGAAAACATTGATTTTGCTTCCCCTGGTGGCTCTTATGCAGCTCAAGTAAATGTGGCTCTGTTTAATATATGTCCAAGTCCTGTGCAATGCCATCAAATTCACTGTAGCCCTGAGAGAGAAACCAGTCCTTCTGTTGGCTTCTAGCATTGCTACAACACAATGTACAATATCAGGGTTCTTGCATGTCCAGAGAGGTTACTGGTTTGGTTAATTTGCTTATGCATACATTATTCTTCAAGGCATAACACTGGGCATCAAGGCCTCATAAATTCCAATGTTAGCCTTAAGAGCATACTGTTGCTCAGTTGGGATAGAGTTAGAGAAATACAAGGATACATGGATCAAAAGCTGAACACACAAAATGTTGTGCATATATATCAGCAAAACGCACATAATCTTGGATTTATCACCTAAAACTCTGCTCCTAGTTTTGCTTACTCTTCTACTGGTGTAAATTAGAGGTGTTGTCTTCAAGTTGGTAATCATGAGACCAAAAACTCTTGAAAACCTACTACAGCAGTCTGCAGGGATTGTCTCCTTCCCTGCTGTTTTGCTAGATCCCACCTTATTCAGTAGTTCTGGGCAAAAGGTATCTGCTCTTTGAAGCCATCTAATTATGCCATCTTGGGCAGATTGTGCAGGACATATCAACATTTGTACCTTGGTTATTGCACAAAGTCACCCTCAGCTTCACTGTGTGATGCACTTCTCTGTCCTATCCTTCACATCTCTGAAATAGGTATAGTATTTATCCACCTGAGAGGAGAAAAATGCTTTGGTTTTCCCTTGCTTGTATGTTGTTACATACATATCTTCTTTCCACATGGGTGGAAAGAACACCCATTATTTTAATCTTCACGATTCCCAGATTTTTTCACTGTAAAATCCCTTTTTCTACCTTCACACAGCTTTTTCTTTTTTCTCTTCTCTTCTCTTCTCTTCTCTTCTCTTCTCTTCTCTTCTCTTCTCTTCTCTTCTCTTCTCTTCTCTTCTCTTCTCTTCTCTCTCTTCTCTTCTCTTCTCTTCTCTTCTCTTCTCTTCTCTTCTCTTCTCTTCTCTTCTCTTCTCTCTTCCTATTTCACTGTCAACCCATATTTTTTATAGCTTTTCCCCTACTTTAAAAGAGTAATTGCCACATTTTATCACTGCAAATCCAAGCCTCAGCACTTCAGCTACTGCACCATGGACCCTGACCCAGTGTTTAAAGATGGGAATCTTTCCAAGGACATCCTTAGGCACTGGCACTGGATCAGACACTGTATGCAAGGACAGTTTTCTCATATCTGTAGGTTAAGTTTGAAAGAAAAAGGTTCTATCCAGCGAGAGAGTTACTTACCAAGCTAATATTTTATGCATTGAGCTCCAGAGTGTTGCAAGATGATTTTAAGTATCACAGCAGACAGTCATTCCACATAATGAGTTAGTTCTTTAAGCTGTTACCTCACTTAACGCTGAAGCAACTAATCATGGCAAGAAAAAGAAAAGAAAAAGTTAAAAATACATAAAGCAACCACAAAACTGCTTATGCACTGCTGTACCACAATGCATTACTGCTCTCATCTTTTCTTACCAAGATTAGATCTCAAAACACAGAGTGCTTTTTCCTTGCTTACGTTGTCCTTCTTTTAATTGCATACAATAGGAGCTGACAGGCTACCAGTCAGTGAGACATCACTTTCACACCAACTGCATGTAAAAGATTCAGTAGCTGTGTAAATGTAAATATGTAATTTGTGGAGAAGGGTCCATCTTTTAAAAGGGAGGACATGGAACATTGGTCTTAAATTATAATAGCAACAGTAACACACACAAAAAAAAGTCATTTCAGCTTCACCAGTTACTGCTGTGAGCATGGACAGTGGAAACATGATCATAGAATCATAGAATCAACAAGGTTGGAAAAGACCTCAAAGATCATCAAATCCAACCTGTCACCCAAGACCTAATGGCACCAAGTGCCATGTCCAATACCTTCTTGAACACCTCCAGGGATGGTGACTCCACCACCTCCCTGGGCAGCCCATTCCATTCTCCTCACCTCGAGTCTAAGCTTCCCCTGGCGCAGCTTGAGACTGTGTCCTCTCATTCTGGTTCTGGGTGCCTGGGAGAAGAAACCAACTCCCTCCTGGCTACAACCTCCCTTCAGGTAGTTGTAGACAGCAAGAAGGTCTCCCCTGAGCCTCCTCTTCTCCAGGTTAAACAATCCCAGCTCCCTCAGCCTCTCCTTGTGGGGCTTGTGCTTGAGGCCTCTCACCAGCCTCATTGCCCTTCTCTGGACGTGTTCAAGAGTCAAGATCCTCAGCAAAGGAAAACATACTGGTTGGGTCCCAAATTCCTGTTTGTTGATAGATGTTCAAAAGATACATTCAATATTTTCTTATTTATTTTGAAACTACTTGCAAGACCATCCCACACAAGGACTGGGGCTTGCTCTAGCTAGCGTGCTCAGCATTCAGGTACTGAAGCTGTGAACACTCACCTTATGCCAATCAACTTGTCTGTTGCTCCTGAGTAGGAGAGCATCCTCTTGTCTAAGTTGTGTCATAAAGATGGTATAATTGAGGAGGAGGAGGAGAGAGGTAATGTCATTTCACCAATGATTCAGTTACAGTAATTCTTCCCACTTCTTTCACTGTATAACTGACAGTCAGGAAAGGTGCAATTATCCAAACTGAAGAAACTGCAATATTAACAGAAATACTATTTCACCACAGAGATGAAACATGGAATTTCAAGAGCTCATTCATCAATGTGTTGCTTCCATGTTACACGTAACTTCTGAAAATCAGTAGGAAGAAAATCAAGACAATGATTAATGAGATCCTGCCTCTGAAGGACATATATCAGGTGAAAAGAAAGAGAAGCAGAACAGACATGTGGCAAAGGTCAATGAGAGAAACTCTTGCTTCTAACCATCATGAACTAATTCACAGATGGGTCATAGATGCAGAGAAATGTTCTGGGATTTTCTGCTCTTTTATTTTGTGAGGAAAGAAATGGCCAGCCTGCATGGTTGCCATAGTAATGTAAACTGGTATGTAAATTGCATTTCTAATGCTGGGAGAAGCTGCAGAGGCAAGGCTCTAAGCAGCAGCACAGCGTGCAAACAGATCCTTCCACTCCTGCCACGCTTTGAAAGTTTCAGGAACTTTTGCTGAAGAAATGTCTAATTCCTTCCCTTTCCTTGGCATACAGCTTGCCTGCCTTTTTGCCTGAAGTTTTCAGCTCTCCTTTCAGTTCCGTCATTTTACTTCTACCACTTGCCATCCAGCTTAATCCAGGGGTATTTAATTTCCCCTGACTCCACTTTTCTGGGTTCATTATGGTAAACTTTGCCTTTGCTTTCATAGCCCCCCGCACTGTGTCACTAGAATGACCTTCAGAAAGTAATTCATTAGCAGCCATCATAAAAATACATTTCAGTCAAGAATGACTAATTGTAGAGGATTGCCTTGATGGATGTAGTGATTCACTGCACCTTCAGAATCAATGGTTAGTGCAATGAAATCTCATTCCTGTGGCTGGAGTTGTGACACTCTATTATAACAGATATTCAAATCATGGAATCATAGAATCGATAAGGTTGGAAGACACCTCAAAGATCATCAAGTCCAAGCTGTCACCCAAGACCTCATGACTACTAAACCATGGCACCAAGTGCCACGTCCAATCCCTTTCTGAACACCTCCAGGGATGGCGACTCCACCACCTCCCTGGGCAGCACATTCCAATGGCCAACAACTCAGTGAAGAACTTTCTCCTAACCTCAAGCCTAAACTTCCCCTGGTGCAGCTTGAGACTGTGTCCTCTTGTTCTGGTGCTGGTTTCCTAATCCTCCACTCCAGCATTCAGACAGATAAGCCCCTGAAAGAAGGAAGGGACATGTAGATGAAAGGAAGAGAGAAATGGGAAGTGCAAAGGGAGAGGCAGAATAAATTATGAAGTCGGCATTTCCAAAGTGCCCTTCCTCAAAGACATGTTACTAGCAGCTGCTTTGCCCTTCATGCTCTCCCAGCTTGTTAAGCTTCAGCTGGATGCCACTGCTAGTCCAAACATTTTAGCTGATTGGAAGCATTACAAGTTGTGGGAAACTATAGTATGTTGACGGTGTTTGAAAAGGTTCTCCAACAGATGGAAGCTGAGACATACTCAGATTACCTCAAGGAGCAAACAGGGATACAGAGGACTATAGAATAAACTCAGGGCAGCTGGCACAAGGAAAAGGAAGAGCTCTTTCTCCTTTCAGAGAAAAGAGAACCCTGGTCTTCCTTTTCTTGGTTGGATATATGGGTGAAAACAAGAAGTCAAGTCAAATTGTTGGAATTTCCTAGGTTCAATTACAGAAATCAGGGATTTAATCCTGTGATAACTGTATCACATCCCTTTGTTTATTGTCTCTACCTCCCTCTTTGAATGGTGCAGCACAGCTCAAGATTCAGCTCTGTGCTGAGGCACCACATCTTGGAGCCTGCACACCCACACATGATGCACTTCGAGTATCAGGTGCTGAGAATATCTCTCAATTCCAGTGCTGCAGGAAGCAGAGCTTGTTTGGAGAAGGGATTAAAAGCAAAAGAAGGGCATCATTAGAGCAGTGCCCACTACTCTGGCTATTTTTAATGTGATGCTGGCATTTTCATTATAAGCTCATATTTCCAGGTTTTATAGCTCAATCACAAAAATTGCTGAGGGCTAACTAAATATTGGCAAGCAGCTCTGCATGCCAAAAAATTAAGGATTTCCAGAGACCAGGGAGAGGGAGTGAGTCTCAGACACTGCTTATTCCAGCAAGAAAGATTCCAACATAAACAGGGCTATACTAACAAGCAGCCTCTGCCAGAAACTTTGCATAATACACCAGAAGAACCATAGCTGCACACTAAAGCCACAGGCAGAGTACATAACTCCTCAGTCCAGAGGCACTTCACAGGAGTCCATGAGACAAAACCACCACCCCAGACTTCTCCCCAGATTTCAGATATAATAGCTGCTTTTTGCCTTAGATCTATTCTGAACCACAAAAATAATTTTGTTATCCACTGATGTCACCCAATATAGACCTCCAGCTGTTTGAGATTGCTGTATAAGCAGACATGAATATTCAGCTTCAACATTCTGGTGCTGTTTAACAGCTCTGGTAGGAATTGGAGCCCAAAGCAGCAAACAGGCAGCCCAAAAATGGCTCTGCCTTGAAGGTTTCCTGTGTCAGGACTCTGCAATGCAGCCTACCTCTGTGGATCACAGTTCAGCTCCGAGATCTGGGGTGCTGCATGGGAACTGAAAGATGAAAAATGAGAATCATTATTAAAGAGCTACATGCTCTCAGAGATGAATATATGGAGCTTCAGTACAAAAACAAAAAAAAGAGAGAAATGAAAGGGCTTTGACCTTTTTTTTTGTTGGACTCGATGATCTCAATGTGTTTTCCAACCTGGTTAATTCCTTCTATTCTATTCTATTCTATTCTATTCTATTCTTCCCTTCCCTTCCCTTTCCCTTCCCTTCCCTTCCCTTTCCCTTCCCTTTCCCTTCCCTTCCCTTCCCTTTCCCTTCCCTTTCCCTTCCCTTTCCCTTTCCCTCCCTTCCCTTCCTTCCCTTCCCTTCCCTTCCCTTCCCTTCCCTTCCCTTCCCTTCCCTTCCATCCCTTCCCTTCCCTTCCCTTCCCTTCCCCCTTCCCTTCCCTTCCCTTCCCTTCCCTTGATATACACACACATAAAAACAGTGATATATGTGACCACATGTCCTGGTTTGAGGTGGACAGATCCTCTCTTGCCCCTGAAAGGGGCAAAAGAAAGTTAAATGGGGAAAAAAAAAAAGCAATTAGTGTTTTACAGAAAATACAAAGCATGGTGGCGAAGAATCCCGAAGCTTACAGAGACCCTTACAGCACACAAAGGCCTCCCAAGACCTCCCTTCTCCCCACCTGAGGGCATACCCAAAACCCCCAGGGCTCGTTCTTCCCCCCACACACACTGCCAGGTTAGTCTCAGGGTGGCCAGGTCTGAGACTGGCCCTTCCCCTTCTCCTCCTGGCATTAGGGCTAGCCAGGCCTAAGAGGCTTTGAGATACTGCCCCATTACCTGATAGGGAGCATCTCCCACGGGAGCAGAGAGGGAAGAAAGAGGAAGAGAATGACTTTGCAGATGGATTTATGGGGTGCAGGATTTATGGGTAGAAATAGGCTGTTTCCTGTGTCCCCCTCCTAGGTTGGACACTCAGGACACCGTAAGTGTAACTTATGTGGCAGCAACAGGAGGCACCCAGCCTGAACTGCCACACCACTGTGACCTTATCCTTGTACTGTGACAAAAACTGAAAAAAACAGAAAGAGAATGCCCAGAAAAAAATATCAGAAAAAAATAATTCAAGAACCCCACCATCTCCCAGCCATCCCCTCTCTCTTCTCTTAGAGTCCCGTGATCTCATCTGCATGAATAGCTCTCCTGAAGGTAGCAGCTTTATGACACAGCCATGCACCATTTTATATGCTGCTTTTAATTATATAAAATATATTAATATATAATATCATTTTGCAGGCTATAATTTCATTCCAGATTCTGCCTCTTTAAAGATCCAAGTGGTGTATATATGTCTTTGTTGTATGATGCAATGGTTGCCATGGAAATTAGGGTTTTTTTTGCCTTTTTGTAAGTTTAGTGAAGATGATGCAGTCAAAAACATAAATAGCCTCAGCCCCTGGCAGGGTAAATTTTACAATGGCATTCCAGAATAAATTTACATGCCTTCTTAATTTATTGTTTTTCCCCTTTTCTGTAAGCAGATATTAGACTATAAAAATTCTTTGTGAACAAAAGACTTCACTTTTCTTAAAATGGCAGTTGCAATTTTAACTGCACTTGCTCCTGGATGATATTAAATTATATAGCCCTTCATGTGCCCATAATCTGTGGTTCCTCAAAGAGAGTGATCCAAGCTGACAGGAGGGGGGAAATTTCCTGCAGTGCTGCCCAGTTAAAAGCAGGCAGTTTAAGTTTTTCAGGACTAGACTAGACTAGACTAGACAAGACTAGAATAGAATAGAATAGAATAGAATAGAATAGAATAGAATAGAATAGAATAGAATAGAATAGAATAGAATAGAATAGAATCAACCAGGTTGGAAGAGACCTTTTTGATCATTGACTCCAACCTATCATCCAACACTAGCTAATCAACTAAACCATGGCACCAAGCACCCCATCCAGTCTCTTCCTAAACGCTTCCAGTGATGGTGACTCCACCACCTCCCTGGGCAGCCCATTCCAATGGCCAATAACTCTTTCTATGAAGAGCTTCTTCCTAACATCCAGCCTAAACCTCCCCTGGCACAGCTTGAGACTGTGCCTTCTTGTTCTGTTGCTGGTTGCCTGGGAGAAGAGACCAACTAGTACCAAAGAGATTTATACCATGAAGTTTCTTAACAGCTTAGCTGAAAACATCAGAAATGTGCCCTGAGATAACTAACTGTGTCAGAGACCTGTAGAGATCTCACACATATATGCTGGCCTGGAAGCTAGGAAATTCATTGGTATCTTGATTAGAAAAAGAAAGACAGTATTTTGTTTGCCAGAATTCTTTGGCAACATAAGTGTTGTACAGCACCTGACCTCCAGGTAATACAATGTCCTGTCTCAACAGGCAAAACAAAATATCAGGAAAGAGCCTTAAAAAATGGAAAACTTTGATGAAATACCTTAGCTCTGTGCTCCCCCATCCTTCATCCATTTGCAGTTCACAGACATCATGAGCCAGAGAGAGGTTCAGCAACCTCAGTAGATTTATTTCCATGAACTAGTCCTTGAAGCCCAGTAACCTTTCAGTTTCCACAGCTTCCTGGGCAAGGAGTCACAGTTAAGCTATCAGACTGAGTTGTAACGACAGCAGTGGTGGCAATATTGTAGTAACTGCTGCTTTGATAAAAGGTTAAATGTCTCATTTTACTAATAGTTTTGTGCACAGAAGTACTGTGCAATATATGGGCAAGCATATGTGTTGCTTTTCACAATGATTCTAAACTCATTAGGATGACTCTGGCAAAGCTACAAATGTTTAACCAACAAATGTGATAAAAAGCTCATTCCTACATATCTTTCCACTTGGTACAACCTTGTGTAGCGCTGTTGGTACAAGGAAATGATGCCAGTTATTACCACTTGAAGATCTGACCCCTTCCAAAATCACAATATTTATTAATTAATTTGAACATTCATCTTTTAATATTAAATAGCTGAATTTTTATGCAAGCCATATGAAATACTGGAATATAGTAACTTGTGTGTGTGTGTGTGTGTGTCTTTCTAATGCCTTTTCCCCTGATGGATATGTGAGAACCTTTGGAGGAAAACAGACCAGCAAAGAAAATCTTTACTACCATGTGTTTTAGGAGCAGAATAACACATTCCTTCCTACTGTTCTTATCCATTTATAAACAGCTATGATCCTAGGTTGTTCTGGTCATTCAAATTTGTGATCAGAGTAAAATTACTCTCAATTTAGGGGGAAAAAAAACCCAAACATCTCTTCCCCAAAGCTTCTTGATGAGTGATAAGTATTCACAGACCATAATTATGTCTATTTTTCCTATGCTGTTTCAGGGCTTTTGGTTTGGTTTAAATATCAACATTTTAATTAAGCATTAATTTTCATAGCACTAAACTAAATTAAAAGGATCTCTGTAGTGTTGCTTTGGTAACCAGCAAAAGGGGTAAAATTACCTTATCTGGCTGCTCATGATGTTGCAACAGTACACATCTCAGTTATGGTCTTCAATGTGATCATTTTCACTTAAAAGAAAGGGGGGGGGGGGGAGGAGGGGTTAGAAATAAAGTCAACATGTGGCACCAAAGCCAGTTATCACTGTTGGAACTTCAAAGTACTCACAGTCTTGTAGAGGGATCTCACAGTGCAAGTCATGGACAAATATGTAATAGAGAAGCCTTTGCTCCAAGAGATTAAATACAAACTAATTAGGCAAAGATACAAAGCAGGCAGAGTCAGCTGAAGCCGCAGGAACCATCACAGAAAGTTTCCAATTTCTCACACTTCTGCCTAGTCCCCTCTAATTCCTTCAGTAATCTGCAACAAAGTCAAAAATAAACTTCATATGAGGTTCCCAAAACGTCTTGCAGATACTTAGCAAGCAACCAATCTTCAAAATTGTCTCATTTTTTTATCCAGGTAAAATACTAAGCAATGGATTAAGTTGTCCAAGATTACCAGCTAAACACAATCAGAATAGAATACAGAATACAGAGTAAACCAGGTTGGAAAAGACCTTTGAGATCATCAAGTCCAACCTATCACCCAGTATCATCTAATCAACTAAACCATGGCACCAAGTGCCTCATCCAGTCTCTTTTTAAACACTTCCAGTGATGGTGACTCCACCACCTCCCTGGGCAGCACATTCCAATGGCCAATCACCATGGACCAGTACATAAATGATGGTTGCAGTGAGGATAGGTTAGGGTAGGATAGAATAGGATAGGATAGAATAGAATAGAATAGAATAGAATAGAATAGAATAGAATAGAATAGAATAGAATAGACCAGACCAGGTTGGAAGAGACCTTCAAGATCATCATGTCCAACCCATCATCCAACACCATCTAATCCTACATTTTAAGCTTAACAGAAACATAATGAGGAACCTGAAAGCACCTTGGACACTGTACAACTTCAACCATGATTTGTGGAGTAGGTGAGAGGAAGAGTGGCATGGGTTTTTTTTTTAATGGTGATCAAAACAACAGTAAGTTTTCATCACCTTCAAACAGAAAAAAAAAGGATACTCCATAGATCACTTTGAAAAAATAAAAAAGTATAGTTTTATATGATTCCAGAAATCTACATGCCTCCTTTTCTTGAACCTCTCTCTGATGGAGATCACCCTCACCAAGTAACTGACACTTTCATTAAAAAGCTAGCCCACAGATAAAAGCTACAGTAGCCTGAAAATATGGTCTCACCTAAGCTTCTACTATCTCTTTAGGAACTGCCCTCTAGACTGAGAGTAACTGCAAAGCCATGACATTCCACTGAAAGGCAGAAGTGATGTGTATATCAGCATCACCCAAAGACACAGCAGAAATGTTCACATCTGTACAGATAAGCTTTTCCAGCTGTAGGACATAAACAAGCACACAGCCCTCCTCCCTCTCTCTGCTGCTGGTGCAAAATCTTGCTAGGTAAAATCCTTTCCTGCAGTATTCATGGCTGTGAGTCAGCCTCCTTGAACCCAAGAGTGTTTCAGAGGGAGTGGATTCTACACCAAGAGATATGGAAATCATTGCACCTGCACAGCTGATTCCCAGGAGCTTCTGCTGCCAGCTTCTGGCTCAGTGGTACAGCTCACCTCATTGGCTTACTTCTCAGAGAGGTAACACCCATGCAAAGAACTGGGAAGATATCTTTGAGCACAGTCAGATACTCACATTCCATGGAGACTCAGCAAAATCCCATAGACAGAAGGATGTTGACTTGCTGGAACGTGTCCGGAGAAGGGCAACAAATTTGGTGAGGGGCTTGGAACACAAGCCCTATGAGGAGAGACTGAGGGAGCTGGGGTTGCTTGGCCTGGAGAGGAGGAGACTCAAGGGTGACCTTATTGCTCTCTACAACTACCTGAAGGGAGGTTGTAGACAGGCGGATGTTGGTCTCTTCTCCCAGGCACCCAGCACCAGAACAAGGACACAGTCTCAGGCTGCGCCAGGGGATGTTTAGGCTGGAGGTTAGGAAGAAATTCTATACAGAGAGAATGATTGCCCATTGGAATGGGCTGCCTGGGGAGGTGGTGGAGTCGCCGTCACTGGAGGTGTTCAGAAGGAGACTTGATAGGGCGCTGGTTGCATGGTTTAGTTGATTAAGTGGTGTTGGATGATAGGCTGGACACGATGATCTTGAAGGTCTCATCCAACCTGGTCTATTCTATTCTATTCTATTCTATTCTATTCTATTCTATTCTATTCTATTCTATTCTATTCTATTCTATTCTATTCTATTCTATCCTATCCTATCCTATCCTATCCTATTCTATTCCAGACCTATGTTGCCATTCATTTTGACTCTCCATGAGTTTTTTTTCCCCCAGTGTTCCCAGGGAAGGATTCATATCCATCACCATAATTATCCACAAGGTCAAATGTTCAAAGCTATTTTCTTTTTTTTTTTAAATAAATAATTAAAAAGAAAGGCTAATTTAGCAAAAAGGGTTTAAAATGTGCAGCAGCCCACAACAAAGCTGTCCTACAACTCTGATTGCAACTTGTTTCAGAATTTCAACTTATTTTCACTTTTGAGCCAAATAACAAGGAAGCATCAAAACTCATAAAACTAAGGCCTATAATAAAGTGCTGTCAAGCTGTGACAAAGTCAGTCTTCAACAAAGATTCATCTTCTCCCACTGAGGGATCCTAAATTTGAAGCTGAGCTAAGAATGACAGAACAGGCAGCACTGAAAATCAAAAGTTTTCAAATGGTGGAATCTCTCTGTTTTCTGATTTTGATGGACAACACAATAGCTGAAAGTTACAACTCATTTAGAGACATGAGAAAAATGACAGAAAAGAGATACAGAATAAGAAACCTAGGAACTGCCAGCCATTGAATATAGAAGGAAGGGGAAAAAAATAGACACTTCATTTTGTATCACCCTATTTATTATGTAGTGGAAAAGCCTTTTTGCTCAAGGCAGGTGCACTTAAATGCTTTTAGTCTTTCCTCAGTAATCCACCAAAGAATAAATTCTGAAGATTAAATGTAGACCTCATGACAGAGTAGTTAAACATGAACAGGGAGCAGATGTTGGTCAGTTAGAGGGTAGTTGGTCAGTTAGAGGGTAGGAGGGCCCTGCAGAGGGACCTCAACCGACTGGACAGATGGGCGGAGTCCAATGGGATGGCATTCAGCAAGTCCAAGTGCCGGGTGCTGCACTTTGGCCACAAGAACCCCATGCAGAGCTACAGGCTGGGGTCAGAGAGGCTGGAGAGCTCCCAAACAGAGAGGGACCTGGGGGTGCTGATTGACAGCTGCCTGAACATGAGCCAGCAGTGTGCCCAGGTGGCCAAGAAGGCCAATGGCATCCTGGCCTGCATTAGGAAGAGTGTGGCCAGCAGGAGCAGGGAGATCGTTGTGCCCTGTACTCTGCACTGGTTAGGCCACACCTTGAGTCCTGTGTCCAGTTCTGGGTCCCTCCGCTTAGGAAGGACATCGAGATACTTGAACGTGTCCAGAGAAGGGCAACAAGGCTGAGGAGAGGCCTTGAGCACAAGCCCTATGAGGAGAGGCTGAGGGAGCTGGGGTTATTTAGCCTGGAGAAGAGGAGGCTCATTGGGGTGACCTCATTGCTCTCTACAACTACCTGAAGGGTGGATGTAGCCAGGAAGGGTTTGGCCTCTTCTCTCTAGCCACCAGCACCAGAACAAGGGGACACAGTCTCAAGCTGTGCCAGGGAAGTTTAGGCTGGAGGTGAGGAGAAAGTTCTTCACCGAGAAAGTCGTTCGCCATTGGAATGTGCTGCCCGGGGAGGTGGTGGAGTCACTGTCCCTGGAGGTGTTCAAGAGGGGATTGGATGTGGCACTTGGTGCCATGGTCTAGTCATGGGGTCTGTGGTGACAGGTTGGACTCGATGATCTTCGAGGTCTCTTCCAACCTTGGTGATACTGTGATACTGTGAACTAATTATGAAAAAGAATTCTTATCATTTGTTAGGCACTAAGAGAACTAAAGTATTTTACCCAACACAGCCTACTTAGAATCATGTAAACAGATGAGCTGCACTGATTTCACTAAGAACAGACTGAATCTTTTTCTTAGAGAATGACTTTTTTTTTTCCCCTCCCCCTGTAGAAATATTTGAATGTAGGGAATGTTTAAGGAGCACTTAAGAAAAATAAAATTACTCTGTGCTACATAGAAACCACTTTTTTTAACCTGCCTCTGCCTGTAATCATGCCACAGGCTTTTTGTTGATTGCTACCATATTTTTTTGTCACAGAGAGAAAAGAAATACCCCTGTAAATATCCTGTAAGCACTCTGACAATGATCACAGCACATCAAGGTGAAGCAGCTTCCAGGAGTCAGTCAGATCAGTGGTGAAGGTGCAGCCAAGCTTGTTCTGTATCCTTCACAAATATCATTATTTAGAACCTAAGGATGCTCCCACATTTCATTGTTATTCTTCCACTGTGTAAACAGAAAGTGAACCCCTCACCAAGCAAGGATGCAGGTTACAGACTGAGGGCACCACATTAACCTACAACTAAAGTGCTTTTCATAGGGAATTTAAGGAGCATCTTGTGGGATTTAGTATAATCCATGAAGTGTAAGAGCAATTGTGGTCACAGCTGGATTCCACCTGTTCGCCTCCTGCCAGATGTTCAGGGCCCTTGAGCCCCTCAGTAAAATACTGTACCTTAGTAAGGGAACAGAGCACATTACCACAGAAGTGCTTTCCTGAGCATATTGCCAGGTTGCTGGAATTGCAAACCTGTCAGCCTGCTTGTAGGAATAATCTAACCCAGAGAACCACCTTGGCATCTCAACCACGTCCCATGAAGGTCTCCTGTCAGGGCAATTGCACATCTATTGGTCTCACGCAGAGATTTCCTTCACAGAGACCAGTTCTCCCCAAGTCACGAGCAGGGAAATAGATTTGTTCATGCCAGCCATATCTTGATGTTCATTTACTCCGCCGCAGCACTAGATTACAGTCTGTGCTCATTAGGACTTACTACAACCCCATGCAGCAGCAGCCTCTTCATCAGATCCATGCAATGGATCAGGAAGCTAATTTAGCTGAAAAATGACCAGAAGACTAAGTCTGCTGCATACTGATTTTAAGCAGGATCCTCTCCCCACCATATTCACCAGATGAACAGAAGGGACAGCAGAGGCTGGAACAGCTGAAAAGCCAAAGGCACAGCAACTAAATGTTTAAGCACTGCCTCAGCTAAAGCAGCTCCCCAAATATTTCTTCTGTAGCAGAGAATTCTAACCTCAGTGATTAGAATTGCCTGCAAAAGACAGAAAACCGACTTTGAGACAGGTCTTATATGCAGGAGAGTCTCTTTTCTGTAATACCTCCTAGTGTCCTGGACAATTTCCTTAATTTTTACTTGAAAAAAAACCACCCAAAAATAAAAAAATCAGATTTCATGTGAATTTTTGACAGTCTGTGCAGGAAAAAGTTTTCTTTTTAATGAAAGCCACTTTTCCACTTCTTATATTACCCTTAAAACTTGCAAAACAGTATTTCAGCAATTGAAGAACATTACCTTGTCTGTTATGTTGCTTTTCCTATGCTGAAATATTATCCAACTAAAAGGCAGATTCAGGAGAATCCCATTCCAAAAATGCAGTGGATACTGGATTCCAACAAGCACTCCTAGACCATGACCCTTAAAAAACAGCCTCTGAAAGAAAATGGGTAGCAGTCTGGACAGGTTATGACTATTTGAAATTTGAAATCTCTTCTGCTTTTGCTGCATATTTCTAATCACTTCATTTGTGCTTCTCTGAGCTTAGTTCCCATTTTCTTCTTCTCTGATTTATTTTTAGCTTCAGTTAAAAAAAAAAAAAAGTCTCTGAACATCATATTTTCATAATCTCTCTCTTACCAGCTGCTGTATTGCTGGGGAAGTCCTATTAGAAACTCATGCATAACAGTTTAGGCTCCTCTCAACCTCAGACAACTGTTCCGTGGCTGCAATACTTTGTTTAGTAAATTATAATGTGATTTCCTTTAGAAATATCTTTCTTCCTTGAGGTAATTGTCAGGAATGTAAGATGGTCATTGAGCTCTCCCTTGTATTTAAAGAATTTCCAAGCAGAATCACAGGTTATTTTGTTGTTGCTGCAGTTATTGTTTTTGCAGTAAAGAGGGGACCATCTGCTCCTTTGAAGATGTGCCAAATCAGTTGAAAATAATTCATTCAGGTAGTCACTGAACCACAAAAGCTGATGGTTTAAGGATTCTTGGAGGTGCACAAAGTGCACTTTGCCCAGTTTGGATTAGATTTTATTTAAATAGTGGACTCCAAGGAGTTCAGGAAAGTCACAGCTGGACAAAAGAGAGCTCTCTCTACCTCATTCCCGTGTAAACCTACCATAGTAAAAGTCAACAGTTACACATCATGTGAGCATGATTAGCTCACACTATTCAATGAATAATCATAAATTACAGCAATGAGTTTGGTGTAGTCCTGCATGTCAGAAATACATCACAGAATCATAGAACTGGTTAGGCTAGAAAAAACTTTTAGGATCATTGAGTACAAACATTAACCCAACACTGCCAAGGCCACTGCTCAGCCATGACCTTCAGCACCACATCTATACAGCTTTTAAACCCCTCCAGGGGCAGTGACTTCACCACTACTCTGGGCAGCCTGTTTCAGGCTTTGACAACCCTTTCAGGGAAGAAATTTCTCCTGGTGCCAGGCCTAACCTTCCCCGAGGCTATTTCCTTTTGTCCTATCACTTGTTACCTAGGAGAAATATGCCGAGTTACCTGGCACAATGAGCAAGTCATGTCGGTTTCACAGCTGTCCCTGTCGGTGCTCTTTTGCCCAAGATCTACACAGGCGAGCATACCTAATCTGGGTATCAATAGCAATTATCCCACTGATGGGGACATTTGAGCAGAGCAAGTGTAAGGCATCATGTGCAGAATGAGGAAAGAAGGGTAAGGACGGGTTTGTAGTAGAAATGAGACTTGAGCGCTAATATCCATCTAGAACTAATCTATAAGTTTGGACAACTTGTTTGATAACACAGACCAGCAGTAAATGAACATAAGAAAAATTCAAAGGCTATGTGATCCCTTAACCATCTCTATTAGCAATGGTTTTATGATTAAGCAATTGGTAAATTAATATTAGCTAGTGTCTGAGAAGGGAAAATTTCTGAGGCATTTTCTACTGTGGGTTTTATGATGCTTAAAAAAAAAAGTCTACATAAATTTATAACTGAGTGGGTTAATTAAATATTACCCCTGGGCATCTGAACATTGCAGAATGTGTCTCTATTCTGAAAAGAGCACAGTCTAATGCATATACTTTATTATTTACTAGCAAGCTTTAGTTTATTTATTGCAAGAATTATTTATTATAAGTATTGGGGGGGGGGGGGGGGGGGGGAGAAAGGAAAAGCCCCAGTGGCTTAATGAGGTTTGTTTTATTCACTTTTTAAACTGCTTAGAATGGTAAATTTTACATAATGAAAAACTACCTACATTCCTTTTTTTGCTGCAAAAGATTGGAAGCAACTGAAGCTAAATGTGACTAATATTAAGGAGCATTTAAAAACGAAGATGAGAAAAGAAATAACAGATTAAAACCATGGGATAGCACCTTCCAAAGCTCTGACAAGTGAGCGTTCATTACAGTGTTGTTAATAGCTGTTCTACCAATAGTGCTGGCATTACAACACAGTAGCTTAATTAGATGAATTTTCTTTCATCTTTTATTTATTAGCTGCTTAAGCCACAATAATAATAATAAAAAACCTTAAAAAAATATATATTTGTGGCTCCAATAAAGTACCACAAGTGTCATATTCCTTTCATAAATTAGTAACCTGTTAGTTAATATGCATCTGCATTTTCTCCATTTGGGGCATGATACATTGGTACATCATTACCAAACACAAAACCAGAGAGCAAATCAAAATATTTATGGCATGCTGTAATCTCCCTTGCAACTTAATGTCATAATTAAGTAAGAACTAGGCTTATGAATTAATTTTGCAGGTCATGTTGATGTGTGGATTACATAAACTATAGTCTTCATTAAGAGCTATTATCAGTCGTGCTGGTACAAAGCCTATGCCCTTAAAAATGAGTTCAAGTAATTTTGTCATCCAACAGAGTGAATTTGAAAAGTTTCTTTGTTTCCTGCCTTCGAGTAAAATGGTTTTTTGTCCTCGACAGAAAACACCTTTAGGTCTGCATCAAAAAATCAAATTCTCACTTCAGACACTGTGATTCACCAGATATTGGAGCTAAGGCTGGTCACTGGTAAAGAAGACACTGTTATCCTCTTTGCATTATCTCCTCTGCACTTTAAACTGGTCTTTTTAATGTGTATATATATAGAGAGAGAGAGAAAGCTCTCTCTATATATACACTTTTACTTTATCTGGTTGTTTTTTAAATAGAAACTTTTGGATTAGTGTTGTGTGAAGTAAACCTGCCCGATATAGATTAGAAGGAGGCATCAGAAAGGCAAGATTAATTCAGCTGATCTCAGTGTACTGTAGGAAGGCATGGCCATGTGCTACGCGCTCCCCAGGGAGACCAGGTTTAGCAATGCTCTCCCGAGGGCCAGTGTGTCTTGCACCTCTTGCCTTTATACTAAAGCTCTCTCTACACCAGATCTCCTGTCCATCCAAGATACTCATCACCCAACCATGGATGCTTATCATGCTAATCTTGAAAGGACTGAAGATGCCCAGCCGTTAGTAGCAAGGGTACTGCACACCTATTGTCCTGTAGTTTTACAATAAAGAGAGCTACTCTAAGCTTGGCTAGCAGAAAAGTTTAGGACATTCTGAACAGGACCCTGTACCAATGTTGTATTTGGTACTATTTTAGGGCTGCTCCTTTTAGAAAGTACTGATTGGGCAGTGGCAAATTTCTGCAACCTTTCAAGGTACTTGTGAGAGGAAACTATCTACAATACGCAGTTTTCCTGCTTGACATCAAAAGCATAAGTAGCATGTATATTCCACTGTTTAATGAGAGCCAGCCTACAAATAAGGAGTTTCTCTCTGGCCTAATATCAGGGGAGAAAAATGGGTGTCACCACCACTGAGATAATGATCCCTAGGTAACCCCACAGAAAAGATAGACTCGAAGGTCTGTGTTTACATAACTCTTACTGACTTTTGTTCAAATAACTTTTGATGGCACAGGGTTTATCTGTGAACAGTCCAAACCTTCTGCAAGGTAACTATTACTGAAGTATGCTGCTTTAACTAACACTTTAAGTCATTATGAGCCTCTTAATAGTAGATGTACCCAGCACTGACCCACAACAAATTCCAGTTAACCAAGACAGTCAGTATAATAATTTTCTGACTGAATGTAGAGTAGAATTGGAAAGCATTGGAAAGAATTGGCTGATAGGCATCTAATTTCAGTTCAAATACCTAGTATAGTAAATACTTTAATCAGAAAGCTCTCCTTAATAAAAACCAACAGCTACCCCTCCTAAGCTGCAGTATTTACCTTGCCTTCCAGTGCTCTGGAAGGGAGCACTGTCTGTATATGAACTGGACATCTCTGTTTATATATACTTATACAGTGAAAAGGCAGACATGAACAAATAACAGGAGCTTTTTAACTGAATGGATAATTATACCACAGAGGAAAAGCTGAGTTCATCTTCTAATTTGTGACAGTTGCACTTAGGCAAAACTCAGGCAACTCTGGAGCAGCAATGAGACCAATCATGATGGATAAATTAATTTAGAGTGCAAGAAAATACTTAAAGCAGAAACCTGACCAGCCTCTCTCAGAGGATAGACCCCTTTCACATGCCTTGGGAAACCTTTACAAAGGTCATTGGAAATCCATGCCCTTGGAGAAGAGGTTCACAGGAAAAACTTCCCAGCAAATGAGACTACTGAAAAAGGTGCAGCCAGACTCAGTAAGATATCCTGCAGCAATACGCGAAGCAGTACCACTGTACAGACCCCACATGGATTTAAGAGGATGTTGCACAGCCATATGCTAAGCAAATGTTCAAAAAAAGACATTCATCCGCCCCCAGCACAGAAGGGAGTGAGTTAGCAAAGCAGCTTCTCCCACATATGCGAGGAGGCAAGTGGGCATGTACAGCAGGAACAATGCTGTACTTTCCAGAGAACACTGAGGTTGATTAAGCCGTGTTGGAAACGCAGAGATAAAACAGAAGGAGAAAATAATCGCATGTGCTTTAGTTTCTTACTATTTTCTCTTTTTTTTTGCCAGAAGCTGGAGCAGTGTAAATAGCAAGCTTTGTCTTTCTGCTTCTAGAACAAAACACCGACTGCCAAAACATAGTTTTTTTTAACCTTTACCACGTCGCTGTCCTGCATTCAAAAACATTTCCCAACCCCTTCCTTTTGGTACCGGTTAGCTCTTCGGAATCAACATCTACGTATCATAATTGCGGTTTAAGAATATTATTTAATTAATGTCGTTCATTTGTATGCATACTAGCTCCCATTTGTATGCATACAACTCACTCAGCCTGTGGTCTATAGCTGGCAAATAACACCACTTAACAGCTGTTAAATAGGGTAATCACCTGTTGTTATCCACAGGTAGCTTTAATTCAAATGCTAATTGCTCTCACTGCTCTACTTACAAACCTGCCCCAATGTCAGATACTGTGTGTGCCACACCAGATGGATGTGAGCCTCAAATGGTTTGCACTGTCCCTCTGTAGGAAAAAAAACCCCACACCTTGAATTATAAAGAGCCTCGCTACCCTACAGTGGCGTGAAAAAAAAGAAGAAGAAATGACACAAAAATGAAACAATGATGGTCTGACAGGGAGCAAGAATTGCAGGAAAAAGCAAGGAATGAGGAAGATGAAGAAAAGGACTGTGGACAGGATGTTAAATATTGTATGAACTACTACTTCAGCCTGTTTACAACCGAAATGAGTTAATCACCATTAGTGAAGTCAGCTTGAGGAAATTCAGAAACAGTTGTTGCTGACTTATGTCAGGGTCAAGCTAAACTGATAGGAAATGGAAGCTGTCTACAGCTACCTGAAGGGAGGTTGTAGCAAGGTGGGGGTTGGTCTCTTCTCCTGGGCGGCCAGCACCAGAACAAGAGGACATAGTCTCAAGCTGCACCAGGGGAGGTTTAGGCTGGATGTTAGGAAGAAGTTCTTCACAGAGAGAGTGATTGCCCATTGGAATGTGCTGCCCAGGGTGGAGGTGGAGTCACCATCACTGGAGATGTTTAGGAAGAGACTGGATGGGGTGTTTGGTGCCGTGGTTTAGTTGATTAGCTAGTGTTGGATGATAGGTTGGACACAATGATCTGAAAGGTCTTTTCCAACCTGGTCTATTCTATTCTATTCTATTCTATTCTATTCTATTCTATTCTATTCTATTCTATTCTATTCTAAACTGTTTGAACAGGAAACATGTGAACTACATGACTGGAAAAATGAAAGTTCTAGCCTGGAATGGGTAAATTCTCATTTTTCCAGAAAATTAATTCTTCATAAAATCATCACAAAATGTTTCCCTCCTTGGTAGAACTACATCACAATCCCAGCTTGCTCCTCATAGCAAGAGGCTTCAAATAATTTATTATTCTTTTTCTAAAACACCTCCAATTCACCCAAGCTCTCTGGAGGCACAGCTTCATGTTGTGCTTAATTTCATCAAACTGTGTGTCGCTGCCAAAAGTGATGGTTTAATTCTGTCCTTTCCCCCTTTTAACTCCATTGACGTGTTCCTTACCCTTTCCTCATATTAGATTTAGTAATTCACTCTGTGCCTGGAATATGACTCACTGATCCGATGGGAAAGTAATTTATTTGGAGGAGAGATATACGGGTGAGAGTCTGCAGTCAGACTGGATTAAGCCTGGTGTGGAACAGTGCCCTGGATTGTCCTGTGTTTCTTGCTGCTATACAGTGAAGTTCCTGGCTGCACAGCTGTAGGTTTTATTTTAGATCCCACGACTGTAAAAGGGCCATTCATGCCATAATGCTGTCGGATTTTCACACTGTACTGGAATGAATTCCCTGCCGTGCTCTCTGAAGGGCTGCTTTTTTGTAGGGGACCAAAGCCATCCATCAGTTGCTCAACAGCAGAATCTCTTAGCTCCATTTCTACCCTTTGATCTGTTCAGCTTAGAGAATTCTGCTGGGAGCCAAAACACCCAAACAACCTTCATCTCTGGAGGACCCACCCTCCCTTTGGAAGAAGGTGCTGACCTCTGGAAATGACTGTTAGCACAAGGCTGCATTCTCCTGTCCCCAACATATTATTCAATTAAATAGGAGATAAACATTATTACAGGTGAAACCTTGCTCTGAGAAAGGAATAAAAACATATAAAATTCACATATTAGATAGTTCTGCAACAGTGATAGGCACAGGTTTTAGTTTTGGTCTGAACCCTTTATGAAGTGCAGAACCCTGGCTTGGGAAAGAGGAGCTGCACAAAATTTCCAAACATAAACCTTAATTAACAAAAGAAAAAAAAAGGATAATAAACAAATAAACCACCCCCCACACCTATATTATCCAGTGCCCTCATTCTCTGATACCTTTTGCTTGCATTGAGATGAAGGAGGGATGAAAACATTGACCTGTTAAACCCAGTTTTGTCTCTTGGTGTCCTGTTTAAGGGCCATAATTGAACCGAACATCCAGCAGCAGCTCTCACTTACCTGTGAATATTCATTTTAGCAAAGTCAATTATTTCAATCATCAAGAGGAAACATTTGTTTTTCTGATAGCTATGACTCAAACTAACACACATTTCGTTCTGGTGACAGTTTTATGTTTTGTTTTGCATGGGAATAACAACGCACAGAGGAGTACAAAATCAGTGTCTTACAGCCTAATGAAAGAGAAGCTGATTTGGAGGTGAACAATATACAATTATTTCATTAAATGTCAGAAGATTTCACGTTTCTGAATAAATTCACATCTCCTGGATTGCAAGTCTATATAATTATGTTCAATAATCTACTCCTGTCAATGAAAATGGAGTCAATTCATCTTTCGAGCCAATTTCAGTTAACAGACAGAGGTGAGTTTAGCTCTTTCTACTAGTTCAAGAAATCTGACAGAAGATGGGAGCTGCAGTTGGTAAAGGAGACATGACAGCAGTTTTGAAGACTAAGACAGCAGGGAGAGATTAAAAGAGCCAGAGCAGAAATGAAACAAAAGAACAGGATATAAGGTGTAGAAATCAGGAGATGGACACTCAGAAAGGACATGAATTTGTTGACCCATCTCATCTTACAGCAAAGTGGGTGAGGAGGCAAATGACATTAAAAATGCAGTGAAAAAGTTTTGAAGAGGATTACATGCCTGGTTGAAAGAATCTAGCTACTTTTCATTCATGTCAAACACTTGCTTAAACTCACTGATCCTCTATTTGAGTATGGACTGCATACAGAGAGCAAGAAGTTTTTACCTCATTTCCAGAGCTGCTCCATCTCATCTGCTCAGAGATATCCAAAGAGGAACCACTCTCAGTCCCCACTTCTGGAGATATGTGGAAATGGGTCAGTCTGCTAGCAGAATATAAGATCTGTTCCTGGGCAACATTACACTTGACAATTATTTTATATCATATTGATCACAACTTGTCCTCAAATCTCCAATGGTCACAGATATTTGTAAGAAATATTTCATTTATGAAAATGAAATATGAAAATGGATGCAGGAAGGCCAGATGTATCATCCAACCGACATCAGAATGAGACTCATGTCTCATCACCCTCAGTTAACACTGCCATTTTAAAATCAAATGCATCATCTTAAATCAGGCTGATAAGCCACAATCTTAACAACCACCACTTTCACAAATACACATCAACTAACCTGTTCATTGCTATTGTCAAAGATGCCCTCTCGACCTGCTCTATGTAACTCCTTACCTTGCCTGGCCAAGTTCAGTCTATTTCTCAAAATCTCACCTCAATCTGTAGCAAAAAGAGTAGATAATTTATTTGCTATGACAAATTGGCAGAAGGAAGAAGATGTAAACCTCTGTAAATCTACCACTAACAGGTAGTACTTGTCTTTGCTTTAGATCACTCTTCCTCAGCCTTCCTTCTCACAACTTTTTGCTGAAAATACAATGAGTTGTAAAAAGTCTTGTCTTTTTTTTGAGATAAACAAGAGTCTAGTGAGAACTTATCTTTGTACAACAGCTCCTGGCACCAAGGTAAGCTCCTCTTGCTCAAGGCAGTACCTAATTTTTTGAGTAGCATTTAATATTGATGTTCTTGGGTTGTGAGTCTCTTTTAATAAGCATTAATGAATTGTAACAGCATCACAGGTCTCCAGCTCTGTGCCACAAGGGAAGCAGGCATGTGTGTGTAAACCATCTCAGGAATTACTCAAAGGAGAGAACGGTGCCCTTGTACCCTTGATCCTCAGCCTCAGACCATGACTTGGTCATACAGACAATATGTGGCAGCTGTGAACACCACAGTTTATGAGCCAGGTCTAAGGCCAGGGGGATACAACAAAATGTCTTGCTGCAATCAAGCAGTGTCTATGAGCAGTGTAGCTGTCTGCAGCCTTGCTCAGGTACCACAAGGTCATCAGCCACTACACCAAGGGTGTTTGCAGAGATCAATTCACCCTGTGTAAAGCTTTGTGCTACTTTCTGAGGGCACTGTTGTAGATTAATATCTTAGGCACAGTTTTGACTTAGCAGCAGTTTGAAATGTATTCATAGCAAGAGGTAAATCAAAGGTTGCATTTTGGCAGTACTTAATGATTAACCAATTTAAAGACTGGCAAGTGATTTAGTGAATTATTGTGTCAGTATAACAGTAACTTGATTACAGATTCAGGAATGGCAAAATTCACACTACCTTATTACTAGGTACTCTGAATCAAAGTGTGTGTGTATGTATAAACAGAATACATACAGGCAAAAATACTTGGATCCAGTGAAATGTATAGATGCCCACATTCATAAAAGTAAAGGGGGTAAAATCAAACACCTAGGTAGGTAGAGAGATGAGTAAAGCAGACTTGCCTGTAGTTAGCATTTCCCCACTTGTGCATCAGCATTCATTCCTCCCTGGCAGCAGCTGGGTCTCCAATGGCCTGGTGTGTGACCTAGTGAGGGGAGTCACTCCCTGGACCAAGTAGCCTGAGAACAGCAGTGAATTGTATCACCTTGGGCACATCACCTCTCAAATGTGCTGCAGCAAGATGCACATCATCCATCTAAAACACAATCAGCTGCTAAACTGAGGTTAAAGTTATTCAGTTACTAAATCTTTGCAGCAATTTCCAAAATCTTGTTTTGCAAGTCTAAGCACTCTTTAAAATCATATTTTGAAGCAAAACTTTACAACTATCACACATCAAGGAGTGAATCATGTTTAGAAACAGGAATAAACTGGGGAGAGGAAGATTCCTTTTTCTTTAAAAGACAAACTTGACCTATTATTAATCTTCAAACATGAACAAATACTTCTGGCTCCTGAGCCAACTGAGAACTTATTAGCTGTCAGAGTCTTAACAGGCATACCTAATACGTTTTACAGACAGAAATTGCTGATAAGTGCTCATGGAATAAAACATTCAAGGAGACATGATGTGAATCTGGGCATGTCTGTCAAACATCTTGGCAAATGAAATATTAAGAAATCAATCACCTTTTAATCTACAGGCACAGAATATTTGGAGTATAAGAGCAAAATTGGTTCTCTTCCCTCATTCTTTTAGAAAGCCACTTAGTGTCTGGACTAGGAGAGCAGAGATTTTGTACAGTTTTCACACAGCAAGAGAGGGTAGGGTTTTTTCCCTTCTTTTGACATTATGTAGCTTCTCAAATTCAGATTTCCCCTGAGTTTATCTCTAAAGTTCCACAGACTGAGATGGCATGATGATTCAGCTGGCAGGATGTGACACTTTTTAGGTAGTATTGATTGCAGTTTTCATTCATGACTCTAAAGGAAAACAAATTTCAAATGGGTTGATTTAAGTTTAGAAAGATTTGATTAGTAGGGAATATTCTTCCCAGGATAAGACTGCTGGGTAGAAAGAATTTTGTTTGTGTAACAAAAAGGAAGGAAAAAACCCCAAAGCCTATATGGTAGAAGATTTTAGGAATGTAGCAAAGCTGACCTGTAAAAATTACTTACTTAGGAAGAATTATACCTAAAATGAAATCTTTTAATTCAGAGCTGTGCTTCAGCACTGCAAGTCTCCCATGCCATGTGCCTCCTTTCCTGTGGAGAACACTCCTAGATGGTCAAAATTTCTCAGGCTTCATTGACTATCATGCAATATCTCATGTGAGAGAGATGTAGGCTTGTAAGGCTACATCACCAGTCCAAACTTGAAACTGTCGATTATCTCACCTATGTTATGCTTACCTATATTTGTATCATCCTGCTAATTAAGTATTGTCTGCAATCCATGCCAAATTCATCTTCAGAAAGAAATAATTACAGATGAAGCTTTCAGTAGCACATACTTAAGAATTTAACCAATTAGATGTTCTTTACAGCAGAGAGTAACTGAAGAGCTTAACACATTATTTTTCTACAATCTATATGCTGTTTCTTACATCTTAAGATTAGCTGAAGCATTTTGCCACTCATCTAGAAAACATACAATGCTTAAAAGACATCGAATTGTAATACCTTAAGTATCTTACCTTCTTATAAATTCTGGCATGAATTTAAAGTCTGGTTCACAGTAATTGTGATCCTGCAGTCACTTCTGCTATGAAAGTGAATTATGTAGTACTCCCTGATTCAGTAGGAACAAAGCTTTGTTTCTTTCCAGTAGCATTTCTTTCTGTTAGGAAAAATTCTGAATCTATTGAAGTTAAAAATATTTATGGAAATCAAATTATTCTGTGAACAAAATCAATATTGCTTTATCTCTAAGGAGGAGCAAGCTGCGTATTTAGCATTAATCACCTGATAAAGACATAAGAGATAAAGAAAAGTGCAAATCAAAACTTGGTATCAAGTTGATTAAATAGGCCAAGAAGTCCTGAAAAAAATAATTATTACTTCTGTATTTACAATTGCAACCACTTTAAAATGGGAATGTATTGCCTGGATTCCTTTCAGTTACAAAATGTAATCACAAATAATCTTTTTGATTCTTAATTTTTTTGCATTGCCAGAAGAAAATCACAGCCCAAGAAGGTTGTTAATACTACTGAAATCAAATCAGTGTTCTATGGCTACTCTTGTCCTTCTCTTACAGGACATAATTCTTCCAAACTTTCATTAGAATTCAGCAAAAAACTCTTTGTGTCAGAAGTCAAAGGAAAAACTACAACCCCACTATAAACACTGTCATAAGAATATGGTACACCTGTGTCGTTGCCTGGCTTCATTAAACTCTTTACCACAGGTTCAGAGAATTAGCAAATTTCATATTCTTTCCTCTACAAAACTACCTAATGAAGTCAAGCAAGACATTAACTCACAACAATCATTTATTTCAATGATTCTCTCTTTTTCCTAGGCACCATCTGGCTTGTGTGTGAAAGGCAAATTGCACATGCTTCAATCTTGCCACTAGAGTTTAATCTAAAGCAAAGGGCTAAAATGAGTTTCTTTTTTATGTGAATGCACATTTATGAAATAAAGTTATAAAGCTGTATGTCTCTCACACCAGGAGATGATAGAAAGCTCTACCTCAGTGTCTACCTGCACATGACTCTTTATATGCCTAAATTTATACACATTCAGATACTCTAGGCTCTGTGCCCAGACTCCTGGAACCTGGGCTCATATCCTGTTGCTTTTCAGTCTCTGGTAAAGCATCTTGAAAGGCTTCATGTGAAAATCTTACACACACACCAAAAAAGCCACAAAAATCCCCAACCAAAAACCCCCAACCAAACAACCAACCAACCAAACCCCAACCAAAAAAACCAAACCCACAACAAAATGAAATTGTAAGCCACAATGTAAACGATGCTACAAAGTTTTTGATAAGAAAGTTTGAAATGAAAGCCATTGTTTCAAAATGCTAACACAAAGTAGTTTTGTTAGCTTTAAATAAGAGGTTTGCCCCCATGGACATTTTGTTCTGATGTTCTTAAAGATGTTCTGATATTCCTAGAGATGTTCTTCTCTGTGTTTTTAATATTTAAAAACTTCTCATTTGCTTTCAAAGAATGCTAATTTCAAGATGTCAGTAATTCCTACGTAGAAAGCATTTCTGTTTCTAAAGCAAGGTGAAGTCTCAGTGTCTTCTTGCACAGAAACTGACAGAATCCTGGCTTATATTTTACAAACACATAGAAAGCCCAGTCACTATAAGTAGAACAGAACAAAATGCAGGAACAAGGGATGGACCTGTGTTCAAAGGGAACTAGATAGTTCCAACCCCCCTGATCTAGTGCAGGGTGTCCCTGCCCATGGCAGGGGGGTTGGAACTAGATGATCCTTGTGGTCCCTTCCAACCCTGACTGATATTATGATACTGTGAAACTGACTACATTTCCACTTAATTCCTCACAAAACTTTACAGAGCAGGGTTTGAATCTTGTCTGCAGAAATGTTAGTTGGTTTGGGGGTTTGTTTGTATGTGTGTGTGGGTTTGGTCGGTTGAAACCAGCAAAGGGCTTTAAATTTAAGTCTGCAATGTCATGTTCGAATTTAATCAAAGGCCACCTTTTCCCTCAGTGTTTAAGTCTTTAAGAACACCAACTGCTAACTGCCCCCGTTGTCCCAGAATCCAAAAGGCTTGATTTTACCCTTCTCTAGGGAAAACTCAAGGACAGACAACAGAGCAAAGAACAAATAATTACTGAATTTGATTGTGCTTTGAGTTCATCCCCTCTAAGTGGTACAAGTTCCAGGCTCAGATGAAAAATGCTTCTCTGAAATGGTCTTACTGTGCCAAAAATGACTAGACAGATATTTAGCTGGGACAATTTCAGAAGAATTATGTCAGTTCACCACTGTGAAGTCCCATCACTATCGTGGAACTCCTTGACTGATCACCCTCAGCAGTGCTTCATAAGGAAGCAGTCAGAGATCTCTGATAGCACACAAAAAATGTTGAGGCAATTTATGCAGTAATAGCAAGGAATGCCATATAATTTATGGAAGGGTTATCAGTCATAATTTATTAAATATAATGAAAGAGACACTGAGTGCAGTTATTTTCATATACAGAATCCATAAAGAAATAGAGGCAGCCAGTTGGAGTCTAAAAAGCTAAGGTCACTTGCCTTTTTTTTCTTCTTTTTTTTTTCCAGTAGTAATCTTCTGCTAAGTCTAAATGAGGATTTGTAATTGTAAGCTTGGATAAAGAAAACATTTACCATTAGAGAAATACTGCTGTATTTTGGATTAGGCTGTCATGCAAGTGGTGAAAAAGCAGGTTTTTTTAAACCAGGATTATCACCTAGATTTATCACCTCTGCACAATTACAATTTAAAAGCCAAATCTCAAAAGCCAGGCCAAAGGAGTCAAAGACAGCCCCAGAGGTTTCTGATGGCTAATCCTTTGTATTGCTCTCACTCAAATGCCTGGTAACTTTTTATACCTTTCCACATCTGAATGCAGTCAGGAAACTTAAGTCAATGACATACACAGTGAGGATCTACACTACACAGAGTGCAGCCAGCCTGAATACCATTCCTTTTGTCCCATCTTTTGTCTGAAGAGTCAGCTCCCTCGTCTGGCAGGAAGAGCTCCAGAGAGCACATGAGATTTCATTCAGCTCCAGAGTTAAGAGAGGCCAGGAGGTCAGGGGGTTAACATCTGCTATAAATACCCACAGGACTTCTTTGCCCTGAATTGCAGAATGTGATTGCTTTACGTTCCTACACTGCACTGGGCTGTTTCACCCTATGCCTTACTGCGTGACATAACGCAGAGCTGAGAGTCACATGCATAAAAGGAATAACACACCTGGATTTCTCACTACAGAAACATGCTGTGGAAACCTGCACATATGAGAAATGAGCATTTCAACCCACCAGAATCTTAAAGCAATCTGAGTTTCAGCTCTTATTCAGCTGTTCAATCAGGTCTGAAATTCTACGCTAGGGTAGTGAATTTATTAAGGGATAGATAGATAGATAGATAGATAGATAGGATCTAAAGAAATAGACTGCAAAAAAATGCACTGCAAGATCAATTTTTGATTTGGGTATTGAGGTCATAGCCTGCTTCTATTCCATTAAAGAATGTTTCTTAACTGAGTTCAGTGGAGCAAAAGTAAGACGAACATTTACTGCTAAATGGACGCTCAACTAGCAGCCTTTGCAGCAGCTTGAACAGTGATTGGAGAGCAGCAGACCGCTGAAAGGCTCTGACCTCCACTGCAAGCAACTGTCAGCCTAGCACAAGCTGAAAACCTTCTCAAATGTTGCTCTCACATATTTGGCAAATGCAATACAGGGAACCAACTTTAATGTTTTCTATCCACAGATTTTTGTTTGAGGATTTCATCTAAACAGAACGTGAGAGATGCTTACCAAAATAGTTGAAGGTTGATTTCCACTAATCACTAAAATTGTCTATCAACTCTGAAAAAAACCCCAAAACCCCAAACTTGAAGTTGCAACAATTAAGTTGGAGGGACAAGGAACAGTGAGCAGGACAGTTAATCCTGAAGAGATCAGACCAGGGTGAGACCATCTAGAGCAGTGAAGAGAGCATAGAATAATTTAAGAGTATAGACAACTTAAGGTCAGAGATTGGTCTTGCACCAAACATCATTTTAATAACTTCAATAGCTGCACATATTATAACCTCAGAATTTGCAGCTATACACTTTGAATATACATATATATAACTATGTATGATGAAAAACCTGAGGTGGCTTTTGTTAAAAATTACAGCTAAGTCTTATTTTGTTCTGATTTATAATACCCAACCACATGATTTCAAAAGGAGACTCTGTTTCTCAAATGCATTATTTCTGCCCTTTCCTATAGTACCTTAGCAGAACCCACGGTAGGCATTAACAATTAATTTACCCATGGCTCTAAACTAGGCTGAAGCTTTCCCTTTCCAGCATGTCCTACCATTGCTATCTAGGAAAGGGAGAGGAACAAGGAGCCTGGTATTCACACAATGTGAAAATGGGATTCCAAAGGATGACATCAAAAGCTAACATTCTCCAAGATGTAAAAACGAATGTCTTTTGCAGCTTGTAGAGGGATAAACCAACATTCTTCATAAAACAAATGGCTCAAGCTTTAAGGAAAAGGGGAGGGCTGTATGGATAAGGGGAAATACTTACAAAAACACTTGAATTCTGTATATTTCTGTAACTGGTTACTACTTACAGCAAAGTAACAAGCTTGTTTATTGCAGTACCTTCTGAACCCTGCTAGCTAACGCATTACAACCAAAGCCATATTATTTAAGAAGTCATAGGTTCACAGATTGCATTGGGTTGGAAGGGACCCTCAAAGGTCTTCTTGTCCAACCCCCTGCAGTCAGCTTGCACACCTCCAAGTAGATCAGGCTGCCTAGGGCCACACTGAGTTTGATTTTGAATGTCTCCAGGGACAGGATTTCAACCACATCCCTGGGCAGCTTGTTCCAATATTTTACCACCCTTGTTGTAAAGAATTTCTTCCTAAAGCTGCCATGCCCTATAGTTTCAAACCATTGCTCCTCATCCCATCACTACAAACCCTTCTAAACTGTTCTTCCCCAGACTTCCAATAGGTCTCCTTCAGATATTGAAATGTAGTTACAAGGTCTCCCCAGAACCTTTTCTTCCCCAAGCTGAGCAGCACAAATTCTTTCAGCCTGTATATATATGAGAGGTGCTCCAGCCCTCTGAACATCTTTGTGGCCCTCCTCTGGACCAGATCCATCAGGTTCATGTCTCTCTTGTCCCCAGAACTGGACACAGTACTGCAGGTGAGGTCTTACCAAAGCAGAGTGGCAGAATCACCTGTCCTGACCTTGATTAAAGATCTAGTCCTTTTACAGACCATTGCTTGTAAAGAAAATATTCTGTGTTATGACTACCAGATGATATATTTCAGACTTACCTCTCATGAGCCACAGAAGTTCAACCTTTGTAGTTCCAACAATAAGTTGTTCTCATTCATTGCTTCAATTCATGTAATTGCATGGGTTATAGAAGCATTAAAGGGCTGCACTTTAAGAAAAATAGAAACAAAAAGCTTGCATATCCTCCATAGAGCTTCAGTTTGGAAATAATTTCTCTGTCCTTAGTTCAACTGTCATGAGAATCAGGCTTAAGGTAAATACATGTATGAGATAATGTAAATAATGCTGGACTAATAAAGATAGTGTCTAAAAGTCATTCTGGTTATACAGAGCTAGTGAAAATGGGGAAAATTGTCATTGCTAAAGGAGAAGTTAAAGTATGCCTAAAGACTATTAATAACACATCACATAAGCAGTGTCTACGTTACTTGGCTTATATAAGCATCCTCCTCCACCTAAGGCATTACTCTTTATTGATATAATGCTACTTCTTTTTTGTCAGCATGGTGAGTTTTTAAAAAGAGTACATCTAATGGGTGGAACAGAGTAACATATAGCAAAACCATGACATATGTCAGCTGTGCCACCCACTCACTGTGTGAGCTCTTACCACCCCGTTGCAGTACCTTAGCTCCACTGTCCGGAAAAGGAGATAAAGCTACATTTGTGAATCAGTTGTAGAGACCTGGATTTAAGGAGAGACAACATGATGAACAAGTGCTATTGTCATGTAGAATTAAAGTCAGGGACCATTTTGAAAGAGTCTGTCAGTTCCACAGAATGTTGCCATTAAGACAGCCTTGCAGTCTTCCATATAACTGTATCAGCATGGGTGTGCATACATATGCCAATTTACACACCATAATGAGAGTTTCCCCAAGATCTACAATATTTATGAGTTATTTCTGCTCTCTGAAGCTAGCCAGTTTTATGACATGCTGACCCACCAAAACATGTTATAGGTGACACCAAAAAAACCCCTATTTCAGAAATATTCTAGACTTGAAATTTTTAATTGCATGAGGGCAACAACCCCATGCAGAGCTACAGGCTGGGGTCAGAGTGGCTGGAGAGCTCCCAAACAGAGGGGGACCTGGGGGTGCTGATTGACAGCCACCTGAACATGAGCCAGCAGTGTGCCCAGGTGGCCAAGAAGGCCAATGGCATCCTGGCCTGCATTAGGAATGGTGTGGCCAGCAGGAGCAGGGAGGTCATTGTGCCCCTGTACTCTGCATTGGTTAGGCCACACCTTGAGTCCTGTGTCCAGTTCTGGGCCCCTCAGTTTAAGAAGGACATTGAGACACTGAACGTGTCCAGAGAAGGGCAACAAGGCTGGGGAGAGGCCTTGAGCACAGCCCTGTGAGGAGAGGCTGAGGGAGCTGGGATTGTTTAGCCTGGAGAAGAGAAGGCTCAGGGGTGACCTCATTGCTCTCTACAACTACCTGAAAGGTGGTTGTAGCCAGGAAGGGGTTGGTCTCTTCTCTCTAGCAACCAGCACCAGAACAAGGGGGACACAGTCTCAAGCTGCACCAGGGGAAGTTTAGGCTTGAGGTGAGGAGAAAGTTCTTCATGGAGAGAGTCATTCACCATTGGAATGGGCTGCCCAGGGAGGTGGTGGAGTCAGCATCCCTGGAGGTGTTCAAGAGGGGATTGGACGTGGCACTTGGTGCCATGGTCTAGTCATGAGGTCTGTGGTGACAGGTAGGACTCGATGATCTTTGAGGTCTCTTCCAACCTTAGTGATACTGTGAAGATACTGTGAAGGTTTAAATTGGTTTTAAAATACAGTCTAAATCCTCTCTTTGGAACCAATGACATTAGCTACTATGAAAATATTTAATTCCCACATGCTAAAAGGGCAGAAAGGAAGATTTGTCAGAAGATAAGCACTTACCAAACTGATCTTTTAACTCTACTAAGAATTCATTGGATTACTGTTGTTATGATATCAAGAGCACTAGATGGACCTCTTAAAAACTATGTAGGGAGAAATAAATTATGTACAATCGTGTAAGCACCAACAACTGCAAAGTTTGGTCAAATATCTAAAAAGGAAGATTTCTAAACCAGTTCTCTTTCTTTAATAGTGTCATCCATCTTGTTTTCACTAGACCCCTACCTTCTACTTTTACAGAAAAAAAAAAAGTGGGCCACTTTCTGCAATTCATCAGATGGAGGAAGGCTCTACTTCTGCTATTAAGACCCTTGAGAGAAGCACTGAAAAGCATTTCATCATAATTTCCAACAAAAAGCTTCGCTGAAATGCGGTGAGTAAATATTTAGGCAGCTCAGTACACAGGACTTCAGTTTTATTCCTCCACATTTCCTAACATGACTTTGTACTGATTTTTCACTTCAAACTTGACTTGCAAAATGCTCTAGGTCAGTTCACTTATAAAGATACATAGTTTTCCCAATTCAGCAAATAATACTTACTCTTGTATTAGAGCAATGTCAAGAGCTTCCTTCCATATTTTCAGAGGGAAGACAGACAACTTGTTAAAGATCTCTGAAAAAAAAATGAAGATTCTGTTTTAATAAAGGTCTCAAGTTGGATGTAGTATTTTAATAAGGACTAGCACAGTAGCAACTAAGGGAGAAAATCACTGAACTGTGACTGTCTGTATGCAGAACTCCTTGTACAGAAGAATTAAAAGCAAAGAAACAAACAAAAAAGTCATAAAAACCCAACCCCCAAGTCCAAGCAGAGTAAATGCCTCAATGCTTTATTATTTGATTCCATTACACTGTTATAACTGTGATGTGGCTTAACTGTGACATTTAAAACTTGTAAATCCAATTCACACACTACTGTCCACTTTGTCTGTACATATTTTTCCACAATGGTGGAATAGAATAGAATAGAATAGAATAGAATAGAATAGAATAGAATAGAATAGAATAGAATAGAATAGATCAGGTTGGAAGAGACCTTTGAGATCATCGAGTCCAACCTATCATCCAACACCATCTAATCAACTAAACCATGGCACCAAGCACCCCATCCAGTCTCTTCCTAAATACCTCCAGTGATGGTGACTCCACCACTTCCCTGGGCAGCACATTCCAGTGGCCAATCACTATTTCTGTGAAGAACTTCTTCCTAACATCCAGCCATTCCAGCAAGTCAACATCTTTCCTAAACTGAGGGGCTCAGAACTGGACACAGGACTCAAGGGGTGGCTGAGTACAGGGGGAGAATGACTTCCCTGCCCCTGCTGGCCACACTCTTCCTGATACAGTCCAGGATGCCACTGGCCTTCTTGGCCACCTGGGTACACTGCTGGCTCATGTTTAGCCTACTATCAACCAGTACCCTCAGGTCCCTTTCTGCCTGGCTGCTCTCCAGCCACTAACACTGCATGGGGTTGTTGTGGCCAATGTGTAGAACCCTGCACTTAGATGTGTTAAATCTCTTGCCTCTGGACTCTGCCCATCTGTCCAGCCTGTCAAGGTCCCTCTGCAGAGCTCTCCTACCTTCTAACAGATCAACACCTGCCCCCAGCTTGGTGTTGTCCACAAATCTACTGATGATGGACTCAATCCCCTTGTCCAGGTTATCGACAAAGATTTTAAAGAGCATGGGGCCCTGCACTGACCCCTGGAGCATCTGTCTAATTTATTACTCTGTAACCAAGAGACATATGAAGTTGACTGCTATACAATACTAGCATGAGGATACTATAATTTAATCTAACCTTACTTTCAATATTTTCTCCTGTTACAGAACTTAAATGTAGAAAAAAGAAAGAATTAAAATAAATATTGATCAAAAAATCATAGGAGACTATTTTCCACTAGGAAAGATGAAAGAAAAAGTCATGGTATTTGAAGATAATAAAAAGGATGCAGATACAAACTGGGAGGAAAAAAACTGATTTATTTTTTTCTTCACCACTGTATCTGTACGAGACCAAAAAAAAAGCCCAGAAAAATTATTCCAGTGACAGTTCAACTGCTATGAGATGCAACCCTGCAGCTGAAAACAGAGTTTGAATTTTTTATGTTTTTTACTTTTTAGTCACAATGAATTAATGAAACAAGTAATGATCTTAAGCTACACAGGAAACTGAATGCACTCAGAAAAATTAGAAGCAAGCTTTAGCATCCTCTTTGCCTGAGGCAACAGAAATGATGGATGATAGTCTGAGGAACACTCTTTGCATTTTGGACTACTAAATAAAGTAATCTCATTAATCTTCTTGCAACTTTTACCTTTTACTTCTTTTGCTACATAAAACCTAAGAACTTTGGATGTTTACCACTTGAACCTTTGATATTGCATAGCACCAATTGGATGTTACGGGAATAAGACAATCACAAAGGGACTGTGCAGTGTTAGGTCTCCTATTTCAACAGGCAGGTTTAGTGCCCAAGTAAGAGGATAAAAATAAAGTATTTAACTCAAACAAACCTAAATAATAGAAAATATGCTTGAGGTGAAACATTTCCAGTTCTGTGCTGTGCTTTATAATAAAATTCTGAAGGCAGAGAACCAAGAGAAAACAGTTTGTATGACAGAATAAAGCAGGATGCAGGGCAGTGCAAGGATGGAGTTCAGCTTTCAATCACTTTCTCTGGAACCAGCTGGGCAAGCTAAGGTATAAGCCCTTTGATTTGGAAATTCAATATTTCTATAAATTAAGAGCTCAAACTCAAAGGCTCCCAACAGGAAAAAAGATTTCTATAAATTAAGAGCTCAAACTCAAAGGCTCCCAACAGGAAAAACTTGGTTGAACCAGAAAACAAAATTGTCATCAGGTAAAATCCACTCCTAATCCTGAAATCCAGATACAGTCCTCCTGCATAAATGAGCTCACAAGCTACAGACCTTCATGATCATTTATATTCCAAAGCAGATAGCAAATTTGATAAACACAAGAGACTTTATCAAACAGGTTCAAGCCAAGATGTCAAATGGTTCCTTTTAATTAGGAAGGAGGGAAAAGCCAATGAGACCTTGAAGTACAGTAGAAACCTCACCGTGAAGATATATTATTGAGAGTTTTCGGAGGCAGCAGTGATGGGCTGCAACAGAAGCCCACAGATTTTCAGATCCAAAGTCCCAACTGCCTACCTATACAGTAATCACAGCAGATGGATAATGTGCTGTGTTCAGTTTTTTTAATAAACATGTCAAGCATTAAACATCCTGTTCACAGATGTACTGTAATAAAATGTCTTCTGACTTGAAGTTATGCTGCCTCAGAAAAAAAACCCTACAGTTTTTACTTCAGAGAAAGAATCCAACTGCTACACACACCTTAGCCATGACTCATTTTGCACCTTACCTACTTAGCTCTAAAGGAACAATTTCAACCCCAGCTATGCTGGCCAAGATTTTAGCTCTCATGTATAAGCCTTAATAGGATGATAACATCTATGTGATGCTGTCTGATCGCAGGTATTGTGCCTTAGTATACACATTTTGCACATCTTCTATTTGCAGTCTTGGGAGAACTTACAGAACTTTTTAGTAGATTCTTTATGTTTCTAATCTACATGTGGAAAAGTGTGTTGGAGCTCACTGTGCTCCGACAGCATTTTTCACATTTATGCACTTACACATTGCAAGCAACACTCTCAACATGAAAAAAAAAACACCACCCAGGAGCTGAGTGAAGTGTTCTTATAAAGAAAAAAGGAATAGAATTAACCAGGTTGGAAAAGACCTTCCAGATCATCGAGTCCAACCTATCATCCAACACCATGTGATCAACTAAACCATGGCAAGAAGCACTCCATCCAGTCTCTTCCCAAACTCTTCCAGGGATGGTGACTCCACCACCGCCACAGGCAGCACATTCCAATGGCCAATCACTCTTTCTGTAAAGAACTTCTTCCTAACATCCAGCCTGAACCTCCCCTGGTGCAGCTTCAGACTGTGTCCTCTTGTTCTGGTGCTGGTTGCCTGGGAGAAGAGACCAACCCCCACCTGGCTACAACCTCCCTTCAGGTAGTTGTAGAGAGCAAGAAGGTCTCCCCTGAGCCTCCTCTTCTCCAGGCTAAGCAACCCCAGCTCCCTCAGCCTCTCCTCTCAGGGCTTATGCTCCAAACCCCTCCCCAGCTTTGTTGCCCTTCTCTGGACACATTCCAGCAAGTCAACATCTTCCCTAAACTGAGGGGCCCAGAACTGAACACAGGACTCAAGGGGTGGCCTAACCAGTGCTGAATACAGGGGCAGAATGTCCTCCCTGCTCCTTCATTCACCTTGAGTCAAGCAGAAGGTCAGATGAAATCATACAAGCATTTTAATCTCAAAATTATACATTTCCTTCTATTGTTTCTTAATTCAGAAGAGGTTTTGCATAGATGTAGTGAGGATATGATCTAGAGAAATGGCCACCCAAAAGAGCACAAGTCCCCTTCTAACCCCCCAAGCCTGCATAACTGGTCCTTCAGACACCACACGTCCCTGACAAACACATAGTTCCCTCAAAACTGAAGTACTCCCCATCATTTTTCTTCCAGTTCTCCCAAAAGAAACACTAAATTTTCTTCCTTTGTTTGTATTAGAAAGAAATATGTGGGATGTGAAGTTTTTAAGCAGCTATTTAGGGTTTCTTCTCCCCTTTTGGTGGTGCTGTCAATGATAAGACAAACTTTCTAAAGCTGTTCCCAGAACATTTTGTCAAAAGCAGAGATTCCTTTAGCAACATGCCCCGAGACATCTCAGAGAATTCACTCCACTGGTAGAGCACCTTGCTAACATGGAAAGGCCATCAGACACCCGTGGCCTTTCCACATCCAGATACCTTATGGGTTGGATTTCAGGAGGATGTTTTCTAAATGCAAAGTAATTGGTTTATAAGCTGAATGTACAACATCTGGTCAAAGAGACAATCAGCCCAGTATTTCAGGTTTCTGATGTCTTTCTGGTGCAAAGATCATTGCCCCATGCAAGTTATGTTCCCAGGTCCCAGAAAATTTTGCAGTGTTAAGCACAGTTCAGAAAGCAAAAAGATATTGAGGCCATTTGTGTGATGAGGAAATACAATCACAATTAAAAAAAATACCTCCGTTCAAAGAAAGGCAGGGCCATGGCAGACTCTTTAAATCAGTGACAAGTGACTCATTGAGTATAACAGGCACTTTTGCCTCAGTGCTGCCTGTGATACACGGATATTCCTGCCTTTTCTGATGCCTGATATGTGCCTGCGTTGGGGCTGAAATGTGCAATATGTATGAGTGCAGATAATTAAATAGAATTTAATATCTTCTGCTGCTCATACTCCCAGGCAAGGCAACAATAATATGCAATTTCAAAACTAAGTCTGACAGGTTGAGGAATAGATACTTATTTGCCCAAAAGGTAGAAATACCTGTTCAGGAAATTATTTGAGGTTATAACTGAATGTCTGAACACAATGAAAAAGCCATGGGTACCAATCCAATTGCACACTCTTTTCTTCAAACACAGTCATTGGGGTGGTGGCCAATCTTACTTATTGCAATGACTTAAGGCTTCTCTTCAAGTGCAGATCATTTTTCTGCACTTACATACAAGACTGTTGCATTGAACCAGCTACAATGTCAACCTTTAAAATACTACAGCAGGAGGACAATAGGGCATGTGTCAGACATTAGGGGCAAAAAAATAAAGGAATTATTCAGAAAAGAGAAGAATTTTCCTGTTACCTTCTGTTCCACAATTCCTTTGGGTCCTGATGCATTACATTTTAAGACGTAATATTGATGGTTTCATACTGCAGACCAGCATCTGTAGGCAGCCCTGCATCCACCAGCACTGAAAACACAGGCAGTTGGAGACTTAGAACATGCTTTCCTCACCCAAAGACCACAGGGAAGAATAGAAGGAAAGCCATCCACAATTCTCCCCCTGTGTTAGCATGCACATGAATCCTAATGTGATTCATGTCTGATAGCTGGCCATAGCAGTATCTGGTGATAGAAGAAAGGGGTGGGGGAAGAAATAAAGGTTTTCCAGAGGACATCTCATTCCTGTTGTGTTTTTTTTCCTTCCCTCACAAGGACTTTCATTCCTTTACATGTGAGCTAAAAGCAAAGTTACCTTACCTTTCAAATGGATCCTCTAAAACAGGTGTTGATTATGTGGGGGGCAAGAAGAGCTGCACAGAGCTGAAATCTTCATGACCAGCCTACTGATACTACTATTTCTTTTAAGGGTTCACCTGCTAAGTAGATTTGCAGCAGAGAATCTCAACTTTCATTAGGAGAAAAAAAAATGATAAAAAGAAAGATTTCTACGTTCCTTGAGGAGAATGAATGCTTGAAAATTACCTCACCACAACTGAGAGATTCAGAACTCAGAAGATAAATTAAAATAACACACTTTTAGGCATACAAATAACAATTTTGAAAGCCATTTTCACACTTTTATCACATGGAGAGGCAGAATGGCCTCATACCATTTGAGGGAGTGCTCTTAAGCCATCAGTTCTGCAAATATAAAAGCCTTATTTGTTCCCCTTCCTGATAGAAATATTTCCTTGTGGTCAGGCAACTCAGGCAGCATCAACAGCTTTTTCCCAGAACTCCAGTAATACTGTATTTATATGCAATTTAATTTATATGCTGGACAAGACTTCTGCAAAGGTTTTTCTCCTACTTGACATCACTTATTTCCGAGTTCACAAGCAAATCTGGTGCAAAGACAGTATGCTATTTATTCTTAGCATGATCTTTACCGCTGCAGCAGATGGCCCATCAGTTTAGGAAAGATGTTGTCTTGCTGGAGTGTGTCCAGAGAAGAGCAACAAAGTTGGAGAGGGTTTTGGTGCACAAGCCCTATGAGGAGAGGCCGAAGGAGATGGAGTTGCTTAGCCTGGAGAAGAGGAGGCTCAGAGAAGACCATATTGTTGTCTACAACTACCTGAAGGGAGGTTGTAGCCAGGTGGGGGTTGGTCTCCTCTCCCAGGCAAAGGACACAGTCTCAAGCTGCACCAGGGGAGGTTTAGGCTGGTTGTTAGGAAGAAGTTCTACACAGAAAGAGTGATTGTTCATTGGAATGGGCTGCCCAGGGAGGTGGTGGAGTTACCATCACTGGAAGTGTTTAAGAAGAGACTGGATGGAGTGCTTGGTGCCATGGTTTAGTTGATTAGATGGTATTGGGTGATAAGTCAGACTTGATGATCTGGAAGGTCTTTTCCAACCTGGTTTATTCTATTCTATTCTAGTCTAGTCTAAAATGTAATATTGTAGAGAGAAAAATGGAGCAGAAACATTCTGAAATTAACATCTGAGTACAGCTTAATCTCTCTATAAAAGTACAGATCTTTGCAATTTGCTTGTTTATTTGCTTCAGCTGAGTTCTGTCTCACCCTTATCCACTTGCCATATGCATTGAGTAGCCAACATGAAACTGTTTTAACTCATTCCACATAGACCATGGCAGTATTTAAACTAAAAGAGGTGAAGGAAGAAATGCTAAGAATTATTAAAAGAGTTAAAGCTTCACTCTATTAAAGGTAAGAGCAGAAGAAAGTGTCTGGGGAATGAAAATCCTCCATCCATCTTCAGTCTTCTAACCTCTATCAATGCTACATCACTACTAATTAAGAGTTTAGCTTCAAGCCAAGGACCAATACACATGGTGCTTTAGTTGGCACTGTCACGTGCTGGACATCATTCAAATAGAAATCAAGCTTATTTGATTTCAAGAAACCTTCTATTGACCATTTTTATAGGCCAGTTCAACTAGATTTCTTTGCTCATGCTCCCTAGAAAATGTAATAGTGTCACACCAATGGAGTTAATTTCACACTCTCTAGGTAGAATGGCTTTAATTCTACTCTCATTAACAGTAAGTCAAAGCTATTCTATTCCACAGTGGGAGTCTGGGCTTCATCCTGCTATACTTTCTGTCCCTGAAGAAAGAATGACAAAGTATTTCAGAGACCACTGGATATTCTTTAGGGTAGACTAAGAGATATGTGTAAACCATCAAATCTTTGTCTTCGTTTTCACTATTGGAGGGTAGCCACTGGTTTGGATCCGTTTGGATCAGTCAAATTTTCAGTTGCATGCAGGACAAGAATCCTCTGAAAAGTTGCATGTGTCTTGATTTCTAAGCCTTTCTGCCAGATTTCAGACAGCAATTCCTGTTTGGCTTTTCTCTCCATACAGCTTCACTGCAGATTGCACCTGACAGGTAGAACTTAAATAAATCTCAAGCGAGCCTTGAATGTGTAGCGGTATGAAAGGCTTTTATCAACACTTTTCCAGACTTGTACACAGCTGGCAATTCAGTAATTTCCTTATCTAGATCTTCATCATGAAGGTATGTAGAAGAGCAGAGTGCCAAGCTTCCACCTCATTGACTAGGCTTTTGTGCAAACATCGGCCTTAACATACAGGACAGGAAGTGTGGGCCAAGGGATGGATAAAGGAGGAAAGTTCTAGAGAAAACCACAGCAGTCACTACTTGTAGAGCAAATTAGAGACAATGTAGTGGCCAATGAGATTTAACAGGCTTGATTCTACTCCATCAAACAAGAAATGGACTAAATGTGGAATTAAGGCAAGGCAAGAGTAAGTTGCCAGAGATGAGCAGGAGGAAAAGCAAAAACTGAAAGACCAAAGAAAAGAATGGGAAATAACAAGAACAAGGGAAAACAGCTGTGAAGAATGAGGTACAGAAAGCAGACAAGAAGGGTTATATGTCAGGCATAGTGTGGGAAGTACAAGATGGGGAAAATGACAGCAGAGGGGAGAGGAGGTCTAGTCACTGATCCAAAGCCAATTTCTTCAAAGCTGAAAAAGAACATTTCATTTATATGTCCTTCAGAAGACAAAGTAAGTGAGGTGTCAAGTAAAGAACAGCGGCACTGGAGAAGGAAAGCCATGTTACATGGAGCCTGGAGTTAAAAATGGAGAAGAAAATGGGAATAACTTTTAAATGGTAAAGCGACCAGGAGTTACTAATGGTTAGAAGGTGAAAATTACTAAAAGAACAAAAAAGAAATAATGCAAATTAGGGAGGACAGACATAGTCATCATCAATTTGGTGCTGCTGCCTTTAGCTCAGATAATCTGTGAAGTAGAATGGTCAGAAGTCAAAAAGGTTATATCCTGGCAAAATATTGCTCTGTATATTCTCTGAACATTATTATAATGCTTAGCACAATGTACAGCATCATATTCTCTATAATGCTCTGTATCAGCTACCAACATGAAGTCTCCAGGTAGCTTGTGTTATTCCAGTTACTAGGAGCTCTCCACTAAAACAATCAGATATGAAAGTCCAGGTTTTACTATATCAGAGTCAGATTTGCCTCCACTAACTTTTTGGAACTTGAGTTGATTTTTTTGTGTATGCTACCTGTCTTCTCTCAAGAATGTATAGATTTAAAAATGTGCCAGACACAAAAAACTACTATAATAATGTTAACCTAGTCATTCCCACTGTAATCTCAGTTATTTCTGCCCCAAACTTTAATAAAATGGCTTAACAACGTATTAAATTTTGTAGTAGTTGATTTTAGAATCCAAACTTACAACTCCTGCACCAAGCATATAGTAACTTTATGGAGGAGACAATTCCCATCAGTTCCTAAAGCTTCCCATCATACTCATCTTCTTTTAAATGTTGTGCCCTCACAATATAGGAAGATACATCTTCCTCCCTCTAATGTTCCCCCATACTAAAGGTCAGTATTAACATTGTGGAATTTTAAGCACTGTGGAAATAAGTTTGAAATATGTAGGTGGAAGCTCAGTTACTTGTACTGCACCATGGCTCTGAATCACAAATTCTGCTCTCTCTCTCCTCATTTGTAATTCCCATTGAAACTTCATCTGCCACTATCAAAGCTGCTGGCTGCCTCAGGTTTTCACCATTGTTCTTCACTCTTCCTTTCCTTACCCTTGTTTACTAATTTGTCATCGACCAAATGGAATCAGTTGGAGGAAAACAGAGAGGTCAGCACAGTGTATCACCTCTTTGGTCATCAAAATGGACCAGGAAAAAACAAACCACCAAACAAACAACAAAAAAACTAAAGTAACAACTCTTATGAAGGCACAATGCACTGGGTTAGCTATCTGTGTGCATTTTGCAGAAGCCAAAAAATAAAACCCTGCAGTCTAGTAACCCTAAATGTTGAAAGATACCGAATTTGAAATAAAATTTATTTCAGGCAGGAACAATTTATACCCATTAGAGAGATCAGCCAGTTTGCACCGAAAGCATTACTTTCAGCAGAGCTATGAGGAGCTCTGGGTGCCTTTTATCTTGTGGAAAATATTTGCATTTCCAACATTTTTCTTTTTGAGCAAGAATGGGCAACTTGCTGCAGCAAAGATAGGGTGGTTGGGTTTTTTCCCTCAGTCCTAGGACAAGAAATAATAGTTTCATAGTTTCATAGTTTCATAGTTTCAGTTAGGGTTGGAAGGGACCACAAGGATCATCTAGTTCCAACCCCCGTGCCATGGGCAGGGACACTCTACGCTAGATCAGGCTGGCCAGAGCCTCAGCCAGCCTGGTCTTAAACACCTCAAGGGACGGGGCCTCAACCACCTCCCTGCACAATCCATTCCAGGCCTTCACCACCCTCACGGTGAAGAACCTCCTCCTCATGTCCAGCCTGAATCTCCCCACCTCCAGCTTCATAAGTCACTGTAAAATATACAGGCACAGACAACAATTATCATCAGGAGAAGGCGATCTGGGCAGACCTATTTTTACTCACGCAGTTATGGCACGGCACAAGTTGTTACTGAAGCACTAAGTTTTGTCAGCCGCGCGGGGCCGGCTCTTCGCAAATTAGCTTGGGCGCGGGCTCTAGATGTGGCAGGCACCAATTATGCAAAGAGTTTGCCGTGATGAGAAAAGGATTTGATTACTAATGTTTAAATAAGGATCCCTTGAGCTGCTTCTCTTCTGCAGGAATGGTGTTAAATATTTGGCAACGGGATGACATGTCCTGCATAATTTAAAGCGTTCCATTTTACTGGCGCACCACATACATATGCCCGCAATTCATTAGTTCCCATGCACACTTTCAACTAGCATTAAATATACATGTAAGATGAGCTACTGCTGTGTCATCAATCTCCCCCTCCCCTCCCCCCCCCCCCTTATTACTTACTTTATTCTTTTATTGTTGAGTTGGCTTCTAATCCAGGTTACATATCAGCCTCTTTGGTTGTGTGTATTTGTGAAGCTTGAGGCCTCAGAAGCTCAGTGTTTGAACTCTCCCTATGTCTCACTGTCTTCAGTTCTGTCACATCAGCGGCAAGCCCAGTTCATGACTCCAATGACAGCTTCCATCCCTCCCTGCCTGGCTGCAACTTATCAGCTTTGTCTGATCTGAGCTTATTTTATTTATTGAGAGTCAGGAGGGAGCAAGAAGATGATTTGATGTAAAAGGAGACAGCAAACACCAAAGTTTAGTATCTATTTAATGAAGACATAGAGTGGCATAGCGCTTCAACAGACAGCCTCTCCTTGCCTCAAATAAAAGCAAGCACTAAAACACTGAGAATATTGAGCTGATTAAGTCATTTTTGCCCTTGTATGGAAGAGTGATGAATATGACTTTTGATGTGTGCTGAAGGGGATTAGATATAACTAGATGTGTGGAATGCCTGCTTCCAAAATATAAACAACTGTTACTGCTAGATGCTTTCCACTGCTATGATCATTTGTTTTGACACTAACACCACTCCTAAAAAAAAATTGCATAGGCAATAGTCCATGGTTTCCAATTATCATCAAGAAAGTTATAGAATAGAATAGAATAGAATAGAATAGAATAATAGAATAGAATAGAATAGAATAGAATAGAATAGAATAGACCAGACCAGACCAGACCAGGTTGGTAGAGACCTTTGAGATCATCCGTCCAACCCATCATCCAGCACCATCTAATCAACTAAACCATGGCACCAAGCATCCCATCAAGTCTCCTCCTAAACACTTGCAGTGATGGTGACTCCACCACCTCCTCAGGCAGCACATTCCAATGGCCAATCACCCTCTCTATGAAGAATTTCTTCCTAACAGCCAGTCTAAACCTCCCCTGGCACAGCTTGAGACTGTGTCCTCTTGTTCTGGTGCTGGTTGCCTGGGAGAAGAGACCAGCCCCTGCCTGTCTACAACTTCCCTTCAGGTAGTTGTAGAGAGTTTGTTTGGGTTTTGTTTGGTTGGATTTTTTTGTTTGTTTGTAGTTTGTTTGTTTGATTGGTTTGGTTTTGATTTGGTTTGGTTATTTTCTGTCATGTCAAACTTCCTGGGGTTTTAAACACAGTTTATATTAGATAGGTCAGATGATCCTAGTAATGCATTTTTTCTTTCAAAACTGAAAAAATTCAGTAGTCAAGTTCTCCCTGGAAAAAAAAAAAAACAAACAACAAACTTTCCAGTGAAAGATGAGAATAAATGAGGAAGGAATGCATAGTTAATGTAAATTCCTGCCAAACATGAAAGACAAGTAAACCACAAGGTATAGAAAGTGAAAAGAAAAGAAAGTCTAGCAGCACTGGACTCACATTAGTGGGAGATGATGTTTGCATCAGACATTATCTCCAGGTCAGAGACAGTACAACAGAGTCATTTCCACTGCAGACTTGGCATTACCATATTTGTCCATAGGGATGCCTCACAAACATTATGTGCACACCAAATATGCACTAACATCACCTTTGATATCAAAACAAAACAAAACAGCTGAAAGACTTCTGTCTGTTCTTCTGTCTGTTACTATAATATGCCCAAAACACATTATACTAACAGGGCACAACCCTGTAATATGGCAGCAAATGTCAAAGTGCATAAAGTACCTTCCCCCACAGGTGATAATCCACCTCTGCACTGCTCAGCAGAGAAAGCCAGAAATATGTTCTGCAAGAATTAGAATCCAGAGGGTGAAAATAAGTATGTCTATCTATCTTCTCTTTTAAATTTATAATTATTAAGGAATATTTGCACCACTGGAGTAATAAATCCAGTGAGAAAACGAGTGGAAAATGTCATAGGAGGATGTGAAAACTGAAAACCAGTCACTATTGTAAAGACACAAACTATCTGGGCCACCACGCTCAGGTGCTGGAAAACCTTTTAGTTCAAGCCACCTATTAAAACAGCAATGTTCTTACATGACAGGCCCCAAAGATTTCTAGAGAATTATAACTTTGTCATAAAATGAAACATAAAAGATAGCTCATCTCCTAACTGTGAGCTTGAAAATATCACTTCTCTATATTTTATCATCATCTTCAAAGAAACTTAGCTTAAGGTAGTTGAACTGGAAAATTAGGTTCACATGTCTAGGACAAGATGCTGAAAAGAAGAATCCCTAAAAGGTGCCAGGGTATGTACAAGCAGATTTTGTTGGGCAAAGAGTTTTTGACAAGTTTGTTAAGGTAACAGCAGGAAGAGACACTAGGTTTTCTTTTATCCTTTCCCTGGAGCTGCTGTTCTGCAAGGCGGAAAACATCTGGAGCCCACCATCATGTTAACAAGCGAAACAGCTGGCTTCCAAAACCTGTCTTTAGCAGAAGGACTGGGAAAAGTCACATGCCCAAGACCAGCACACTGGTGTCAAGAAACTAGAAACCACTGCTAAAGCTTGTATGCACTAAAGGTGACTTCTAATAACAATCCAGGCATTAATAAGTAAATCATAACAAAATATTTCATCTACACTGTTCAAAATGAACTGTACAGTCTCACCCTTCTCACCCTCCCAGGGATGACAGCAGGAGTCTACGTGTGCATGCTTGTAGGACAGGATTCAAGTTGTCTAAGGGTAAGAATCCAGTGTGAATTTAGGTGTGGTGGAGTATCTGAGACATGTTCACATAGCCAACAGTTGGGATGCAAGATCTACAAACAGATCTCTGCCCTTCTAGATCCTATGGGATGAAGTGTAGTGAAAATAAGGCTTTAGCTATCTGTCTTTAAGCAATCAAATCAAACAAGAGTGTCACTATCTTTAGTACTGAAAAAGTAGGGCAGTAAAAGTTCAAAGAATCATCATGGAGACAATTTTAATCTCACACCTTCACAACACAAACATATGTTGCTCTGCTTTAACTGAAGCATGGACATGCACCAAGTGACGTGAAAATTAAATGCTGTATTCCAGAGAGGTGAATTCTGTGTTTAAGATGGACACAAAGGACAAAAAAGTTTGCATTAAATGAAACAGAACAGATTGGGTCTTCTTAGGATAGACTATTTGTAAACAAGAGCTCAAACCCACATATTCTTCTTGGATCCATTCATTATTCTAAATTCACACTACTAATTGTACCAGTTGATCACACACTGATAATTGCTTTTGATTAAAAGTAGAATAGAATAGAATAGAGTAGAGTAGAGTAGAGTAGAGTTAGAGTAGTAGAGTAGAATAGAATAGAATAGAATAGAATAGAATAGAATAGAATAGAATAGAATAGAATAAACAAGAGATCATGGAGTCCAACCTATCATCCAACACTATCTAACCAACTAAACCATGGCACCAAGCACCCCATCAAGTCTCTTCTTAAACACCTCCAATGATGGTGACTCTACCACCTCCCTGGGCAGCCCATTCCAATGGCCAATCAATCTTTCTGTGAAGAACTTCTTCCTAACATCCCATCTAAACCTCCCTTGGCACAGCTTGAGGCTGTGTCCTCTTGTTTTGGGGCTGGTTGCCTGGGAGAAGAGACCAGCCCCCACATGTCTACAACCTCCCTTCAGGTAGTTGTAGAGAGCAATAAGGTCTCCTCTGAGCCTCCTCTTCTCCAAGCTAAGCAACCCCAGCTCCCTCAGCCTCTCCTCATGGGGCTTGTGCTCCAAACCCCTCCCCAGCTTTGTTGCCCTTCTCTGGACACATTCCAGCAGCTCAACATCTTTCCTAAACTGAGGGACCCAGAACTGGACACAGGACTCAAGGGGTGGCCTAACCAATGCTGACTACAGGGGCAGAATGACCTCCCTGCTCCTGCTGGCCACTCCATTCCTGATACAGGCCAGGATGCCATTGACCTTCTTGGCCACCTGGGCACCCTGCTGGCTCATGTTCAGCCTACTATCAACCAGTGCACTCCCAGGTCCCTTTCTGCCTGGCCATTCTCCAGCCACTCTGACCCCAGCCTGTAACACTGCATGGGGTTGTTGTGGCCAATGTGTAGAACCCGGCATTTAGATGGACTCTGCCCATCTGTCCAGCCTGTCAAGGTCCCTCTGCAGAATGGGATGGAAGAAAGAATCATTGGTTACTATCATCATATTTCTAATGTGTATTGTTATTTTTCACCCAGAAACTGACAAAACAACATATTGGAGTTCTGGCTTATTGCATAGGGCTTTAAAAAAGATAAGACTTCACATAAGCACTTACCAACGTGCTGTATCTTGACTCTAAAGATTTAGCCTAAGTTGAAGTGCTTCTTTTTATTTTCTTGCATTTTTTTTTTACATTTATTTGTATGTACTGAATGTGTCTGGATGTTTGGTGGGGCTACAAACATTTTACAATGGTTTCACACAGCACATACCTTATGACACCAAAGACTAAAGAGAAATGCTTTGAAATAGATGTCCAATTCCTGCTTTGGATCAGCATGGCAAAAGCAGAATACAGACTCCTTAGGGAGGCCCAAGTTAATAGTCTTTGGACAGAGGCTTTTTAAGCATTGTGCCCCATTTAGAAAAATGAGTTACAGCCTTTGCAAATGTGAATCCATTTCAAATCAGTCAGTACCATGGGATCTGCAGATTTGGCATAAGATATCCAAACCAGCCTCTATTTGATGAATAATCAGAGTAATTTCCTCCAGGGTTTTTGAAGGAATGTCTTTCTTTTCAATTTATACTTGCTACTAAAAGCTGCAAATAGATGTGTGAGGAAAATTTCTCATCCTGTAACACTTTTGCCTTGCCTTTGCTTTTGAAAATATTCCCCAAAATTTAACCAACTTCTGTGTTCTGCAAAAAAATTACCTTCATTTTGGAAAAAGCACTGAACTATGACTGAATACCTAGAAAAACAAGGTCTAAATCACAAAGCCAGAAAGGTGTAACTTCTTGAGTAAATTATTCTCTGTGTATCTTTTCTGCAAAGGGTTCCATTCCCATCAGAACATCAAAGGCACCCAATTCACAAAGGTGTCTGAAGATATTAGTTAGCTGTCTAAAAAGCTATCTTATGGTTGGAGGAATTTGAATAGGAAATCCTCAGTGAGGAGGGGTGAGTGTTTTTTTTGTCCTTGAGACTTGTCTTCCACTCATACTGCCTTTACTGCTTCTGCTCAGATGTTCACCCTGTGCTGTACCTCAGATAAAGGATCACAGAATTTTCAGGGTTGGAAGGGACCCCGAGGATCATCTAGTTCCAACCCCCCTGCCATGATCAGGGACAGCCTTCACTAGATCAGGTTGGCCAGAGCCACATCCAGCCTGGCCTTACAAAACCTCCGGGGATGGAGCTTCCACCACCACCCTGGGCAACCTGTTCCAGTGTCTCACCACCCTTATGATGAGCTTCTTCCAAATATCTAATCTAAGAAGAAACTGACTCCAGTATTTTCAGGGTGCTGCAATATGAATGTTAAGGTGAGTACCTATTGATAACTCACAGGTCCAGAGCCTTCCAAAGTCCTCATGCCAGGTGAAACACATGATATTTTGAATGGGTAACAAAAGAATTGGAAGAGGGCTGGAGTCCTCTGATGGAGACCTCTTAGCTTTGCTATAGGGGCAGCTGCATTATGTGACCCTGAAAAAAATAGAAGTACTGAACAGGTTTGAGAAACTGTACTTTTTGGACCTCAGATACTGATACATACTGAAAAGGAGAAAGACTTCCATATCTTAGCTAGAGAGAGCACTACTAAAACCATATATGAGGCTATTATGTAAATAAAGAGAAAAAAAAAATCTATTGATATTTCCCTTAAACAGAATAAAAGCAGAAGACTCCTCTACAGAGCTAAGCTGCCAAATTTGGAAACTAAATTTGCACACTACCTGAGCTTCAAGTCTGTGGAGTGGGCTGTCCCCCATTACTAATTTTTCTTTGACCTGAAAAACATCCATCATTCTTTTGGGTGATATGATAACTGCTGAAATGGGTGAAAAAAAAATCTAAGACCTTTTCCCACACAATCAGATCTAATCTATATTCTGCATCCTGTGCTTACAGTCCTAAAATCTGGCATCTCTGCAGTTGCAGCGAGGATGCTGATAATAGTAATAACCTTTCAGGAGCTGCACTGAGTAAGTTGTTTTGTCCAGACTTGTCTATTGCATGTAATAAGCTCAGTTCTACAAAAATAAAGTCATTACTGGAACTCCAGGAGTTAGAAGTGCTGTGGCAGACTGCTAATTAATTTTGCCTCTGAAAGTTGCAGCAATAATTGGATCAGGGAGTGACACAGGCATCAAAAGCGAATATATCCCCATGACGCTGCTTGGCTGAAGAATTTTCTTAATATATGAATAGGGATTGATTTTGCTTTGGGAAGTCAGGATGCCTGAAGTCCTATTTTTTAGGCAAAGCACAGCTATTTCTAACGACTTCTTATTTTCACTTCCTCTTAAGAAATAGCTTTTACTTTTGATGGCCTATCTGAACTGTATCAAAAGGTGTATTCATGATTACAAGAGCCTTTTGGAAATAAAAACATACTAACACTCCAAGCATCAAAATGAAGGTAACAGAAGGGGAAACAATGAGAAAACTGTGGAGAGAAAAAGATAGGAAATGGAAAATAAATCACTCAAAAGAAGCATTGGAATTTGCTTTCTGTACAACAAAGTACAACAAAGCCTATTCAATTATTGGGCCTTCTTTGGAAATAAACTGAAAAACTTAAGTACCATCTATTTATTGCCTAGTACAAATGAAGACTCTCTACAGTTTATATTCATCATGATTGCACCCACAAGTTTCAGTGAATACAAGGTCTCATTGCTTAGGTATAACACATATAACAAAGCATCCTCAGATCCCCTTTTCCTTCCTCTCACCTGGAACACTCTCTCAGGGAAATGAAGAAAATCTCATGAAGTAAGTTTGCAGCTGAAAGCAAAGCCTGTGCTTCCCAAATATACCCTTTACTAACTCAATTACAAAGCCTACAATTAAAAAGCCTTCATATAAACAGTTAGTATATCTTCAAGTCACTTTGTTGCAGAATAAACCCTATATTATTCATGACCATGCATATAGGATGCCCACCTCTGGTTACCTCCACACATCCCTTCCTATTTCTGTATTTTGCTCAGCACCGTCCTGCAGGACAATCCCAGCACTGCACAGCTCTCAAGGAGAGTTAAGACACCTTGCAGAGAATATGATAAATTTAACAGCTCCAAGAATCCTAGAAGTTTCAGCAAGCTAACTGTACTGCAGAAGAGCTCTTAGTTCATTTTATCTCTAATGCACATAGCTCAGCACTGCTCTTTTGTACCACTGACCCAGCAAAGCCTGATACGAACTTTGCTTTAGGGAGACTCTGCAACTGTAAGCCAGGGTCCTCAACGTGAAGTCTTAGCTTTTAACCTCTCCTGATCAACAGGATTGGCTTCTCTAACAGAAATCTATTTGAAATCTATGCCCACTATAGCCTTAATTCCCTAGCAGACATTTGGAACAGTTATCAGGAAAGCACAGCTTTCAAAAATTACTGGGAACTCACGTATTAGCTAGCAGCTCTTGTGTGGGTAATGGACACATACACACACACAAGAAAAAACAGATGGGGAAAAAGTTAACTCTTTCATATGACTCAACAGCACAGGCCACACTGGAACCTGAGGCCATCTGACATTTCATCCCCACGCCAGCCTCATGGCCTCCAGGCCAGGACACAAAGCCACATCCAGTAAAAGCACCAAACAGGCAGCAAGACACTTTCTAACATTTCAATAATGCAGAACACAGACCTGTTAGGGAACTCCTCTGTGCTCAGCACAGCAGTTCTGAGCCCCACAGTTCTGTTCATTTGCCATATGCAAAAATGCCTTTAGTCTCCAAGGGCAGGAGAAAAGAAAGATCAAAGCCAAGCCCCACTACATAGATCCCAGAAGAGAATTTGTCATAATTCTGTGTTCCATCTTTTACCTTGAAGCATAAAGCAAATGAGAAAGGAAAGAACATGATGTCTTAATAGTGTATGCAATTAGCAATCAGAAGGAATTCAGCCAATAAGTTTTTCCAGATATTGTACAACTTCTGTGGAAGACACAGTTAACCCTCTCTGCTATGATTTGCTCATTTGTGATACAACATTTAATTACTTCTTGAAGTCTTGATGGCAATCCGTTTGAACACCTTTGGGCCCAGAAGGAGAGTTTCCCTCCTGTTCATCCATAAAGTCACCACACAGTTGTGAAACCTCTCACTGGCACACACAAAACATCTCTGAAGAACTGTATTTTCATCATAAATCTTTTTTAAATTAAAGGCAAAAAAAAGAAAGGGGGGGGGGGGGTAGGGGGCAGAATAGAATAGAATAGAATAGAATAGAATAAGAGAGATAGAATAGATAGAATAGAACAGAATAGAATATAAATAGATCAGACAGAACAGGTTGGAAAAGACCTTTCAGATCTTCGAGTCCAACCTATCATCCAACACCATCTAATCAAACAAACCATGGCACCAAGTGCCCCATCCAGTCTCTTGCTAAACACCTCCAGTGATGGTGACTCCACCACCTCCCTGGGCAGCACATTCCAATGGCAAATCACTATTTCTATGAAGGACTTCTTCCTAACATGCAGCCTAAACCTCCCCTGGTGCAGCTTCAGACTGTGTCCTCTTGTGCTGGTGCTGGCCACCCAGGAGAAGAGACCAGCCCCCACCTGGCTACAACCTCTCTTCAGGTAGTTGTAGAGAGCAATAAGTTCTCCTCTGAACCTCCTCTTCTCCAGGCTAAGCAACCCCAGCTTCCTCACCTCTCCTCATAGGGCTTGTGCTCCAAACCCCTCCCCAGCTTTGTTGCCCTTCTCTGGACACGTTCCAGCAGCTCAACATCCTTCCTAAACTGAGGGGCCCAGAACTGAACACAGGACTCTAGGGGTGGCCTAACCAGTGCTGAGTACAGGGGCAGAATGTCCTCCCTGCTCCTGCTGGCCACACTATTCCTGATACAGGCCAGGATGCCATTGGCCTTCTTGGCCACCTAGGCACACTGCTGGCTCATGTTCAGTGGGGAAGGTACAAAACTCAGGATTGCTATTTATGGAAGTAAAAAGAAAACTTGTCTGGAACTGCCAAATTACTACATCTTCTGTTTGCAGGCATAGCTGCTAAATCAACAAAACGAAGAAAGCTTTCGAGCCAGGTAGAAAAGCTCTATTTAGTTTCCCTGTTTTCCATTGTTTAAGCTTCTACTGGGTTTGTACTTAGAAGGATAGTGAAAAGAGATGTCAGAATTTCATTCTACATTTTAACTATGAGTGTTTTTCCACCCAGGCAAAAAACTACTAGTTTAAACTTATTAAATGGCAGGTTAAAAGTAGAGACTTCTTCCCACAACAGGTCACCCACAAAAGAGAAAAGATGTGAAAGCAAGCTATTACAACGTCTAGTGCCATGTTATCAGAGAGAAATATGAAGAAAATGCTAAAATCAGGTTATTCATTTAAATAACAAAAGAAGAAAAGGTTGCAAATGTGACACCAAGTATGCTTGTAGTGGCCTAGGGTTAATTAGACTGAAGGAAACAGCTTGGGCTCCTGATTGTGCTTGAGCTGATGAAGACCACAGGCAGCAAAGAGCACTGTAAAAAGAGCGAGCATACTGGCAGGACAGAAAGGTCTTACATAATGTTTAGGCTGCTGGCAATTTTAAGACAGAAGAGTCTAGGGGGGAAAAAAGAATTGGTTATGGAAATTTTGAGGCCAGAAGATATTTGCTATTTTAATACATGGCACTCTTATTCCTTAAGAGTAAGTTGATTTGCTGTGTGTGTATTGACCATTTGTATCTTCCCCAGTACCAATACAATTCCAGACTGATCCATTTAAAATAAAGTATCATTTTAGGTCAATATGACTTGATGATGAAAGTGAGAATAAGAGGAAAATGTGCCTTTATCTACTGCATTTGCATATTTAGGCAAAGTACTGTTTCTAATACTACAATTTCACAGCACATTTCCATACATCAAGCTCTAGTCAAAAAAAAAGTCAGTAACCTTTCAGCTATAACAAAACTGGCTGAAAGGTCACCCTTTCCCCAAACTATGGCTAAATAGATTTTATCTTCTCAGTCTGGTATTATAGCCAGAGCAAAGTGTTTATGATCAATCCAATTAAAATGGTAATTTCAGGGGGACTGGCAGCTCTCCTAAATGGTAAAGAGTTCCAGTTTACTTGAAATCCCACGGCACGAGGTAGCAATAAGGGATGTTTGCTGTTTTGTCACTGTGCTAATTTCCCATGTTACTACACTGGAACACTTGCACAAATATAACTGCAGATAACCCACCAAAAGAGGAGTTAAATATTAAATTGCAATTTGCATTATCACATCCCACTGAAAATACATGACTGGGACAAAAAAATCACTGCAGCACAGGCCAGTGGCAACCCTTTATCAGTCACAAGGAGCTCTGATTCAAAGCTCTTCCGCTTGCCCAAGTGAGTGTCTTGCTGGATCAAAGAAGATCACCCAGCCCCCTAGAACAAGTCATGGGAATGACATCATTGTTTTTCCACTTCTGCAGAGTTTGATGGTGTAGCAGACCCTGAAGCAAAGCTTTGCCTCTTGTTGCAATTACATAAACTTCACAGTTTTTACCAGAAGTCCTCCTCAATGGTTTTGTGATAAGCCATAAGCATAAACCAGTAAGCAATTGTTGTTACAGAGACCTATTAATAGATATTGCTATTCATATTCAGCACTGGTGCACAGGGCATTTAAAGCATTTTAAAGGGAAACTGTCAACTTGACATTTCAGTTCCTTTTGAGTACTTCAGACATACCTAGAAGCCAAGAAAAAGGATGAATATCGGGGGTGGGGGTGGTGGTTACCATTCTTTCCTCTGCTTAAACTTTCTTTCTTTGGCTGGTGAATCTGCTTTGCAAATACGACTGTCTCTGCTGAGTTCCACATTTTGTTGATGCCAAACACCTTGTCATTGCTCATTCTGAAGCTGAACACTCACCAGATATGTTCTCTGGATATGTGGAAAAGCAGAGCAATGTGGGATTCCAAAGTGACAACAGTTAAGAAACAAATAGGCATGTACTTCAGAATAGTTAAGATGGGAAGTGTCATCTTGTTTGTTGTTGTTGTTAAAGGCTTACAAACAAGCCCTTTCAAAAGGGTATTGCTAAATGAGTGGAAAACCTTCCCAAACAACACTGAGAATTTTTGAACTCTATCTTCTAAGTAATTTAGAGGTTGCTGAACTAAGACTTCAGCAAAATAAGAAGTAACTGGCTTTGCATTTAATCCTGAGGGTGGTCAGATGTCATAACTGCAAATCCATGAGCACCGTTTTGAAAGTCAAATCTCTGTCTTGCTTACACAGCAGTTTTTGGTGAGACTAAAGCCTGGCTAGAGGTACCTGTCTCAGCCTTCAGCTAAGTAGCAGAGAGCAGTATAGTCACAGGGAAAAAAAATGCTTAGTCTGGACTTCAAAACGCTTATGAAAAGCAGGGCAAACATTTAGATTGCTGGCTTGCACTGAAATCAGCACTGCTATGGCTAAGAATGCCCAAGTCAGCTCAGTTGATTACACAGGAAAAGCTCTTAGCACTATAGCATTCACATGCCACTGGTCTTGATGTGCCTAGAAATGTAGTGATTGCAGAGCTCACCCAACTGGAGCAGGGGTAAGGTGGGGAGGGGGTCATAAGAAAAAGGTAAAGAAATATGTGCCAATTTACCAAATGAAGACCTAGGAAGCCAGCTAGCAAGGAAATCACAGAATCTTACCCTTTTAAAGGCACCAGAAATAGAGGTAGTCAAAAAAGGCTTTGATTTTCTGTTAGAACTCTTAGGAATCTAACCAAGCAGTCAGTGATGTAAAATTAGAAGGCCCAAAACTAATGGAAGTTACTGTCTAAATCCTCTGTTAAAATCAGTAAGTCTTAAAGTAGGCTGTCTCAAGTGATATATTTCATAAACCCTTGAGATACTTTATTTAGTGATGGCCTGTTTCAGTAGTCAAGAATTGCCTGTGACTTTGGCTATGCTTTTGAGTTGAAGACACACAGATGAGACCCTGACTGATACACAAGGTAGAACAAAGGAAAGATTTAATGTCCTGGTGATACAGAAATGCTTAGTTTAGGAGAAGCACAGCAGGAATATGTCTCCTAAACCCACTACTCCCACCTTCCAGTAGTCACTTGGCTCAAAAGGTATCCAAAAGGAGCCCAGTGTAAAAAAACCAACTTGTTCCTTGTACCATTACCTTTTCAGATGCAAGTCTGGGAAACTGGAAAAAACACTATGTTGACAAAATATGCACTAAGGAATGGGCAATTGCAAAGGAAAAATGAACTCACTGTATCTTCAGAAAGCCTGAAATAATCTGAAAGTAATAGTGGAGGCATAATTCTTATTTAAGCATTTCCAAGAGCAGCCTGTCTGCATTCAGCATCTGTTCAAGCCATGAAAAGAATGGAACACTGGAGATGAGACTGTCCAGGGGACAGAAACCAGAAGACAAGGTTTGGTTTGGCTTGGCATTGAAATTTTGGTCATTATGCAGCTAAAGAAAATCAACCTATTGATGTGGCATTTTATTGGCTGCACTAGTTTTGTGGGGATTGGCCTTGGCTGTAATTTTTGTATATACATATAATAATAACCCCCACCTCCAGCTCTCAAAGCAATTAAAAGGCCTCCAAAAGATGTCTGCACCTCTGTGTTCCTTCATTACAACAAGATCTTCTGCTGCTTCTATTAATACAAATCCTGTCTGCTGGTGAGGACACATGGGCTAGCTTCTAATCAGCTGAAAAATTACAGGAGGAAGCAAGATATTCTGAGGCAGATTATAAAATTAAAAGGCTCGTGTGGGAGATCTTTTTAAATGATTTTTTTTTTTCTTCCAAAGGAAAAAATTACCCTCTCTTCTGTGTAGCAGGAAGATACAGCTGCAGTTCAAAGCAGGAAGTTAAGAATATCTCAGGGTTTAGACAGGATTTATTTTTGGCATTTAAAGAATTTTCTCTTTCCTTCTTTCTTTCTGACAGTATGTTTCTCTGCCAATTTGATTCTTCCAGAGTTCATAATTCCCTGAGTTACCATACCTTCAAGTGCTGTGCTGGGTACATGGATAGTTATTCCTGTAGCTATTTGGACTCAGGTATTGATAAAGCTTTGACTGTTTCAAAATACCTTCCATTTCTTGTACTAATACCCCCTTGCAGATCTTTGCTGAAGTGCAACACTTTCCACTCGGAAGCAGAGAGCTTGAAAATGTAATTTCTGAGATTATTCTGTGTTTGAAAAATCACATAAACACAATCATCATGCCTGCCTTCAGTATTCACCCAGGACTAGAATGTTTGCCAGCTGGAAAACAGGAAAAGACAGAAGTGGAAATGGATTGAAAAACACCAACCAAAAGCAAAACCAAAAACACTTAGCAAGAGATTTGCCAGCATTATCCAGACAGCATGCTCAAATCCCAGGGAGCCTGGGCAAAAAGAAATAAACTAAAATCCAGGTGAAAATGTAAGACTGGTGTGAACCATGTGAATTTAGCATATAAAACCTAACTAGTCAATTTGGATTCAAACCAGAATTATCAGGGGGGAAAAAAATCATTGAGTTAAGGACCAAAGATTATGGTTGGGTTTGCTGCAGGGGATACAAAGAAGATTCTGAGAAATGAGGAGCCAAGGAAGACAGGCAGAAGGATACACTGCCAGTACCAAAACCAATGGAAGGCAGCTGCCATTCACCATGCTGGTGTGGAGCTGACATAACAACCACCTGAGGGCCAAGAGACTAAAGAGATATTAAATGACTTTTTATCTAGTAGGAAGATTTCTACCAATGGTATTCAAAGTTATCTATAGGAATCAGTGCTTACCTTTTCTTAATAGCAGGCTCAAACCATCTGCAGATGAAACATCTGAGTGAAACAGCAAATATAAGATTCTCAGAGCTACATTTCTGAACCACTTATCATTTGTTCCCAACCCAGCAACATTCTTGTTTCAAAGCAAGCCAGAAGGGCATCTTTATAAAATATATGGCCAAATAGCCAAAGGCTTCTCCAGTTTTACTTCCTGCATATGGCCCTTCAGCACTGTGATTTATATTTCTGCTGCTCACTTGCCCAGATGGGCTTTTACAATGCCCTTCTCACAGCTCTCCAGGTGTTGCAAATGAAAGAAACCACTTTAATTCAGGGAGATGAGAATAGAGTGGGTACCAGTGCAAGTTGCCAATCCATGTATTTTAGCAATAGTCATTACATAAATGTATTGCAATATTATTATTAAGCCTGCCATATGTTGTGCGTGGCAAGTAAATCACTAAAACTACTTTCAGTAAACGACTAAAATCAACAGCTGACTTCAGATAGCAATTCTGTCATTGTTTAAACTCAGTAAGGAGAAACTTATGGAGTATTAGCAACAGAGTGACAATTTGCCCACATTGCCCTATAAGATATACATAACCAATAACAACCACCCACCCCAAAATAATAAAAGTGTAAACAATTCAGCGAATTTCTACATGAGGAAGTGGCTATCCCTGTGCAGAGATTCAGGAATCAGAAGATACTATGTTAGTTGCAAGAATTATTTGCTGTAAGCCATCTATGACCTCCAGTCTACAATATATTAATTATTCACACCATTTGTTCAGAAAGAAAGGATGGAGCATGTGAGAATCGATCCTGAATCCTCAGCAGTCTCACACAGAGCAGGCTCTGCCCACAATCACAAATTCTCCAGGATTACTAGGAGAATATTAAAACACTTTCATCTTACTGAGACAAAACACACTTTTAATGCAAGGTCTGTTCTAATTACTTGAATGCACTCCTTAAGGCACGGCATTGTTTTGCCCACAAAGGCGCGGGTCCACAGAAATGATTTCAGAGTTGCCTAAATCTTGTACATATGCCCCAAGCTGGTGCTCTTCAAGTTCTCTAGTCCATGCTGTAGCTGTTCAAATAAACCCAGTAGTATTATTCAAATCCCCATGTCCACATAGAAAAAAAAACCCATCCATTACTACTTTTTAACTGAGAAAGCCTGATGGTGCATTAACAGGCAGAGATGCAGATCAGAGGAGCAGCAAAAACATCAAATGTTTCACATAAAGCCTACCACACATAAAGCCACCTGTGGTACTTCTAGTCTGAGATCTCAAATGACTGTAATTCTACAAATTCAATTAGCTGTTGATAAAAGTGTGGACTTGGATTTCAATAAAAAAAATAACAACTTTTGAAAGGTTTAGGCAAAAGTAATACATTACACAGAACCGTAAACTTGATCAAAAAAGCTCAGCTGTTCAAAAGAAACTGCTCAGTCATTCGAAAGACTTGTCAGAGTTATAGGAAGAAAGCACAGAGATGAGATTCAGCCTTCAAATATATGACCCAAGATCATTTGCAAAAATTAATCTAGGAGATACACATATTTCCTTTAGAGACCATAACCACTGCTGACCGTCTTCAAATTCTCTACCCCCACATCCTTTGGAAAAGCAAAGCCAGACACCTAAATCTAGAATGAGATTAGGCATATTCTTCCCTGAAAAGGCAGTCAAAAGAGGAAAAAAAAAAGTCAAAGCTGTGAAATAAGGTTTTCAAAGGCTGAAACATTAATAAAGCCAAGGTCATCTGAGAAGTGTTTATCCTGCACACTGTTCAGGTGTTATTCGTGATGTTGCATACCCTTGTCATTTCTAAAATGATACATGTATATCTATAATACATATTGGTAGCCATTTGCATACATATAGAGCAACTTATGCCCCTGGGTCTTAGGACTAGATCACATCAAGCCTCAGATTTGCAAATGTTCAGTAGTTCAGTCTTCAGAGAATCAATCATAGAATGGTCTGGGTCGCAATGGACCTCCAAAGGTCATCTAGTCCAACCCCCTCTGCAGTCAGCAGGGGCATCCTCAACTAGATCAGAATCTCAGAATCACCAAGGTTGGAAGAGACCTCAAAGATCATCAAGTCCAACCCATCACCACAGACCTCACGACTAAACCATGGCACCAAGTACCACGTCCAATCCCCTCTTGAAAACTTCCAGGTGACTCCACCACCTTCCTGGGTAGCTCTTTCCAATGGCTAACAACTCTCTCAGTGAAGAACTTTCTCCTCACCTCGAGCATAAACTTCCCCTGGCACAGCTTGAGACTGTGTCAGGTTGCCCAGAGCCCTGCCGAGCCTCACTTTAAATATCTCCAGGGATGGGGCCCCAACCACCTCCCTTGGCAACCTGTTCCAGTGTTCCACCACCCTCATAGTAATAACCTGCTCCTAACATCCAGTCTAAATCTGCCCTTCTCTAGTTTGAAGCCATTGCCCCCCATTTTCTTACTACTGGCCTTTGTAAACAGTCTCTCTCCATCCTTCCTGTAGACCCCCTTCAGGTACTGGAAGGTTGCTATTAGGTCTCCCCAGAGCCTCCTCTTCTCTAGCCTGACCAACCCCAGCTCCCCTAGTCTGTCCTTATAGCAGAGGTGCTCCAACTCCCTGATCATTGTCATGGACCCTCTCCATCAGGTCCATGTCCTTCCTGTATTGAGGGCTCCAGACCTGGTCACAGTACTCCAGGTGAGACCTCACCAGAGCAGAGCAGAATCACCTCTCTGGATCTGCTGGTGATGATGCTTTGAATACAGCCTAGAATGTGATTGTCTTTCTGGGCTGCAAGCTCACATTGCCTGCTCATGTCCAGCTTCTTGTCCATCACCATGTCCAGCTTCTTGTCCATCACCATGTCCTAAACCTGTGAGAGGAAGTAGAAAGAGAGCCTTTGGCATACAATTGTGTAACTGAGGTGTCGTCTAGAGAGGAGCACCGTTGTGGTTCATATTTCTGCAGTGTGAGCAGTGTGTACATGAGGGATGTTTGGGGGCTTTTTGTTTTTTTACACAGAAGAGTAAAAATAAGCCCTTGGAGACATCACCATAGGAATAAACAAAGGGAAGAAGATGCTGTACGAACCACAGAGCAGTGAGAAGTACAAACAAGACTAGCATTTAGAATTCTATGGAATTGTGCTTTTTGTGATAGTAGGAGAGAATGAATGTCTTCTTTGAGACAAATGATGCTTCTTTTTAAGCAATGCTAATGCATAGCACCAGGCCAAATGAACATGTGCTTGAATATAATGAGTATTCAGTCAGTTGTATCATACAGTGAAGTGGAGTCTTCCACACTATTATTATCACATTTGCCATTGTACTTATACATAGCATGTAAACACAAAGACTTGGCTTGAAAGAAACATATTTTTGATCCATTTAACTAAGTGCATTTGCCAAGATTATTGGGGTTTTTTTTTAACCAAATTAAAAACTATCATCATTATAATTCTTCTATTTCAGTGCTCAAAATCACATCACATGATGGGGGGCATGGCAATGTGTTTTAAAATATTACCATATTACCTTTTTTTTTTTTCCTTTTTCTTTTCCTTTGTTCTATTCAGCATTCCTGAGGAGGAGTCTGCCCCTGTAGAGCGATGCTGTGTTTGGTAATTCAGGAAGACTGGAAATGAGTAGATGATTCAGTGAAGGTACTTCCTCACCTCCGTCCCTGTGGCAGTTTTGGGCTATGCCTTTAAAATTTAGCTGCAGATTTCGAGCAGAAAAGTAGAAAAAATAGAAATAAGTCACCACAATCACCGTATTACACACTCAGTATTCCTGAGAGAGGAAAAAGTCGTCCTGCACTTACAGATGTAACACTTCTACCACAGCGGGCCTTTCCCCACGCTAACAATGACATCAAAACTAAGCTACAGCTTTTTCTTAAACAAGGTTGTAATTAAATGCTCCTTTTAACATATACTTGGATGCTGCCTCTGATGACAAGCAGAGGTCTGGCATTTCTCTACAAAGGGCTCATGATAAAATTATGTCTAAATATAATTAATTTTATCATATCAATTTTGTGCTTTCAAGTCACCTTGTGGTCTGAAATGATTTCTGTGGCTTGGCAAGGAGTCTTAACGAACTCAGCACCTACAGCATGGTCCATTGCTGCAAATACCCTCAGTGATTCAGGGGTCATTTCCTAATTGCTGGGGAGGATGAGAATGGAGAATAAAATACCCTTATGCTTTCAGAACAGGGATACTTCAATCATCTCTAGCAAATTAGGAATGACATGTTTAATTTTTATGACACCACACTGTTCTCATTGAAAGGATGATAACAATATTCAAGCCATCCTAGCTTTGCAAAGCTTAAAATAGTCTAATGGTTGCCATTTGGCATAATGCTCATTACAACAGTATTCACTTACACAGGAAAGGCAAACTTTCCCAGAACTATTTAGGAACATGACTTCTAGTGATATTGTTAAGTGTCAGTGGTGTTTTACAACAAAACCATATTTATTCATTTCTCAGTTTTTCTTTTAAGAGTCCAGAAGGCCACATAACTGAGTCCACCACAATACAAGCACCCCCTTGTGAGGTTTTTTGTTTGTTTGTTTGCACTGTTACAAGGAACACATGTCTGTGGGTATGCAGGATGAGAGCCACTCCTCAGAGGTGGCTGGACTCACTGCATACACATTCACGCCAGGTGCAGCTGGGCAGCACTGCATTTCATACAGTCAACTATATGTAAACAGCACGTTCTGCAGAGCTTCAGGAAAGGTTGTGGGTACACTGTTCCAAACAGCTTGATCCAGAACCATTGCAGAAATTAAATGGTCCAGGTTGTCCACCCAACAGATGGACATTCACGAGTACTTCACACCCAAATCAAACTGTGTGTAGATGACAGTGAAAATTACGAACTACACCCTCTTAATAAAACTTGCAGGAGGAGGTTTTCAAGGAACAATAGTTCAGGCAAGGCCTATCTGGTGAAACCAAGACAATAGATTCAACATTTTCTAAATGCCCCTTTCTCTTTTCCAAGTTCCTGTTTCTCCTTGAGACTTCCACAGTCCCTGGGACAGCTTCAGACCTGTGTTATGTTTATTAAATACAGAGACAGTTGCAGCATTGTGTGACTTATCACAATGAAACTACAAGACTTGCATGGTAAATATTGACTATGAAATAATCACAACAAGCCATTCACCAGGAAAGGAGTGAAAAAAAGTGTGTGTGTGTGTGTGGGGAACTACTCAGAAAGCAACTGATAAGCTGTGTGAAACCATTATCTCATCTCAAAGGACCATCCATAAATAGAAACTAATTCGTCACTTGCTCCCTGGATTGATGGCTCAGCTCCAGGAGATAAATAAATAAAGTGATTCTAGAAAGAAAATAAGAAACTTATTTCAAACTTCACACAGGGGTTCAAGAGACTGAGAGTTACAGATTTCTCATTTTTAGCTGGTTTTACAGTAATCTCCTGAGTTAAAACTCACTGAAGACGAAGGAAAGACTTCCTGTTAATTCAATTAGCCTTGAGACATATTATAAACACATAATATCGGTTCTTATGACCAACTAGCTTCTCACTTCCCTTACATTTTTGTATATCACTAAGACTAATGGTGTTTGGGTGGTATAAAAAAATTGTTCAGTAAAATAAGGCTGTGGCTTGGAAACAAGGCTTGGAAAGCCATTGCTGTATTGGTTGTCAGGTGCTTATGGCTAAGCCACGTAGCTAAAGCTGGAGGGAAGACACGCATTTGCTGGCTAGGCCCAAATCCATTTGTAGACTCAGAAGTGCTATGAGAACCACAGAAAATGCAAAAGTTTTAGTAGATAAACAAAATGCAGTAATAGTTTTAAGTCATTAATAACAAACTCATTCAAACTCAATTTTAGATCTTCTATCAGAGAAAATACAAAAGTTTTAGTAGATAAACAAAATGCAATAATAGTTTTAAGTCATTAATAACAAACTCATTCAAACTCAATTTTAGATCTTCTATCAGAGTGTAGCTAAAACTTCAAGTTTACTTGAGCTTGAAATGAAAACATCCAAAGCCATCCCTTTGCTCAGGAACAATCCCCTTCCCCATGAGTTATGTTCAACCTTCTGATTTCCCTGTGGTGGGGTCTGCCTTCAGCAGAGCAGCACTCCTGCATACAGCCAAATCACGGGGTAGAAACTGTTTTACAGAAAAATGTTGTTTGGCAGGGAGCTTCATTTTTTAATGAGTTGCTCTGTTGGAGGTTAGGAAGCTACAGAATATAGTCAAAAAGGGGAAGAAAACTAGAATTATCCTGAGCAGAAACATCCTGTGTTTCCAACAGCAATATGTTTCCATGAACACAAGAAAGCATTCAGACTAAAACAAAATGAAGTGAGTGAGTTTCTCCCAGTTGCTATTCATGTAAAGTCATCAAGGTGACTGGAGAAATAAAAATGTGAAACTTGACGCTGTCATAGGAGACGAGGTCTGGAAGCTGGCAAAGTGAAGGAACCTCTGAACGTTTGGTGCACGCTCCAAGGAAATGCACAGTGCCAAAGGAGAAGTGTGCTTGTGCCAGGTGTGTCATTTGTAGTGCCGAAAGCACCAGCTTTGCCAGAAGCCCTAGGGTTATGTTTGTTATTACCATTAGAAGGGAATTAGGTCTGAAGAGTAAAAAAAAAAAAAAAAAAACAAAAAAACCCCACAAAACAAACCCCAACAACAACAAAACTTCTGTAAAATACCAGTCTCCAAAGCAAGTCTCAGCAGGACTGAGCAGTTCTACAAACGTTCTTCCAAATGCACACGCACGTGCAATTTCCCTCTGTATACATGTCATGCCAGCCAACAACCCAGAAGACAGCAAAAGAGGGAGTTCTTCCTTCTCTTTACAAGCTGACCTCTTCAATAAACTGTCATTTTCTCCAGCAGAGTGTTCCATCCCCATAGCCCTAAAGGAAAACATGGTCTACACCTGCATTTCAGGTATACCTGCAGCGTTTCTTAGCACAGACTGAACAGCACAGCTCAGAATGTGCAACTCTTTCATCCACCTACTTTAGATGGTGGCTGCATTTCTCTTCCTGAGCCTTAAACTGACTGAATTTGGTCTGTCAAGAAAAACAACCAAACAAAACAGAAAAAAACCCAACACTGAGTAATGTACAGCTTGTATTGAGTCACAACATAAACCAACTCTGTGTGCTACTGTTGGTTATCAAGCACCTTGCTCCTGCTGGTGCCTTAGAAAAATCTTTTCCAATGAATCCCCTCTTTAAGAAATTACTCTGCCAAATATCAGTTGTCTAGAAGAGCTTGGTTTTTAACAAAAGGTCAAACAAATTGCAGTGGAACCCCTAGGGATACTTGCAAAAGGTCACTTAAGACAAGGGATTCCCAGCTGCAGTACAAGCTTCACCAGAGTGTATATATTCTGTGGGCTAGCTTTTCACAGAAAAACTTTAATTCACAGTCAGAATTAATGCTTATAATTTTCTGTGCACAGTCATACACACAGAGTACAAGAAAGCCACATCCTTCTATGTGATTTGCAGACTGTTACTCAGACCTCCAAATAAACCCCTCCATTCTCCAACTGTGTTACTTATGATGGTAAATAAAGCTGTGATGTGATGATACTTACAGAAACATAGTGGCTTGTTTATATGAGGCATTTTAAGAGCTGGCCTCAAGAAATGTATTTTCAGTTCTCTGCTTGCTGAGCTGGATCAGCATTTCAAAGAGAATAATTTATTTTATTAATTTAGGGCCAGTTTTTGTAAAGCAATTATTGGTTTACAACATTTCTTTGGGTTGACTTCTCTGGCCACTCTGTTCAATATTTGAAGGTACAGAACAGATGGCTTGTTCACATATATTTCTGCCTAATGATTGCTCATGAACTTTTTGTCCTGATCAGTGCTTTGAATATTTGCCATGTATGCTCTGCCACTGGATTTTTAACTCACATGGTGCACAGACTGGATTCTCAACTCATTCATTTTTTTTTTCTGTAAGCTAGCTAAATATTCTCCCAAACCACAGAATGCTTAAAAGGTATATTCTGCTTTCAGTTTCTGAAAAGTTGAACTGTACCTGTGAAAATTCAGACATTTGTATCACAGTATCACAGTATAACCAAGGTTGGAAGAGACCCCAAGGATCATCAAGTCCAACCTGTCCCAACAGACCTCACAGCTAGACCATGGCACCAAGTGCCACGTCCAATCTCCCCTTGAACACCTCCAGGGACGGCGACTCCACCACCTCCCTGGGCAGCCCATTCCAATGACGAATGACTCGCTCAGTGAAGAACTTCCTCCTCACCTCGAGTCTAAACCTCCCCTGGCACAGCTTGAGACTGTGTCCCCTTGTTCTGGTGCTGGTTGCCTGGGAGAAGAGACGAACCCCCTCCTGTCTACAACCACCCTTCAGGTAGTTGTAGAGGGCAATGAGGTCACCTCTGATCCTTCTCTTCTCCAGGCTAAACAATCCCAGCTCCTCAGCCTCTCCTCATAGGGCTTGTGCTCAAGGCCTCTCACCAGCCTTGTTGCCCTTTTCTGGACACGTTCAAGTATCTCGATGTCCTTCTTAAACTGAGGGGCCCAGAACTGGACACAGTACTCAAGTGTGGCCTAACCAATGCAGAGTACAGGGGCAGAATGACCTCCCTGCTCCTGCTGGCCACACTATTCCCAATACAGGCCAGGATGCCATTGGCCTTCTTGGCCACCTGGGCACACTGTTGGCTCATGTTTAGGTGGGTGTCAATCAGCACCCCCAGGTCCCTCTCTGTTTGGCAGCTCTCCAGCCACTCTGACCCCAGCCTGTAGCTCTGCATGGGGTTGCCGTGGCCAAAGTGCAGCACCCGGCACTTGGACTTATTAAATGCCATCCCAGTGTACAGATACTTGAATACTTTTTAGTCTGGAGAAGAGAAGACCGAGAAAGGATTTAATAAATGTTTATAAATATCTGAGAGCTGAGTGTCAAGAGGGAAGGGACAGGCTCTGCTCAGTTGTACCCTGTGATAGGACAAGGGGTAATGGATGTGAACTACAACACAGGAGGTTCCATCTCAAAATGAGGAGGAACTTCTTCACTGTGAGGGTCACAGAGCACTGGAACAGGCTCCCTAATGGGGTTGTGGAGTCTCCTTCTCTGGAGGCTTTCAAGACCCATCTGGATGGGCTCCTGTGCAACCTGCACTAGATTCTATGCTCCTGCAGGGGGGTTGGACTCGATGATCTTTGGAGGTCCGTTCCAACCCCTGACATCCACTGATCCTGTGACTAGCTTGAAACATGTACAAAGGGGCTTATGAAACCCTCTACCAAGCAAAATGAAATTCAACAAGCATTTAGAAAAAGCAAATAAAGGAATAAAGTATGTCTATGAAGTAAGAACACACTGGGAAAAAAACTTACTATTATTGCCAGCAGGTGATCAGAACTGGTCTGTCAGGATGCCATGGTTTTAACTGGAGCAGTGACAGCTCTCCTAGATGATGATGAAGCCCTTCACATGAATGGCACCTGTTTAAACCAGGTAAGAACTGGAGAAAATTGACTTTTGTTGAACCATATACAAAATTGCTGTAAAAACACCTAGCAAGCAGTAAGTCAGCGTAAGAGCAAAACATAGTGATCCAATCAGGCTCACATTTTACTACTAATGATGTGTTTAATAGATATTACCTCTGCAGCAGTTTCAGACTGTATCTTGAGTTAACATCTTTCTTACTTGTTTTATACCAGTGTAACATTGCCATCTACAGGACTTAAAGCACAGAAACTCTGCATTACTTGGAGACTAATTTCACAATCAAGAAATAGGAATCACTGAAGTTGAAAGTGCAAGTGTCCAAATTAGCCCTGTTTGATCAGCCCAACAAACTTCTTTGTTCACAAGTTGTCCACTTATAGTGTCTCTTACCAGTGAAAGCAATAGGTTCAACTACTGTCTAGCAAGTTATAAAGCTGAGGGTTTTCCTTTAATCTAGCTGAATTATGCATCAGGTAGAAAAGAAACAATTCAGATTTAGTTGCTCATCAGGAATCGACAGAAGTTACATTTTCATACTGTCATACAAAAAGTTTATCATTGTCTATTTTACAGATGATTCAGAGAAGTCTTTCTCAGCATCTGTCCATATTCTCAGCTTTTTAAAAAAGGATTTATGCAACACAAATCTTTATTCATGACATAGACTATGGCTGTCCCTTCCCAGTACTAAAAATACTGTCCAGAGAGCCAAAAATGCACATATGCGGAGGCTAACATTTAGGCAGCTGCTTAATTTTAACCTCTTGTTTCATCTCTGTCCTAAAGACATTTGTGATTTCCCATTCATTTAGAGAGCTTGGTCTTCCAGAATTAACTCACAGCATTTAGCATCTTCTAATGAGAGAAAATGTTTTATTAGCTGATCAAGACCCCCAAGAAGACCACAGACAGAGGGATATGTTATTGAGGGGCACTGAATTAGGGCTGCTTCACTGAACTCTCTTTAATGCGACAAGAAAAAAAAAACACCAACAGAATTAAACAGTGATCAATAAGCACTGGGGAAAAGCTGGAGAGGTCAGAGGAGCAGCTTGAATGAAATAATCTGATGGAAAGTGTGATCTTTGATGTCAGAAAAGTGGCTATTGACTTTAATTCAAGGAAGACAGGATGCTGCGAGACATTTTCATTTTTGAGAATCGACTGAAAAAAGAAGTCGGAGGGAGAAGGATCCACAGCAAAAACCAGACAAGAGATCTCAAATTTGAAACAGACATTTTAACACTGTGTGTGCAGAAGAGTCATAAATGAGAACGTTACTGCACTAAAATGGCTTCTTATGGGGTAGGTAACATAGATAGATAGATTTGCTTCCTTAACTCACACGCAGGTTAAAAAAAACCACAGCCAGCTGGGGAGAGGAAAAAAAAATAAAGAAAAGAAAAAAAAAGTCATATTGAACCAAGCTGAGCAAATTTTCATTTTTCAGTTCAGTGGCCAAACCAGAAAATCAATTATGTTCACATTTCTACCTAGACATTCTTAGTCCAGGAGACACACTTCTGGAGCAGAATGGGGAAGAAGGGGAAATTTTCACAACACATTCTGGTTTCAGGCTTCTCTTCCAGCAGCTTCACATTGGTCTACTTGAGACAGACAGATGACCAAAAAAAAAAAAGAGTCCACTTATTTCTGTTATAAAACTGGCAGTTTACCAAATTAAGGATAGTAATAAGCCTACTAGCAGATGGTTATCAGCATTATGATATTAAGACCACTGAGAGACTTTTCAGACTGAGCTGATGTCAGTTAACACTTGAAACCAGCAGCTGAGCTGTGGGGAAAAAAAACAACCAGCATCTGTAAAAATGCTAAAAATGTTGAGAAGAGCTGTTTAGGTTGCCCATCTGACACTATGTTGTTGCAAGCAGCTGATACAACGCTATGGAATGGAATGGAATGGAATGGAATGGAATGGAATGGAGGATGGAATGGAATGGAAATGGAATGGAATGGAATGGAATGAATAGAATAGAATAGAATAGAATAGAATAGAATAGAATAGAATAGAATACCAGACCTTGGAAGAGACCTTCAATCATCGCATCCACCTATTGACCAATCCAACCCACTTAATCAACTAAACCATGGAGCCTAGCACCCATCAAGTCTCTGTATAGAACTTCTTCCTAACGTACAGCCTAAACCCCCTGGTGCATCCTGAGACTGTGTCCACTTGTTCTGGTGCTGGCGGCTGGGAGAAGAGACTAACCTCCACCTGTCTAAACCTCCCTTCAGGTAGATGTAGGAGCAATAAGGTCACCCCTGAGTCTCCTCTACTCCAGGCTAAGCCCCCAGCTCCCTCAGCTTCCGCCTCTCGGACTGTGTTTTCCAAACCTCTCCCCAATTTCACCAATTTGTTGCCCCTCTCTGGACACGTTCCAGCAAGTCAAATGATGCTGAAGAAACTCTACTCTCTGCTGCAACCAAGAATGCTGCCCAGAGAGGTGGTGGAGGCACCATCATTGGAGGTGTTTAGGAGGAGAGTGGATAGGGTGCTTGGTACCATGGTTTAGTCAAGTAGATGGTGTTGGGGGATACATTGGACTCAATGATTTCCAAGATCTTTTCCACCCTGGTCAATGCAATGCAATGCAATGCAATGCAAAGCAAAGCAATGCAATGCAATACAATGCAAAGCAAAGCAATGCATTGCAAAGCAAAGCAATGCAATGCAATGCAATGCAATGCAAAGCAAAGCAATGCATGGCAAAGCAATGCAATGCAATGCTTATAATGTTTGTAATTTAGATGCTTCCTAGGAATCATATGTTGCCTAAAAATTGTTGGTAAGTGAACTAACATCTCAGATTATATTTCTTGCAGATGATAGACCTCAGAACTTTGAAGTGATTTACAGAAGAATGATTAAAAATTATTACACTTACCATTGTATGGCATTGTTCATTTTTGCAATGCATTCCTTTATGCTATAGAAGCAGCAATTACATATTAAAGAGGGGGAAAAGCCACCAGGCTTCGGTTTGCAGTATTGTAAGCACTTAAAAATACAAACTCAGACAGCTGCCTCCTCTGCCTCGTCAAAATCTCCCACTTGGAAGAGATAACTTTCATTGGGTACAGGGATGGGCATTCATGCTCAATGGATGCACAGAGGAACATTCTCAACATCACACCAGTGCCTACAGCAATCCCAGGAGAGTGTCCAGAAGTCTACCCTTACACCTTCCCCACCTACCTTCCCTGTTTTGTGATCTTTAGAAATGTTTCCAATTGTACTTCCAATGCTACTGAAAGACCATACATTCACACGTTCTAGATGCCAAAATGCTTTGCAGAATTTAGGGCACTCATAAAGTCAACAGATATAATACAGAGGAGGGGGAAAAATCAGAGCTATAAAAATAATGCAACAGAGATATTTACACCTTCAATTCATTGAGGGAGTTCATAAGGTGGAAAGATGGACAGAGGTCATGGACAGTGATTGGCACTGGAGTGGTAAGGACTCGCACATGAGAAGTGGCAGGTCTGTGAGGTTAGCCAGGGGTGCTGACATGAGCCAGGGAAAGGAGATGTGAGGTCAGCAAGGGATTGCTGACATGAGCCAGGGAAAAGAGATGAGGTAGAGAGGCTGGAAGCAACATTTAGGTGGTGAGAGGACAGGACACACTTCTGTTACATATTTCATAATGGCATACACCAGGAAGGCAGGGTACCTACAACACCAACTCAGCAGATGCCTTGAAAAAATGAGGCTGATCCTTGTCTACCACTCACTGCAGCAACCAGCTTTCTACACTGTCCTTCCCAGCTCCCTGTCAGCTTCCAGCAGCTCAGCCAACAACAAAAGCATCTCCAGCCTCCTGCTGCACCTGTTGTGTATGGTGTGTTTATTTTACAGTCTTTCTGATATGCAACATCATAAGCGCTGGGTGCCCATTTCTGACTTGTCAGCATGTAAAGAGGTGCAACTTTTTACCACAATCTGGCTTCTCTGTCTATTAATTATCTACCAAGCAGATATGTTAAGCTTGTCATGAAAAGCGCGTGCGTCTACGGAGGCTGACTGCCATGATTTGGTATAGATGGGTCTTGTGCAGTCCATGAAGCTCACACAAGTCCAGTGAATTAGAGGCAGAGATGTCCTTGCCAATCTATTGCTGCCTCCACCCTGATCCCAATTCAGTTGTGTTTAAGTCACAGTAAGGAAGGAGAATAATGATGCCCTACCACTGTAAGCTTGGGCTTAGACTGGCAAAATTACAGCACTCAAGGCTGTGACAAATGCCTGTTCTGGAATGCAATGAATAACTCTGCATTGCTATTGGAAAATATATGATAGTTCACCATTTTTATTTTATATAAAATATGAACTGGTCCTTTAGGAAAAACTTGCTAAAGCCTGGTTAGCATTCATGCTGCTAATCCAGAGATGGATTGGACACCATAAATGGAACAAAAAGTTACTGAATAAATAGTTAAGGCTAATGGCTTGCTATGCCAGAGAGGAAATAAATTATCCAACAGGAGATGTTGTATAGTTTGTATCACAGAAATGTTAAATATAATAGAGACTCAAAAAAATGGTCTAGGAAAATGATGTAGTATCTAACTTCATTCCTGAAAAGAGAGAGAAGCTAATTAAAGAGAGAATATATATATATATAATATATATATAATATAATATTCTCTCTTTAATATATATATATATACACACACAC